>JARFIZ010000012.1:0-600000 GCA_036325965.1 Sinopyrophorus schimmeli | reverse complement strand
TAGAAATTTATATATAAAATTGTTTATTGTTTACTAACGCTCCAATATTGATAAATTATTTGAATCTAAATATTTAAGTTTTTTATAGATTTCGTGAACAATATCAAAAACGGGAATGCACCTAAGGTTGACCACTGCGCTCATAGCCCTTAAATAAACACTAAATTTTTAAAATAAGTTTGGAACGTTGTTAACATTCTAGGCCACGTAACAAAACAGTCGAATTCTTCAAAAATGCCCGCCATTTCTTAATTTATTCAATCGAACATGCGAGTGGTCAACTACTGGTACCTGGTTTGGGACTGGTACACCCACCCTACATTGATCCTATTAAAATCGGAGGCGACCCATCCTGTATACGTTGCCTGTTAATAGAAGATTTGCAATAGCTCGATGCCAAAATATGTATTCCATGAGTTGATTTAAAATTTAAAATTAATATCAAAAGCTGTTGGCCAAAATCGGGACATATTTTTTTTAATTAAAAAATTTCAGATGTAAAAATATATATAAGTATATACCGTCTATGTTAGTAGCATTAGGAAAAACTACCCTTCAAAAGGACAAACCACCCTCGACGTTCCCATTGGCATCTACGGCAAAAAATTTTCCACTTGCCAAAATTGGGTCAACACTATAGAAATACACGGGAGAACTACGGTACAATTTAAGTATGTGCGGGCGAAAAAGGGTAGGACTGGCGCATCAGCCAATTAGAGCTAACATAGCAACCGATCCACACTCGATTTCCTGGAATTCCGTCTAACGAAATGTGCATGTTTGACGATTTAGAAACTTCTAGAATTTTCGCTGCCAATGAGTGGGAGCGAGAGGGAAATACACTAAAGCACCTTGCAATAGAAAACCACGACGTTATAGGATATTAATGCTATAGTCAAAGGTATAATAGACGTGTGTTGTACAATATATATTGTTGATGCTTTTAAATTAAACAATGCTTAATTCCTTATTATTTAAAGTGTTTGGACTAATTTACAACAATGAAACTTATATTTGAAGCTACTTTATTTTGCATTTGTGAGATCTCTATCTGGAGTCTAAAACAAAAATTGTTCAATCGAAAAACTATGATTGTTGTTAATTAAAATACATCAATTTTGAGCAAATAGCTAATACATTCCTTAGAATATTAATCTTTAGTATTAAATCCCATTAAATTAAAACCAAATTGAAAGATTACTATTTATATACCTTTGTGATATGATTAGCAAAAGTTGAAGTAGGTTTCAACTAAAGCAAATTGTAATTTATTAATTAATAACTTCCATTATTGAAACTATTGTTTTTTCTATTAATACATAAACCTAACGGATACTTATTTGTCCCAGTGAGCTACACATTTTTTTAAATAACAATAAGTTTTTGGTTAAATAATTTTCGGTAAAAAAAAATTCACAAATTCGTTGTCGAAGCAAAGATGCACAACTCGTTGATTTATTTGTTTATATTTTTTTCTTTTGAGAAATAAACAAATAGACCCAAAGAATTTTAAATAAATTTAAAATTTAAATTTGAAATCGATAGATCGGAATGTGCCACTTTGAGCTCGAATGTGCACACTCGGTTTTAAGCACGATTACAAAGCGTCCCGTTTTAACAGGAAAAAACTTGATCAAATTGTTTACAAAAAAACACAACAAATATTAATCGCACATTGTCCATATATAGGGAGAAACAAATTTATTTAAAACACAAAATTTAAACTTTAAAAAATTAAAATTGTATCTAAACTTTTGCGAATTTCAATTAAACTGTTACTATGTGTTTTTGAGTTTTTAATTTCATAAGAAAAAAATCAGAGGGGCCTTATTTTGATTGTAAAGCGTTTAAAAAAATTCGACAAAATTATTTAAAAATTATCTTCCATAGAACACAAAATTCTAAATTCCAAAAATCAAAATTGTATCTAAACTTTTACGAATTTCAATTAAACTCTTACCATGTGTTTTTGGGTCTTTAATATCATAAGAAAAAAATCAGAGGGTCCCTATTTTGATTGTAAAGCTTTTAAAAAAAATCGACAAAATTATTTAAAAAATATCTTCCATAGAACACAAAATTCTAAATTTAAAAAATCAAAATAGAAAACCACGACGTTATAGGATATTAATGCTATAGTCAAAGGTATAATAGACGTGTGTTGTACAATATATATTGTTGATGGTTTTAAATTAAACAATGCTTAGTTCCTTATTATTTAAAGTATCTTGACTAATTTACAACCATGAAACTAATATTTGGAGCTCCTTTATTTTGTATTTCTGAGGTCTCTATCTGGAGTTTTAATCAAATATTATTGAA
This sequence comes from Sinopyrophorus schimmeli, assembly GCA_036325965.1. Taxonomy (NCBI): domain Eukaryota; kingdom Metazoa; phylum Arthropoda; class Insecta; order Coleoptera; family Elateridae; genus Sinopyrophorus; species Sinopyrophorus schimmeli. The sequence goes on along the minus strand of JARFIZ010000012.1, from coordinate 597,678 downwards.
TCAAAAACTATGATTGTTGTTAATTAAAATGTATCAATTTTGAGCAAATAGCTAATACACGTATTGCTGTTTTTAATAATAATTAATATAATATCTAGAGAATGAATTGAATATTTCTTATATTTCGTAGGATTTGCATTGTAAGAAATCCAGTGTGTCAAAATAGTACATCAAAAGTTTGATATAATCAAAAAAGAAGAAGATACAAAAAATCTCAAAACGGGGGGGTCTACCTTTAGTCCGATGTCTTCTGCAGACTGCTTAGGAAGACCACCCGCTCCATCTCATACCCCGATTTTAACACTCCCGAATTTTTTTTCAATTTAAGAACTATTGAACAGATTCAAAATGCATAAGTTTTTAAACACACGATTACTCTATTTAATAGTTCAAAAACAAACTTCTTTACTGATGCTTTTGTCACACTAAATTTGCATTGGAGATTATCCGCCATAAAAGACAATAAAATAAAAGTTTTCTAAACTTTCTTTGAATGGAAAATTAAAGGTTAAGTGGCTGTTCATAATTCGAAAAACTTATTAAGCATAAAAGATAATGACAAACTTGCAGCTCGGTTGCGTTGATACAAAAGCACGAAATAAATCCGCAAAAGTAAGATAAAAAAAGATCTCCAAGGATCACGATGGAATTTTAAATAAGCGTGGCCGAAATTAATGAACCGATTTATAAACTTCCCTATTTCAAATTGCAAATACTTAACCAAGAATAAAATTAATAAAAACTTGAAATTATCAGAAAATCGAATTCTTCCAACGTTTATATATGTAACAAGGTTGCTTATAGTTTTTTTATATAAAATTGTATTGTTTTTTTGTTCTTTCTAAAAAGCGATTCGAGTGCCTGATCATCTTTTATGTAAATAATTTCCATTCTATTGTAATATTTCCTTCGATCCCACGTAATCCGATTTCGGGTATTATTCTACAAAACGCTAAAATATTTACAAGCCAGCATATACATATTAAACTACCTGGAATAAGTAAATCGAACTATGTTATCTCCAAATCGATAATATTTTGTACTCTACACAGGCATATTAAAAATCACAGCTTCGAACCGTTATCATCGTCGTTTCGGTTTTTGTTCCGGTTTAATTAAATAAAAATTTATGGTTTTAGTTTCGCTTTTTGTTCCGCCATATAAAACGGTTTTTTCGTTTTTCGGTTCAGTTCCGAGCCCTTAATTTGCAATATTTTATTATTTTTTTTGTCATAGGTCATGGATACTTTATGAATTGGCCCAATTTATAAATATAAAAAAGCGTTTGTTTAAAATAATAATAAATTAAGTATAGGTGTAGTAAATAGATGTATCGATCGTAACCGAAATATTTTTCGGTTCGGTTCCGCTTTTCGTTCCGGCAAAAAAGTAACGGTTTTTTTCGGTTTTTAGTTGATCGTAAATAAAAGCACACTCCAAAACTGTATCGCGAAAACAAATTTTACATTTTATTTAATACATCAAGTTTTAATTTAGCCCAAAAACTCGTTCCGCAAATTTCCGACACGCATTTTATATTCGCGAAAATTAAAAATGTTCAACGGAGGGGTGGCACGATTTATTTTGAACCTTCGCGTCAAAGTCTGTTTGCATGTGTACTTACATACATAAATAAATAGGCGCGTAGAAATTTTAATAGCATATAAAAAAGTGACGCAAATTTAAATTTACTTCCTAAAAAAACACTCGGGGTTGTTTAAAAAAGGTAGAGCAAACAGATGTAAGCAGTAGCGATATTCAAATTATTTAGCAAACGGTCTGCGCTTTGAGAAACGAGACTTTTATTTATCTTTTGATACAACTTGTTTTTTCTTTTCTGATTTTTAGATTCAGAAAATTAAAGGTATATCTTTTCAGACTTTAGGAATTTTGTTTTCGTAAGGATGGTAATTTCGATCAAAGTATTTTACTCCAAAAAGATCTCAAATACACATCAATTTTTCAGATAAATCCATTACAAATATTCTGAAAAATGATGATTTTTTTATAGCAAAGCCTATAATGGTTTGTAGTGCCCCGATATATAAAATCGAGCTAGAACACAAAGCAAAAATAAAAAATGGGTAGATATGTTGGCATTAAGAAAGTTGAAGTCGGACCTGGTGGTATAACAAAGTTAAAATTTTGTTTCGAAACCCAAACATAACACAATTAAAAATTATTCATCAAATACATATTGATACTACGAATTTATCTAGATCTCTGAGAAAATCTGTTTTCCCACAAATATTTTTTTTCTCGCGCCATCTCATAAAATATTAAAGTACCAGTAAGCTGAAATATTCATGCATAAATACTCAACAACAGATGGCACTGCATTGATATATATATTTCGCCACCTAAAAAACCGAAAGCTGTCACATTTCCACGGCAAACTCGAAAGAAACCCAGCACAGCACGCTCGCCCAATTATTAATAACTAATAAAAGTAATATTGTATTTGTATTTCCACATTAGTTAATGATAAACCATTAAATTGTTCCTTCATCTATTATTTTGTTAAAGTTAGTTAGACTCATACGAAAATGTAAGCTAAACATAGTAACCAAGTTAACTCCAGACAAAGAAGAATAAAATTACATTAAAATAAGAAATTACAAAGGAAGAAGAACAACAAAAGATAAAATTCTAACGACTATCGACAATTGCTGCTTTCAAACTGGCTGCCGCACCGCATAAAATTTAAGATAAAACTTTGAAGCTACCGTCTTAAAATTTCATTATCTCGGCAGGTACTAATTTCTGTCATCTTTGAACACAAAACGGCGCCGGAATTCCAAATAGACGTACCGCACACATTGATCTGTGTTCTCATTTAAATTCTGCTCTGCCCATTCTAACTTACACAATTATTAAATTAGCGATTGTGAAATTTAATAGAAAACTTTATGGAAAAGTAACGCTCATTAGTTGGTACCTTGTATTTTTCAAATGGATTCGATGAAAGCGTATGTTGTTTAATCGATAAATTGTAATGCTCCCGATAAAATATGATCTACGCGCAATTTCATGGACTTTTGACTAAATTTGTTGGCTGTTAATTTGTTGAAGATCAATCAAGCTTGGTGTGGGATGATCGTTAGTGTTAATGTGCTAATCAATCGAAAATTCAGGATTTAATCAGTTCGACCATCCAAATTAAGAGAAAACTAACAGCGTTAATCCAATAGCTTTATTCTCTTCCGTAAGTAAATAAAATGTTTTCATTGAAATAAAATGAAAATAAAGTCAATAAGATTACTATTTAATTTGGCTGGTGAGAAATAGTTCAAAGAGCTCTTTTCAGGTATTGATTAATTGTAAGTTTCATTTATGCCTTATACAAGTGTAAGTTTTGTTAATCATTTGCAAATAATAACATAATTACAGTTAATTATAACAAATAAAATATTTAGATATGTTATTCTATAGCAATCAACTTTATTAAAAGCATAACTTTTGAAGTTATGAAATTAAATATACTGTTTTACAGATATAAGGTAAAAGACCCAATACCCGGGTAAATGAAGTAGGCCACACATTGAAAGCAGGTGTGTTAAAACCCATACCTGCTTGTGTGGCTATCATCCTGCCTCCACCTGCTTCAATTTTCCAGTCAGCCACACTTACGGTTTTCGAGATATTTGAAAAAGAAATTCTGTGGCCAACTTCTGACTTGGCCACACTTTGGAAGCAGGGTTCATAAAACCTATAACTCTGAACTTGTGTGGCTATGTTTCCACATTATCCTGCTTTCAAACCTTTGCAAGTCAGCCACACTTACCGTTTCGGAAATATTCGACAATAACTTTTGTGGCTCAACTTCTGACTTGGCCACACATTGGAAGCAGGTTTCATAAAACTTATACCTGCTTGTGTGGCTATGCTTCCACATCATCCTGCTTTGCATTTTAATACAGCAACACTTATTATTCTTTAAATAATATTAAAACGTAATTTTAATTTTTTAAATATTTAAAAACTTGAAATTATCAGAAAATCGAATTCTTCCAACGTTTATATATGTAACAAGGTTGCTTATAGTTTTTTTATATAAAATTGTATTGTTTTTTTGTTCTTTCTAAAAAGCGATTCGAGTGCCTGATCATCTTTTATGTAAATAATTTCCATTCTATTGTAATATTTCCTTCGATCCCACGTAATCCGATTTCGGGTATTATTCTACAAAACGCTAAAATATTTACAAGCCAGCATATACATATTAAACTACCTGGAATAAGTAAATCGAACTATGTTATCTCCAAATCGATAATATTTTCTACTCTACACAGGCATATTAAAAATCACAGCTTCGAACCGTTATCATCGTCGTTTCGGTTTTTGTTCCGGTTTAATTAAATAAAAATTTATGGTTTTGGTTCCGCTTTTTGTTCCGCCATATAAAACGGTTTTTTCGTTTTTCGGTTCAGTTCCGAGCCCTTAATTTGCAATATTTTATTATTTTTTTTGTCATAGGTCATGGATACTTTATGAATTGGCCCAATTTATAAATATAAAAAAGCGTTTGTTTAAAATAATAATAAATTAAGTATAGGTGTAGTAAATAGATGTATCGATCGTAACCGAAATATTTTTCGGTTCCGTTCCGCTTTTCGTTCCGGCAAAAGTAACGGTTTTTTTCGGTTTTTAGTTGATCGTAAATAAAAGCACACTCCAAAACTGTATCGCGAAAACAAATTTTACATTTTATTTAATACATCAAGTTTTAATTTAGCCCAAAAACTCGTTCCGCAAATTTCCTACGCGAATTTTATATTCGCGAAAATTAAAAATGTTCAACGGAGGGGTGGCACGATTTATTTTGAACCTTTGCGTCAAAGTCTGTTTGCATGTGTACTTACATACATAAATAAATAGGCGCGTAGAAATTTTAATAGCATATAAAAAAGTGACGCAAATTTAAATTTACTTCCTAAAAAAACACTCGGGGTTGTTTAAAAAAGGTAGAGCAAACAGATGTAAGCAGTAGCGATATTCAAATTATTTAGCAAACGGTCTGCGCTTTGAGAAACGAGACTTTTATTTATCTTTTGATACAACTTGTTTTTTCTTTTCTGATTTTTAGATTCAGAAAATTAAAGGTATATCTTTTCAGACTTTAGGAATTTTGTTTTCGTAAGGATGGTAATTTCGATCAAAGTATTTTACTCCAAAAAGATCTCAAATACACATCAATTTTTCAGATAAATCCATTACAAATATTCTCAAAAATGATGATTTTTTTATAGAAAAGCCTATAATGGTTTGTAGTGCCCCGATATATAAAATCGAGCTAGAACACAAAGCAAAAATAAAAAATGGGTAGATATGTTGGCATTAAGAAAGTTGAAGTCGGACCTGGTGGTATAACAAAGTTAAAATTTTGTTTCGAAACCCAAACATAACACAATTAAAAATTATTCATCAAATACATATTGATACTACGAATTTATCTCGATCTCTGAGAAAATCTGTTTTCCCACAAATATTTTTTTTTCTCGCCCCATCTCATAAAATATTAAAGTACCAGTAAGCTGAAATATTCATGCATAAATACTCGACAACAGATGGCACTGCATTGATATATATATTTCGCCACCTAAGAAACCGAAAGCTGTCACATTTCCACGGCAAACTCGAAAGAAACCCAGCACAGCACGCTCGCCCAAATATTAATAACTAATAAAAGTAATATTGTATTTGTACTTCCACATTAGTCAATGATAAACCATTAAATTGTTCCTTCATCTATTATTTTGTTAAAGTTAGTTAGACTCATACGAAAATGTAAGCTAAACATAGTAACGAAGTTAACTCCAGACAAAGAAGAATAAAATTACATTAAAATAAGAAATTACAAAGGAAGAAGAACAACAAAAGATAAAATTCTAACGACTATCGACAATTGCTGCTTTCAAACTGGCTGCCGCACCGCATAAAATTTAAGATAAAACTTTGAAGCTACCGTCTTAAAATTTCATTATCTCGGCAGGTACTAATTTCTGTCATCTTTGAACACAAAACGGCGCCGGAATTCCAAATAGACGTACCGCACACATTGATCTGTGTTCTCATTTAAATTCTGCTCTGCCCATTCTAACTTACACAATTATTAAATTAGCGATTGTGAAATTTAATAGAAAACTTTATGGAAAAGTAAAGCTCATTGGTTCGTACCTTGTATTTTTCAAATGGATTCGATGAAAGCGTATGTTGTTTAATCGATAAATTGTAATTCTCCCGATAAAATATGATCTACGCGCAATTTCATGGACTTTTGACTAAATTTGTTGGCTGTTAATTTGTTGAAGATCAATCAAGCTTGGTGTGGGATGATCGTTAGTGTTAATGTGCTAATCAATCGAAAATTCAGGATTTAATCAGTTCGACCATCCAAATTAAGAAAAAACTAACAGCGTTAATCCAATAGCTTTATTCTCTTCCGTAAGTAAATAAAATGTTTTCATTGAAATAAAATGAAAATAAAGTCAATAAGATTACTATTTAATTTGGCTGGTGAGAAATAGTTCAAAGAGCTCTTCTCACGTATTGATTAATTGTAAGTTTCATTTATGCCTTATACAAGTGTAAGTTTTGTTAATCATTTGCAAATAATAACATAATTACAGTTAATTATAACAAATAAAATATTTAGATATATTATTCTATAGCAATCAACTTTATTAAAAGCATAACTTTTGAAGTTATGAAATTAAATATACTCTGTTTTACAGATATAAGGTAAAAGACCCAATACCTGATCACTTGTAGTATTTTTAATAAGTTATTTTAACAATTGAATAAAGTAAATATTATTTTTATGTTATTAATACTGTAGTAAACCGTGATCTACTACTAGTACCATTTTTGGTGTAGAATTAGTACTTGATCAACTACTATATAAAGAAAAAGTCAAAATATACAACGCCATATAAAAATAACGGTTTTCAGACGTCATTCTAGGCCATAATGTTTAAACTTATTATTCTTTTTTCTGAATAATGTAATTGTAATTAATAATACTTATTTTTAAATTTAATAAATACTGTTTTAACTAGACAATAAAATTAAACTAATATTTTTTATCAGTTTATACAAATACTTTTCAGTGATCGGGTACTGGGGTTGATACTGATCCACTACTAATTAATAATTAAGTAATTATTTTGAAATATCAATTAAACTAATTACAGTTGATTTATTCTTTGAAATTTTATTAATTTTATATTCGAAAACCTCTATAAATTAATTAAAAAGAAAGAAAATTGAATTTTTATAGACAAAAATATTTTTATAGCCTTACTTCGTTCAACAAAATAGCGATCGGGTATTGGGTCTCTGACCTTACACCTCCTATATCAAAATTGAATTAGTTTTAATTGCCACTGGTTATATTTCTGTTAATAAAAGCCTCCCGTGCAATTTCACGAGTTGCAATTATTGCAGCTTCGAATTGCACAGACTGTTCTATATTGCAGATAATGCAGAATTAGATGTTAGAAAATTAACGGCAACCTGCAATGCTCAAATTACTTCAAACTTTATAGATAATGCATATAACAATCCACTTCTAGTATTTTATCTAAATTATTTTAAATAATCCTATTAATTACAAAATTAAATGGAAGTAAAGTGTAAATACAGCTTTCATGTATTTTTTTAATTATTACGCGTAGCTGTTTATGTTCAGATTAGAAAAAAATTTAAGTTCAAAATTGTGAATAAACTATTTGGTTATTTAAGAAGGCCATCAACCATTTTTTCCTTTTACGATCTTTTAATGTAAAATTTATATTTATGCAATTTGAAGATCACCATGCAACTTGTATCTATTTGATTTGCATTGGTAAGAAATCACAATCGGATTGATAAAACTGCGAAAAAACAAGTACCATTTCTTGGACTTCTATTAAAACAAATATAAAAGGAAAGCCAATTTTTTTGCTTTTATATACAGGGTGTCAGAGGAATATATACTGAGACTTAGCCAGGCGATACCTGACCCGAATCTAAATAATAAAAGTTTGTAAGCAATACGTCCTAAATCCAAAAATTTTTGAAAAAATGCATTTTAATTGTTTACTAATAGGCACCCCAGCAGTTTACAATACTATAACCTAAAAAAATTTATACATAAAGCCACTTGACTGGGAGTATGTTTTGATTTACTTTAGGGCAGTAGTTTCCAACCTTTTTGGACCGGCGCCCCCTTTTAAAAAAAATTGTTGCGCCCCCATAATTTTTCTAACAATCTAATTTCATAAATACTTAACTGATATTATAATTTATTTCATGGGTTACAAAATAATATATAATATTATGTAAAAATATACATAAAAATTTTTTGATACCTATTGGACTTTTTTGGTTTGTATTTGAAAATGGTATTTTGAAAACAGCTGCATGCCCCCCTTGTATCAGTCTCGCACCCCCCTAGGGGGGCGCGCCCAACATGTTAGAAACCACTGCTTTAGGGTCATTTATAAGTGGGTTAAATTCCAGTACTTATTCGTCTGACAAGCTGCATAACTAAAAAAAATGCTAATAATTAATAACACAGATACGAAAACCCAAAATTCTTAATAAATTCAATTTACTCACGTTAAAATTAATAATGTATGTGTACCTATCTATTACAGAAGATATTATTGTAACCATTAAAAGCCTTAACATTTTCTTAAATTGCAACAGTTAACAAAATTTCGTTTCCGAATAAACGAAGAAAACGAAAATATTTTCCGACGAATTTATACCAAAATTTACAATTTCGCATATAAGATCCCCTTTCCTCTTCTTAAATCATATTTAAAAAATGCTTAAAATGCGATTTAATAAAAGTGGTGGGCGAAAGAAAAGTTACTGATAAATGAAGTAACATTTTTTATCGTTAACATCCGTTTTGCGCGGCGCAGCAGCACGAACGTGAGACAAAAACAATATTTTCGCGGCTTTTTAAGAATAAACTTTTAATCAAAATTCGAAATTCGCTCGTTCCCGAAGAACGTTTTAATTCGGATTTCTTTTGTGTTTAAAAAAAGGATCGATTCCAGCGGAAAATTTTTCTAAGTTTAAAACGAATTTAGTTTTACACTTGCGAAAAGTAATCTAAATTATTAGAAAGTCTGTTGTTCATTTGCAAAGCTGCCGGTAGTCTATCTGTTTACTTTTTTAGTAAGACGTTAGAACAGAGAGGGGGAGGAATAACTTTGAACTCAAAATTCAGTAAACTTAGGATGAATAATTATATTTCACCTAAGTTTCTACTTACTTACAATTAGTTTATCTAATTATGCAGGAAGATATGCAGATTTTGATACATTGTACAAATCCCTGGGAATTTGCATCGATTTTTTATATCTAAAAGAAATGTATGGTAAAACGTATAGCTGAGAAAGGGCTGTACGCTAATTGTACGTATGCCTAATTAAATATAACAATTTTTTTTAATATGAATTGTTTGCTTATTAGATTTTTGATAGCAAAAATGAACCAGAAATCATATTTTTGATATAGCTACACAAATCTATGGTTAAAGATTTACAAAAATTTAATAAAACGTCGCATGTAAAATTTTACGCTATCTCTTAGTCGGAGACTTGTATTTTTTGAAAATACTAAGCGTCCCTACCGACGTCGGGCAAATTTTCAAAATAACCCTTTTTGAAAGCGCAAAAACCGTGCGCAAGGGACGCATTTACGATTAACTCAAAAACTATGCGACTTACAAAAAAACTTAGAGTAACCAAAATAGCTTTATTTTAAAAGAGCCAAAACCCAGAACTATGAATTTTGTTATAGGTGGCGCTGTTGTGAACAAGACTATACCCAACTTTATTTATTTAAATAGATATACTTATTTTTGAATATCTTAAACGAAAATGTAAATAAATACACAATAATTAAAAAGGCCCAATTAATTTTCATTTTTTTTTAACTTTAGAAGTTATACTTGTTTTGGCGCAATTAAATTTAGTTTGGTAAATATCGATTTTATGTTCGAGAAATGTATTTACTATAGCAATGAGTGGAAGAGAGCGCAAAGATAGACAAATCTCGTCTGTGCAAGTGAGAAAAAACGATTAAAATTATTCAACTGCTTTGTCGTCTAAATTATTGTGAATCGTGCTTAAAACCGAGTGTGCACATTCGAGCTCAAAGTGGCACATTCCGATCTCGGGAAAATGAAGCGCGCCGCTCCGCGTCGCGCTTCATTTGCCTCCCTCGCTCGGAAATGTGCCACTTTTCGCTCGAATGCGCACATATTCGTACTTAATAGATTTGCCTACTTTATGGTCAACTCTTTCAAATCAAAAAATTAAATTTAGTGTGGTAAATATCGATTTTCTGTTTTAGAAATGTATTTACCATAGCAATGAGTGGGAGAGAGCGCAAAGATAGGAAAATCTTGTTAGTTCAAGTGAGAGAAACTAATTAAAATTATTCAACTGCTTTTTCGTCTAATTTATTGGCCCAAATTATTGTGAATCGTGCTTAAAACAGAATGCGCACATTCGAGCTCAAAGTGGCACATTCCGATCTCGGGAAAATGAAGCGCGCCGCTCCGCGTCGCGCTTCATTTGCCTCCCTCGCTCGGAAATGTGCCACTTTTCGCTCGAATGCGCACATCTGCGTACTTATTAGATTTGCCTACTTTATGGTTAACTCTTTCAAATTGAAAAATTAAATTTAGTGTGGTAAATATCGATTTTCTGTTCGAGAAATGTATTTACCATAGCAATGAGTAGAAGAGAGCGCAAAGATAGAAAAATCTCGCCAGTGCAAGTGAGAAAAAACGATTAAAATTATTCAACTGCTTTGTCGTCTAAATTATTGGCCTAAATTATTGTGAATCGTGCTTAAACCCGAGTGGCATTCGAGCGAAAAGTGGCACATTCCGATCTCGGGAAAATGAAGCGCGCCGCTCCGCGTCGCGCTTCATTTGCCTCCCTCGCTCGGAAATGTGCCACTTTTCGCTCGAATGCGCACATCTTCGTACTTATTAGATTTTCCTACTTTATGTTCAACTCGAAAAATTAAATTTAGTTTGGTAAATATCGATTTTCTGTTCGAGAAATGTATTTACCATAGCAATGAGTGGAAAAGAGCGCAAAGATAGGAAAATCTCGTCAGAGCAAGTGAGAGAAACCAATTAAAATTATTCAACTGCTTTGTCCTCTAAATTATTTGCCTCCCGCGCTCGGAAATGTGCCACTTGTCGCTCGAATGCGCACATCCTTGTATATATATAAAAAAATGAAATCAAATAATTTAATATGCAATTTCAAGTTGTTGTAAAGCATGAATTGTTGCAGGTCCAACAGCAATGTCCAGCTCGAGCTGAGATAGCGCCATGTTCTTGCCAGGTTAAGAAAAACGGACTGGATATCCTTTGCGAATTCACGGACCAACAGCACATAGATAACGCTATGAGCGTCTTAAAGGGGAAGTCATTGATTATTTTTTACCTCAAATTGCGCCATAACAACTTAAAGAAACTTCCTGGTTTCGTGTTTTTCGGACTGGATATCCGCCATCTTACCATCCACAATAGCAGTCTTTCTGTTGTCGAGGAAGCCTCTCTCAGTTCAATAGGTAAGTGTGGTGTTTCGTTTCGTTAAATCCGAGCAAAATTACGAAGGCAACGTTTTACAAATTGACACGGTTAACAAACGAGACAGCTTTTAAAGGTGCAAACAAGTTGATCGATTTGTTTTATCCGACAAAGAAATCTCGCATTACACGATCCGCGATCGTGATATATTTATCCAAGCTATTACGGAAATATTCCATTGTTCAATTATCCTAAAAACTTTTTTTATAAAAAGAAATACACTACACTTCGTACAAGAAGAACGGCAAATTGTTTAAAATAAAGCGAACCTTCTACTACCTGACTATTTATTTTTAAACGAAGAAAAATAAAAGGTTTCGCAAATCCTCAGTCTTAGTAGTTTCCTTTTCGGGTCATGATAAAGGGATAAAAGTTTACTCTGCATCTGACTGCTGATCCTTGATCTTGAACTTTCAAAAGATTTTACTATTATCTATACCTTCCCTTAAATCTTACAACTTTGCAAGCATTTTACCTTCTAATCTCAAACTTTTGCATTAAATTCTTGCGCTAAAGTTTTAAACAAAAATAAAAGTCGACTTGAAATTTTACGCCAGTTTGCATAAATTATAAAAATTTAATTGTGAGTTTAAGTACCGAAAAAATATTGTACGATTTATTATGCAGTTCGCGTAGAAATAATTAATTTAATCAAGATTTTCCAGTTTGCAAGAGATTTAATACCGAAAAGCCCATATCTACATAATTTTTTATGTGCAATTTTTGTAATTATTTCTTTAATGTCCGAAAGTCGCTGACAAAGCAATGGACGTATCACAAACCGGTGTATTTATCTTTCAATAAACTTTATTACAAAACAACCACTCCAGAAGAAATGCGAGCAATAATATTTATTTTCTTGTTTTTATTCGAAAGTAAATATAAAGACTAAAAAGTGCTTCGTGCTGTTTTATGTGTTACTCTGTTAGATGTTTTATTGTGCAAGCTAAAGCCGACGTTATTTTTTTCGCTACTAACCACCACCCATCAAACTGCTGTTTACAGAAAAAAATTAATAAGTTATTTAAAAAATTCCATTATTACAGTCAACTCCCGATTTACGTAAATTTGTAGGGCTTGGCTAAAAACAACATACGTATGCTATAATAATGATGTTGAGTGCTCTCTACGTTATAAATTGCCCGGCATGCCCGACTCTTCGACTCGCCCCACTCTTTCAAAGTATTGAGCTAGTTGATAAATCATTTTTCTTCTCTTTTTATTCTGGCTTTTCGCTTTATATTTTCTCTTTTACTATATACTTCTTTTTGGGCCCAAATTTCAAAATTTTCTTCGCCTAAGAAGTTTTACTTCAAAAAAGTTGTTTCAGTTTCTCTTTTTGTTATTTTATAGAGTATTTAATATAAATAAAAATGTTGTTTCTTCAAAATTCATTAATACACTATAAACTGAATTAGAAAAAAGCACGTTAAATGCAAAAGTTTCAGTTACTTTAATGTGCAGCAAATTAAAACACTTAATTGCTGAATCTCGATTGATAGCAAATGCAATTTCAAACCACGTTTGTGCATTCAATTTCGAAAACGTCCGCTGATTGTTTTTAACTGCACTTCAGGGTTCACTTCAGTTTTCTATTAAGTGCAACTACCATTTTCCTTTTTTTCTTTATTCACGTACAATTTAACACCGTTTTATTACTAAATATTGTATATCTCAAAATATTTGAAATTTTAGTACTGCGGCTCTTTCACAATTATTATAAAACTTTCTTGAAATTAATAAATAATTCTTCAGAGAAGAATTGTGTATGTGTTTACTTTAAAAATATGGATTTCGTTAAAGCTTTTTTGCTTACAAATAATATAACATTTTGTTCTGAAAATTTATTTTGAATAATTTACTAAATAAAAAAAACGTGGTTATATGTAGTACATTCCTTTTACTTTTTTAAGGCTGATTGTTATATTGTTTGTAATAAAAAAAAAATAAAGAAAAATAATGCTATTTTAATAAAAACATACATAATACATTTCTGAAAATTCATTTACATTAATTTGATAAATAAAAGAGGCATGTAAAGTTAATTATAGTACGCCCCCGGAATTTAATATGGGTACACCCTTTCTGGTGATTCTTAAGGGGGGTTGCTATATTAATTGTATTGTAAAAGAAGCCTAAGCAAACTAGCATACAGTGCAAACTCTTCATAACGAACTCCTTTATAAGAAAATACTATCTATAGCATAGAAATGGACCCACGGTTGGTTATAAAAATAAAAAATGTATCTCCATGTAACGAAAACTCTTTATAGCGTGTTTCGTTATAGAGAGTTTACACTTTTGAGGAAAGTTATTTAAAATAATTTAATTAATAGATAAAAAGGACAGATAAATTTAATTCAAAACCCAAATAATCTTGTTTAATGTAATAGGGAAACCGGAAAATTACTTTCCGATCCCCCTAATATTGAACTATTAATAGTTCTACCTGATTCCGGATCACCAGAACGAATAATTTTTAATCTAAGCTCATTTTTATGATTCTGGTGTTTATTTTTTTTTATAAGGCTTCGAATTACAATTTTAATAAACAATATGTTCAACAAAGTGTTTTAAGTACGATTTGTGTTATTTTAAGCAATCGTTATGATTAATAATTTCAGTAGAAAAATTATTTTTGCTTTGCACAATTGCTAATTAAAAATCTAAGTTATTGTATAATTAACAAGTAGTCAAGATTGTTTGGATATTTAATTTAAAGGCAAACAGTGTGTTTATTACAAGAGCAGTTAATAGACGTGGGCTTTTCTAAATTAAATTTTTTCTTCTCAAGCTTCGTTAGATGAATACATGGGTATTACGAGCCCTACCCTTTTTTTAATGTCATAAGTGCCATTTACAAAGGTGGAATGTAGCGTTTTTTTATCAGTATTTTTAGCAAAGTGCTTCGCATTCTTTATTAAGGCTTTACAACGAATCGATAACGTATAAATATTTTTTGTTGTTCCAGTCGAACGAAGGCAGATAAATTAGCGCATTAGAAAAATGAAATTACTTCCCTTGCCGAACTAAAAACATTAACACGCCGTTACCCTTTTCAATTACCCTTTTAATTAACTCTGCGAAATCAGGGAAAAAAAAATAATGCGAATCGACGGACGTGTGCGTTGTTTCGATGTTTTTAAAAAAAAATATGGGTTTTGCCATTGCGTTATTTTTCGACGAATTTAAAGCAAAAGCTTACAACGTGTATATAATTTATATACAGACTGAGGGTTAGTTAATTTGCATAACAAAACCCTTGTTAAGACGTTAATAACCACAATAAAAAATTCAGAAAATGTAATCCTCTTTGCGTTTCATTCGTTCTTTACTTTCGAGCGATGCAATATGCAAAACGCTGAAATTATTTAAAAATCTTGGGTACGTACATTTGGAAAAAAGGCCGTTTCGAGCCCTCGCAAAAGAAAAGTCGTAATATAATTTATCACAAACGTGTAAACAATAAATTTCCTTCTTAACGGTTACAGAACGTAAAAAATTAGTTGTTAATCTTGGCATTATTCTGCAAGGAAACAAGGCAATTTGATACTTTTAGAAAATGTTAATCTCGAACGTTTCGTCTCTTAGAGTAATTTTTTGTACTTTTATTTGACAGAAGGGAGGCAGGCCTCATGTGTTTTGCGAGAGTCGATGGAACTCTAATCTAATTTCGGCGTTTTTGTTTTCAGGTAAAATGTTAACCCAGCTGGATGTATCACAAAATAGCTTAACGTCTGTCCCATCGGCTGCTTACAAGAATTTGCACCACCTTCTGATATTGAACATGAACCACAATAATATCAACAGCATCCCGAACCGCGCTTTTCAAGGATTGGACACTCTCGAAATCCTAACTTTATATGAAAATAAAATTACTACAGTCGAACCTGACGCTTTTGTTGGATTAGAAAAGTAAGTGCCTTATTGTTTTTATTTGCTTGCGATTCGTTATAATGAAATATTTATTAAAATTATTATTTATACTGTTTTAATACCAAACTGCAAAGGAATAGTATTGCGCTGTTGCATTTGCAATTCTGTTCAATATACTCGTGCAAGATTTCGCTTTAAAAAGCCAAAATAGAAGACTTTGTTATTTCAATTTTTTAATTAGGTTTAGGACTTTCAATAATTGTTAGTAACAGGTTGTTATATACGTCAGAAAATAATAATTAAACACATCGTAAAGAGGTAGAAAAGCCGTAACCAATTTGTATATTACAATTGCAACGTAAGTAAAAGCTCAATGTGATATTGATAAAAAAATGCTAAACCGGTCATTTTAATGCTTTATAATTGTTTATAATAATTTATTATAGACCAAAAAAATAATTAAAAAATTCCAACAAAGCTATCACAAGACTAACAATTTTTTTCGTACTGCACTTGAAATCCAACTCTGAAATATGTGATTTTTGAAAAACGTTAAATCTGCTATTTTAATGCTTTATAATTGTTTATAATAAATTATTATACATGAAAGAAATAATAGAAAAATTCTAACACAGCCATAAAAAACACTACGATTTTTTTTCATATTAAACTTGATGTAAATAAGCTCATGCATATGAGATCTTTGAAAAACGATAAATCTGCTTTTCTAATGCTTTATAATTGTTTATAACAAATTATTATAGACTAAAAAAATAATAGAAAAATTCCAACTCAGCCATCCAAAGAGTAACAATTTGTTTTCATACTGAACTTGTTGGAAACCATCTCTGAAATATGTGATTTTTGAAAAACGTTATATCTGCTATTCTAATGCTTTATAATTGTTTATAATAATTTATTATAGACCAAAAAAATAATAAAAAATTCCAACTCAGCCATCCAAAGAGTAACAATTTGTTTTCATACTGAACTTGTGAAACTAACTATGAAATATAAGAATTTGAAAAACGTTAAATCTTTTATTATAATGCTTTATATTTGTTTATAACAAACTATTATAAACTAAAAAAATAATAGAAAAATTCCAACACAGCCATGACAAGAGTACTAGTTTTTTTCTACTGAACTTGGAAACCAACTCTGAAATATGTGATTTTGCAAAACGTTAAATCTGCTATTCTAATGCTTTATAATTGTTTATAATAAATTATTATACATAAAAAAATGATAGAAAAATTCTAACTCAGCCATAAAAAGACTACGATTTTTTTCATATTAAACTTGATGTAAATAAGCTCATGAAATATGAGATCTTTGAAAAACGATAAATCTGTTTTCTAATGCTTTATAATTGTTTATAATAATTTATTATAGACCAAAAAAATAATTAAAAAATTCCAACTCAGCCATCCAAAGAGTAACAATTTGTTTTCATACTGAACTTGTAGCAAACTAACTATGAAATATAAGAATTTGGAAAAACGTTAAATCTTTTATTATAATGCTTTATATTTGTTTATAACAAACTATTATAAACTAAAAAAATAATAGAAAAATTCCAACACAGCCATGACAAGAGTACTAGTTTTTTTTTTCTACTGCACTTGGAATCCAACTCTGAAATATGTGATTTTTGCAAAACGTTAAATCTGCTATTCTAATGCTTTATAATTGTTTATAATAAATTATTATACATAAAAAAAATGATAGAAAAATTCTAACACAGCCATAAAAAAGACTACGATTTTTTTTCATATTAAACTTGATGTAAATAAGCTCATGCATATGAGATCTTTGAAAAACGATAAATCTGTTTTTCTAATGCTTTATAATTGTTTATAATAATTTATTATAGACCAAAAAAATAATAAAAAATTCCAACTCAGCCATCCAAAGAGTAACAATTTGTTTTCATACTGAACTTGTAGCAAACTAACTATGAAATATAAGAATTTGGAAAAACGTTAAATCTTTTATTATAATGCTTTATATTTGTTTATAACAAACTATTATAAACTAAAAAAATAATAGAAAAATTCCAACACAGCCATGACAAGAGTACTAGTTTTTTTTTTCTTACTGCACTTGGAATCCAACTCTGAAATATGTGATTTTTGCAAAACGTTAAATCTGCTATTCTAATGCTTTATAATTGTTTATAATAAATTATTATACATGAAAAAAATAATAGAAAAATTCTAACACAGCCATAAAAAAGACTACGATTTTTTTTCATATTAAACTTGATGTAAATAAGCTCATGCATATGAGATCTTTGAAAAACGATAAATCTGTTTTTCTAATGCTTTATAATTGTTTATAATAATTTATTATAGACCAAAAAAATAATTAAAAAATTCCAACTCAGCCATCCAAAGAGTAACAATTTGTTTTCATGCTGAACTTGTAGCAAACTAACTATGAAATATAAGATTTTGGAAAAACGTTAAATCTTTTATTATAATGCTTTATAATTGTTTATAATAAACTATTATAGACTAAAAAAATAATAGAAAAATTCCAACACAGCCATGACAAGAGTACTAGTTTTTTTTTCGTACTGCACTTGGAATCCAACTCTAAAATATGAAATTTTTGCAAAACGTTAAATCTGCTATTCTAATGCTTTATAATTGTTTATAATAAATTATTATACATGAAAAAAATAATAGAAAAATTCTAAAACAGCCGTAAAAAAGACTACGATTTTTTTCATATTAAACTTGACGTAAATAAGCTCATGCATATTAGATCTTTGAAAAACGATAAATCTGCTTTTCTAATGCTTTATAATTATTTATAATAATTTATTATAGACCAAAAAAATAATAAAAAAATTCCAACTCAGCCATCCAAAAAGTAACAATTTGTTTTCATACTGAACTTGTAGCAAACTAACTATGAAATATAAGAATTTGGAAAAACGTTAAATCTTTTATTATAATGCTTTATATTTGTTTATAACAAACTATTATAAACTAAAAAAATAATAGAAAAATTCCAACACAGCCATGACAAGAGTACTAGTTTTTTTTTCGTACTGCACTTGGAATCCAACTCTGAATTATGAGATTTTTGCATAACGTTAAATCTGCTATTCTAATAATTTATAATTGTTTATAATAAATTATTATACATGAAAAAAATAATAGAAAAATTCTAACACAGCCATAAAGAAGACTACGATTTTTTTTCATATTAAACTTGATGTAAATAAGCTCATGCATATGAGATTTTTGATAAACAATAAATCTGTTATTCTAATGCTTTATAATTGTGTATAATAATTTATTATAGACCAAATAAATAATAAAAAAATTCCAACTCAACCACCCAAAGACTAACAATTTTTTTTTCATATTGAACTTGTGGGAAACCAACTGTGAAATATAAGATTTTTGAAAACGTTAAATCTTCTATTATAATGCTTTATAATCGTTTATAATAAATTATTATAGACCAAAAAATTAATAGAAAAATTCCAACAAAGCCATCAAAAGAATAACAATTTTTTTTCGGACTGAACTTGTTTGAAATAGACTACCCAACATGAGATTTTTTAAAAACACTAAAACGGTTATTCTGATGCTTCATAATTGTTTATAATAAAAAAATTCTTGGAAAGCTATTACAAAAGCAAAAAAAAATTTAAGAGAAATTACTCTTTAGAAAATACAACGTACAACAGCTGCCGGCGAATAAATATAATAAACAAAGCAGCGCAAGATAAATACGCAAATACAAAATAAATGCGTGTATAAAAGTTAAAATATGTTTGCAGTAACTCGATAGAAATCAATAACTTATTCGATTCCAAAATTTGAGTATTTGAAAGGGAAAAAGGAAATCTTGAAGTAATTTCCATGTAGATGTGTAGCTATTTTTTAAATCTAATTTCACATCTCATATTCCAGAAGATTGAAAAGGCTAAACCTTGGAGGAAACGAACTAACTTCGGTGCCCCAAAAGGCGCTCTCCATTCTGGACACCTTAAAGAAATTAGAAATGCAGGAGAACCAAATTTCAAGAATTCAAGAGGGCGACTTTGAAGGTGGGTACGTCGCATTAGCATTGCAAGCGACCTGCCAGCAGCTTTCATCGATTACCGTCATTCAAAAACCTCAATATTTTATCATTTTTAGCATTGTGCACGAATAAAGGCCGCATTTTATCTTTTTAGGATTGAAAAATTTAGACTCGCTCGGCTTAGCACATAATAAGTTAAGGGAGGTTCCGGCTAGAGCTTTTTCTCATCTCACCCAGCTAAATTCCTTGGAACTCGATGGAAATAATATTGTTTTAGTCGACCCGGCCGCTTTTGCCGGACTCGAAGGTAAGTCAATTTATTCATTTGCAATAATTCGTGCTATTTCTATTACAGATAAAACTGTAAATCGACAACCAAATTTGATTAAAATCGACATCGGTTCGTGTCCAATTTGAATTAATCTTCAATTAAAATATAGTTTACAAATTGCGTCCAAATGTTAGCAGAATAAACAATTTTACCTTGTTAGGTATTTATTTACAAATAAAACGAAACAAATCATTATTAATTATAAAATCAACAGTAAAAAATAACAAATAGAATCATAAAATGTTTAGGTAAAATTAAAAGTAAATTGATCATTGTGAATCGTGGCGAAAAGCGGAGTGTGCGCATTCGAGCTCAAAGTGGCACATTCCGATCTCGGGAAAATGAAGCGCGCCGCTCCGCGTCGCGCTTCATTTGCCTCCCTCGCTCGGAAATGTGCCACTTTTCGCTCGAATGCGCACATCGTCGTACTTATTAGATTAGCCTACTTTATGTTCAACTTAAAAAATTAAATTTAGTTTGGTAAATATCGATTTTCTGTTCGAGAAATGTATTTACCATAGCAATGAGTGGAAGAGAGCGCAAAGATAGGAAAATCTCGTTAGTGCAAGTGAGAGAAACCAATTAAAATTATTCAACTGCTTTTTCGTCTAATTTATTGGCCCAAATTATTGTGAATCGTGCTTAAAACAGAGTGCGCACATTCGAGCTCAAAGTGGCACATTCCGATCTCGGGAAAATGAAGCGCGCCGCTCCGCGTCGCGCTTCATTTGCCTCCCTCGCTCGGAAATGTGCCACTTTTCGCTCGAACGCGCACATCTTCGTGTTAATTCGATTCGACTATATTAATAACAAATCCTTCAAATACAGATGTTCTATTCGGAGAAAGTTTTCGCTTGAAAGTGCACATACTCCTTAATAATTGAATTTGCCTATCTTATTCTTCTCTCTTACAAATAATATTAATTAAATCAAACTGAACTAAATGTACCACTTCTCGCTTTTCTTTTAATTAAAAATTACAGTAGGGTATTTTTACCAAAAAACACATTTCTAATTTAGTATTTTTAAGCTAGACTAGATGGGAGACTTCCTCGTACATGAAAAAAAATACTTTAACTCTTTCCGAATTTTGACTCTTATTTCTCCACCTTTTTTTTACATATCCCACCCAAGTCATTCTAAAATTGTGATGCACCGCCTATGTAACATATAGATATTTTTTTATATTTAAAAATTGAATTAATCCATAAATGAAGTCTAATTACAACAGTGTATACAAAATGCGCCTTAAAACTAATTTGTTTATAATTTTTACAAAAATGAAAATTACCCGAAAGTATTTGGAGACATTAATTTTAACATATAAACCTTCAACAATCTGCAAATGATGATATATAAATCAACTAGTTGATTTTCAGTGGCCCCCTTCAGAAAATTTGACTCATATACAATTATAATTAATCAAAAACGCGAATTAGTAAACATTCGAAAGTAAGGTAAAAGTCCCTATTATGAGCCACATTTCTAGGTAGGTCAAACATTGGCGCTATTATTTAATCAGTTTTAGTGTAAAACACAATTCAAAATAAATGATACATATGTTTTATCATTCTTATATTAATAGTTTGAGTTTGCACTAAATATTAATTTAAAAATAAGCTTTTGTAATAGGAACCGCTGTGTCCCTATTTATGAGACACTCTAAAGGTGTGTGGCCCCAGTGTCTCATGATACAGGTCCCCATTATTGAGACAGTTAAAAAATCAATTTAAGACAACAAATCAATAAATTTTTATAAATTAAACGACTAATCAACGAAATTTATCGTAAGATCAAATTTCTTTTTCTTCTTTAATTTTTTTTTGCAGCTTTTTAACCTGTTCCATTAATTTTCTTTTTTTCTCTTGCAATTTTTTTTCTCGTTATAGTATAATTTTATAGACAAACAAAAAATAAGTTTCTGAAAGTTTCAATTTAAAATTAGAGTTTTAAAAGGTCGCTCAGATTTTTTTTTATTTATTAGTACATGACTTTGAATTATATCTCAATGCTAATAAAGCAAATTTAATACGCACTTTTTAATAAAATTATGTTTTTTTTTGTCATGTGTTTCATTTTCAGTTCATCTCGTGGTGAATTTTTGTTTATTATTTTAATAAATAATGGAAAAAAAATGTATGAAATTTTAATTTTAATATTAAAATGTCGCTCGAAAAAATCCAAAATGATGCACTAATAAATAAAAAAAAATTCTGAGCGACCTTTTAAAACTCAAATTTTAAATTGAAACTTTCAGAAACTTATTTTTTGTTTGTCTAAAAAATTATACCGTAACGAGACAAAAAATTTAGAAAAAAATTGTATTTTGACGGCATTTGAAATTTTAAAATTTTTTTTTGGTTAATTTAGAATGCTTTCTTGTCTTCTTTGATTTTTGTTTATTCTCCATTCTCTCGGTTTTTAATTAAAATTATTGTTTCGCACACTGTTGTTATTTAATCCAAAACATTTTATAAATCAATATACATATAATATATGTAAAAATATTAAAAACTTATTTAATTATTAAAAAAAAAATTGCTTAAGTACGACAAAGTTTCATTTTATGATTGTAGGTTAGGTTTATAATATAACGTTATTTCATTAAAAATACTTACTCGTAAATAATTATTTTAAGCTGTACTAATCAACAATACTTCATATTACAGAACTAAACTTTTTAAATAGTTAATATCGTTGGTTGTTTATTTAAAAACTTATAAATGTAAACTGTCTCTTGAAATCTGGACAAGCGAATTAGTATGTCCCTATTGCGCGATACACACTCTTAAGTGTCTCAAATAACCGGTACGTCCAAGTTTATAAGTGTAGGTGTTAATGATACGGCCGAAAATAGTCATAAAATAGCATAAATGCTTATAGAATTGAAATCTAATACTCATTAGCTTTCAAATATCATATAATGCACATATATAAATAGAAGTGGCAATTAAATTTAACGCGACTGAAAAATTGAATAGTCGTTGTCGCCCAACATTGCTCAGGGCGTGGATTCAAGTGCAAATGTCAAAGCGCTTATACTTTTATATTTTTTCTTTAAACAATAATAAAAGAATAATTGCAAACTTAGTAAATTGCTTTCAAAATTGTTGAAGTTATATATTCTTTGTATTTTTTAATAGGATTATTGTGTACTTTTTGAACAAATTAATGTATTCGCGTAATGTATCATAAATCGGGACATCGTCTCATAATAGGGACTTTTACCTTACACCCGAAAATATTTTTATCCAGCTCGCTACAATTAGGCGTGCGGAAGAGCACCATGATAACTTATCAAAAAGAATAAAATATCTAACCTTTTTTAAACAAAAAATAGATCTAATTTATTCGACTTTAAATAATAAAATAATAATATAGGCAAATTCGATAAATACGAGGATGTGCGCATTCGAGCGAAAAGTGGCACATTTCCGACCGAGGGAGGCAAATGAAGCGCGACGCGGAGCGGCGCGCTTCATTTTCCCGAGATCGGAATGTGCCACTTTTCGCTCGAATGTGCACACTCGGGTTTAAGCACGATTCACAATAATTTAGGCCAATAATTTAGACGACAAAGGAGTTGAATAATTTTAATCGTTTTTTCTCACTTGCACTGACGAGATTTTTCTATTTCTTATTTACGCACACATTACTCGATTTAGCTTTTTTTTTAAATTAAGCGCATAAAATACAAAACTAAAAGCGACTTTAGTAAAATTATGTGATTTAAATGTCAATCAACCAAAAAATCGCAATATTAAACTCTTTAACGTCTTTGCCTAGTCAAATTGACCATCGACTATAGTAAAGCTTTTAGCAAATTCGGTGTGTAAATAAATAAGTATTAAAAGCTTTTCAGTCTTTGATGCTCGAGCTTAATTCAAACACATTTTCGTAATATTTTGTAGCACGTTTCCCCATTTATCCGCGGAAAACTTTAAATTGACGCTAAAGAATGAACAACTTTCGAAATTTCAAAGAAAATTGGCGCAAATTAAAATTTTATTAGTGATGTATTCAATGCTTCGGATCGATTGGAGCTTTGAAGTTCTTTTTCCGGACAGAACTTTGAAACCTTACAGTTGAGTTAATATTTAGACGTACTAAACAAACGTTTTTGACGTATTTTTAGTTTACGAATGAACATATGCAACACGTACATACAAAAGCACTTTGGTTTTTAAATAAAATATTATTAATACGGAATTAAATATTGAATTAAGTACCCCGAAAGCCTTTTCATTACAAAAGTATCATTGCTAATAATATTTAAAAAATCTATTAATTAACTTAGTGTTGATTTAAAAGGATTTTACTTTAGCTAATTATTTTTTAAATAACAGATTTAATGTATTTGACTGCTCTTTCAGAGCGAGCAGGAGTAAAATCGTCCACAAGAAAAATAATATTGATTTTGCGGCTATTTGCGCCCAAACTAAAGGAAACAATACAAATAAGTACAGTCGAAGCTCGATAAGTCGAAGTTGAAGGGAAACTAAAAATAATTCGAGTTATCAAAAATTCGAGTTATCGAGGTTCGACTGTATATGTTAATGACATGCAACTTTAAAATTTTAATACCTTTTTAATTAATGAAAATAAATAAGGAAAGTTACTGTACAGTTATGTTGTAAATAATATCTTTGATTTTTTTCTGTAAAAAAACATATCTAACTTTAATCAAATGGCGTCTTAACGAAATAAAATATATTCAATTCGGCGTACTACAGTAGAACCTCTATTGTTTTAATAAATGTTGAATATTAATAAATTTCTCTAAAATTAACAAAGATACTATGTCACTAAATGTCACATGCCATACTAGGTGGGGTTTGCCATACACAGAAAGTAAAATGAAATAAAATCCACAAAAATGTACTTTATGACAGTTAAATGATAAGAAATATATTTTAATAACCAATAATGAATAGGTTTAAGTAAAAAAGATTTATTTATGTATTAGAATAGACTTTTATTAATAAAAATACAGAAACTTAACTTTTGCTTCAACTTTAAACTATTGAGTACTAAATTCCAATGACATATGTCAATTACCATATGATACCGAATATTAAGAAAACCTAAAAAGAATAAATTAGACGAAAAAGCAGTTGAATAATTTTAATTGGTTTCTCTCACTTGCACTAACGAGATTTTCCTATCTTTGCGCTCTCTTCCACTCATTGCTATGGTAAATACATTTCTCGAACAGAAAATCGATATTTACCAAACTAAATGTAATGTTTGGGTTTGAAATAAAGAGAAATAAAATAAAAAATTCCATGCAAAAATGTACTTTATGACGAAAGATGAAAATAATAACCAATAAAAAGGAAGTAAAAAGATTTATTTATTTTAGTGTTTTTTTAAAAAAATACAAAAATTACACTTTTGCTTCAATTTAAACTTTGGGTTAAAAATTCCCAAGACAATTCAATTTAATCCAATTTAGAAACCTAAAAATAAATTAGAGCGAAAAGCAGTTGAATAATTTTAATTGGTATTCTCTCACTTGCACTAACGAGATTTTCCTATCTTTGCGCTCTCTGGTCCACTCATTGCAAAAAAATTTTTTTGGAAAATCGATATTTCCAAACTAAATTTAATTTTTTAACAAAAGTAAAATTTAATAAAATTTTGAGCTAAAATACTTAGAAAAGTGGAAATTTTCAAAAATAATTTGACTGAAATGTGCACATTTCCGAGCGAAAAGTGGCACATTTCCGAGAAAAAAGGCAATTTGAGGAAAGGGATTTTCCGAAAAGAATAAAGCCAGCAGCGGGTTCATTTTCCGAGATCGGAATGTGCCGCTTTGAGCTACGAATGTCCACCTGTCACATGCCATACTAGGTGGGGTTTGCCATACATAAAAATAAAATGAAATAAATTCCACAAAAATGTACTTTATGACAGTTAAATGATAAGAAATATATTTTAATAACCAATAATGAATAGGTTTAAGTAAAAAAGATTTATTTATGTATTAGAATAGACTTTTATTAATAAAAATACAAAAACTTAACTTTTGCTTCAACTTTAAACTATTGAGTACTAAATTCCAATGACATATGTCAATTACCATATGATACCGAATATTAAGAAAACCTAAAAAGAATAAATTAGACGAAAAAGCAGTTGAATAATTTTAATTGGTTTCTCTCACTTGCACTAACGAGATTTTCCTATCTTTGCGCTCTCTTCCACTCATTGCTATGGTAAATACATTTCTCGAACAGAAAATCGATATTTACCAAACTAAATTTAATTTTTTGAGTTGAACATAAAGTAGGCAAATCTAATAAGTACGAAGATGTGCGCATTCGAGCGAAAAGTGGCACATTTCCGAGCGAAAAGTGGCACATTTCCGAGCGAAAAGTGGCACATTTCCGAGCGCAAAGTGGCACATTTCCGAGCGAAAAGTGGCACATTTCCGAGCGAAAAGTGGCACATTTCCGAGCGAAAAGTGGCACATTTCCGAGCGAGGGAAGCAAATGAAGCGCGACGCGGAGCGGCGCGCTTCATTTTCCCGAGATCGGAATGTGCCGCTTTGAGCTCGAATGTGCGCACTCTGTTTTAAGCACGATTCACAATAATTTGGGCCAATAAATTAGACGAAAAAGCAGTTGAATAATTTTAATTGGTTTCTCTCACTTGCACTAACGAGATTTTCCTATCTTTGCGCTCTCTTCCACTCATTGCTATGGTAAATACATTTCTCGAACAGAAAATCGATATTTACCAAACTAAATTTAATTTTTTGAGTTGAATATAAAGGAGGAAATCTAAAAAGTAGAAGATGTGCGCATTCGAGCGAAAAGTGGCACATTTCCGAGCGAGGGAGGCAAATGAAGCGCGACGCGGAGCGGCGCGCTTCATTTTCCGAGATCGGAATGTGCCACTTTGAGCTCGAATGTGCGCACTCTGTTTTAAGCACGATTCACAATAATTTGGGCCAATAAATTAGGCGAAAAGCAGTTGAATAATTTTAATTGGTTTCTCTCGCTTGCACTAACGAGATTTTCCTATCTTTGCGCTCTCTTCCACTCATTGCTATGGTAAATACATTTCTCGAACAGAAAATCGATATTTACCAAACTAAATTTAATTTTTTGAGTTGAACATAAAGGAGGGAAATCTAATAAGTACGAAGATGTGCGCATTCGAGCGAAAAGTGGCACATTTCCGAGCGAGGGAGGCAAATGAAGCGCGACGCGGGCGGCGCGCTTCATTTTTCCGAGATCGGAATGTGCCACTTTGAGCTCGAATGTGCGCACTCTGTTTTAAGCACGATTCACAATAATTTGGGCCAATAAATTAGGCGAAAAAGCAGTTGAATAATTTTAATTGGTTTCTCTCGCTTGCACTAACGAGATTTTCCTATCTTTGCGCTCTCTTCCACTCATTGCTATGGTAAATACATTTCTCGAACAGAAAATCGATATTTACCAAACTAAATTTAATTTTTTGAGTTGAACATAAAGGAGGGAAATCTAATAAGTACGAAGATGTGCGCATTCGAGCGAAAAGTGGCACATTTCCGAGCGAGGGAGGCAAATGAAGCGCGACGCGGAGCGGCGCGCTTCATTTTCCGAGATCGGAATGTGCCACTTTGAGCTCGAATGTCGCACTCTGTTTTAAGCACGATTCACAATAATTTGGGCCAATAAATTAGGCAAAAAAGCAGTTGAATAATTTTAATTGGTTTCTCTCGCTTGCACTAACGAGATTTTCCTATCTTTGCGCTCTCTTCCACTCATTGCTATGGTAAATACATTTCTCGAACAGAAAATCGATATTTACCAAACTAAATTTAATTTTTGAGTTGAACATAAAGGAGGAAATCTAATAAGTACGAAGATGTGCGCATTCGAGCGAAAGTGGCACATTTCCGAGCGAGGAGGCAAATGAAGCGCGACGCGGAGCGGCGCGCTTCATTTTCCGAGATCGGAATGTGCCACTTTGAGCTCGAATGTGCACTCTGTTTTAAGCACGATTCACAATAATTTGGGCCAATAAATTAGGCGAAAAAGCAGTTGAATAATTTTAATTGGTTTCTCTCGCTTGCACTAACGAGATTTTCCTATCTTTGCGCTCTCTTCCACTCATTGCTATGGTAAATACATTTCTCGAACAGAAAATCGATATTTACCAAACTAAATTTAATTTTTTGAGTTGAACATAAAGGAGGGAAATCTAATAAGTACGAAGATGTGCGCATTCGAGCGAAAAGTGGCACATTTCCGAGCGAGGGAGGCAAATGAAGCGCGACGCGGAGCGGCGCGCTTCATTTTCCCGAGATCGGAATGTGCCACTTTGAGCTCGAATGTGCGCACTCTGTTTTAAGCACGATTCACAATAATTTGGGCCAATAAATTAGGCGAAAAAGCAGTTGAATAATTTTAATTGGTTTCTCTCGCTTGCACTAACGAGATTTTCCTATCTTTGCGCTCTCTTCCACTCATTGCTATGGTAAATACATTTCTCGAACAGAAAATCGATATTTACCAAACTAAATTTAATTTTTTGAGTTGAACATAAAGGAGGGAAATCTAATAAGTACGAAGATGTGCGCATTCGAGCGAAAAGTGGCACATTTCCGAGCGAGGGAGGCAAATGAAGCGCGACGCGGAGCGGCGCGCTTCATTTTCCCGAGATCGGAATGTGCCACTTTGAGCTCGAATGTGCGCACTCTGTTTTAAGCACGATTCACAATAATTTGGGCCAATAAATTAGGCGAAAAAGCAGTTGAATAATTTTAATTGGTTTCTCTCGCTTGCACTAACGAGATTTTCCTATCTTTGCGCTCTCTTCCACTCATTGCTATGGTAAATACATTTCTCGAACAGAAAATCGATATTTACCAAACTAAATTTAATTTTTTGAGTTGACCATAAAGTAGGAAAATCTAATAAGTACGACGATGTGCGCATTCGAGCGAAAAGTGGCACATTTCCGAGCGAGGGAGGCAAATGAAGCGCGACGCGGAGCGGCGCGTTTCATTTTCCCGAGATCGGAATGTGCCACTTTGAGCTCGAATGTGCGCACTCTGTTTTAAGCACGATTCACAATAATTTGAGCCAATAAATTAGACGAAAAAGCAGTTGAATAATTTTAATTGGTTTCTCTCGCTTGCACTAACGAGATTTTGCTATCTTTGCGCTCTTTTCCACTCATTGCTATGGTAAATACATTTCTCGAACAGAAAATCGATATTTACCAAACTAATTTTAATTTTTTGAGTTGAACATAAAGTAGGCAAATCTAATAAGTACGAAGATGTGCGCATTCGAGCGAAAAGTGGCACATTTCCGAGCGAGGGAGGCAAATGAAGCGCGACGCGGAGCGGCGCGCTTCATTTTCCCGAGATCGAAATGTGCCACTTTGAGCTCGAATGTGCACACCCGGTTTTAAGCTCAATTACCAAAACGTGCCGTTTTAACAAAAAAAAATTATTCACGTTAGTTATACCCCACCTAGTACACGCAAGGTTAAATGGGGCGCCCGCAGAATCTAATATATTCAATTCCGCAAATTACAGTCGACCCCCAATTATTTTATTAAATGTTAAATCTAATCCGATTTGTCAAGAACTAATAAAGATTATTAAATGACATTTTCACCAAATTAAATATATTAAATTTTGTATAGTACAGTAGACCCTCGATTAACCAAGCTGGTCGTAGTCAAGATCACCAACTATAATTAAAAAGTTTTCAAAATATTAAATATAAAAAAAGTGAAGACACAATTCGCTCGACCAAAATTTTTAACTCCTGCTCACTCTTCCCGCACTTTCCAAAAACTTGTTTTACATACCGCAAAATTGTATTTTGAATTATATACAGAATTTCCATACGTTTCCTTAGCATTTTCTAACAGCTTTAACTTCTAGGCGTAAGCTCTCTGAAATTAGGGTAGTTTAGGGTCGAGATTAAGCAAGTTATGTTAGAATTCGGAACTAACCTATTTGTTTTAATAAAATCCTGCATTATGCAATATCAGTAAATTTATGTATTGACTTTTCTTTGGGCACACAAAGCCGAGCTACCCGCGAATTACGTATGTAAAGTTGGAAATGTTTATTTCGTTTTGTAAAATTAAATCTATGCGTCTGCCAACCGTGGTTGCAAACGGTTGCCAATTTAGGTCATGCATAAGCTAAAATTTGGAAGTTCCAAAGCCGTTTATAATAACACGTCAAATCCGAAACAGCTCCTTTGTAAGTGACCAGCTTTAGAGCATTTCTTGTTTACAACCAACGAAAGGAAAACACGTCTCGATAAATTAAACTGTAATTAAATCATACCTTAATAATCCAAAATGGTTTTTCTACGTCGAAAACGATCCCTTAGGTATTTACCGATTTAGTAATTTTTCTATGATTTTTATTCGAAACGTAAATTGTTAATTTTGCACTGAAATAAGTGTTGTTAACTAAATCGTATGTGTTTACGCGTCCAGAACTCGCACAAAACTGGAAATAAACTATTCGCAATTCAAATGTAAAGTAATACGTCACTCGAAAACATTACACTCAACAGTTTAACCGCAATCAAATTGATAAAACTGCGAGCAATAGAAGTAAAAAATGCTATGACTGGATAATGAATAAAATGCACAAAGCACGTTAAACGCTTTTAAATAAAATCAAACAGATAAGTTAAATAAAATGACCAAAAGTATTACTAATTGTTATTATGATTTTGAGAATATCGACGACTAATTCCATCTTGGCTAGAATAATTTAATTATAACTACTAGCCTTGTGAAAAGGACTAGATCTAAATTTCAAAATTATATGAAAATAACGTTTTAATTTTATGAAAAGAGAGGAGTAAAGTAGATGGAATTATACAGCCTGTTGGACGATTAAGTACTGGAACTTAACCCTTTTATAAATGACCTTAAACTGAACAAAAACGTACCCCCAAGTCAAGTTGGTTTATGTGTAGTATTTTTGAGTTATGGTATGGTAAACTTCAATTTGAAAATGTGTAATAAATAATTTATTATTTAGAATATTTAAAAAAAATTTGTTCAAGTCTGTTATAACGATGACATTAAAGCTATATGTAAATTTTTTTTTAATAAAAAAAACCATATATATTTTTTATCAAATTTGTATTAAAATCGGCCAATTAAGTCTCAGTACCTATTCGTCTGACACCCTGTGTATTAAACTACAGTGGAAACTCGGTTATCCAAACTAACTATTGTTGCAGCTCATTCGGATAATCGAAAATTTGATTAATTGAAAATGAAAAAAGTAAAAAATTATGCAAAAATAAGCGTAGCCCAAAGGAGACGGTTTTAGAATTATTTGAATTTTTTAAAGTCAATTGATCATTGTTAATTGTGGTGAGTGGAGTGTGACATTCGAGCTCAGTGGCACATTCCGATCTCGGAATGAAGCGCGCCGCCCGCGTCGCGCTTCATTTGCCTCCCTCGCTCGGAAATGTGCCACTTTTCGCTCGAATGCGCACATTTTCGTATTAACTGGATTTGACTATATTAATAACAAATCCTTCGAATCCAGATTTTCTATTCGGAAAAAGTTTTCGCTTGGAAGTGCACATACTTCTTAATAATTGAATTTGCCTATCTTATTCTCTGACAAATAATATTAATTAAATCAAACTGAACTAAATGTACCACGTCTGGCTTTTCTTTTAATTAAAAATTACAGTAGGGTATTTTTACCAAAAACCACATTTCTAATTAAGTACTTTTAAGCTAGACTAGATGGGGGACTTCATCGAACATGAAAAAAAAATACTTTAACTTTTACCGAATTTTTGACTCTTATTTCCCAACCTCTTTTTTAACATACCCCACCCCAGTCATTCTAAAATTTTGATGCACCCCCTATGTAACATATAAATATGTTTTTATATTTAAAAATTGAATTAATCCATAAATGAAGTCTAATTACAACAGTGTATACAAAATATGTCTTAAAACTAAATTTGTTTATAATTTTTACAAAAATGATAATTACCCAAAAATATTTGGAGACATTAATTTTGACATACAAACCTTCAACAATCTGCAAAAGATGATATAAAAATCAACTAGTTGATTTTTAGTGGCCCACTTCAGAAAATGGGACTTATATGAGCCAGATCACATCAAGTGGACCCCCCATTTACCACTTGATCATAAAAATTAAATTAATGCATTTTTGCTGTCTTAGTTAATTAATAAAAAATTACGTTATTTTATTGTTTACTAAATTACACTTAAAAAAAATAAAATTTATTGAATAATGAATATTTCTTATTGTTATTTTTAGTTCCGACCGACCGGAGTTAGAATAAATTCAGAGGTACTCGGTACTCGACTACACTGACAGTGCCGGCGGGCGGTCTTAATAAATTTATATTGTTTAAATTAGTCGCGAGCAGTAAAAATATTTTTCTTGCATCTTAAACTTAAATGTGTAACGCATAAAATCAGTGAAAAACCTTTTTATTTTTCGACCAAGAAGTCATTGAAATTTTCATTTGTTTATTTAAAAATTAATAAACAATAGGATGATAAATAAATAATTTTCACCATTTTAACAAAATATAGACATTCAACAATAAAACCTGAAAATTTCATCAATTTATCTTTCACGGTCGATATGTAATCGATTTTTTAATTAAAAGTACTCGAAATTTTCATTGTTAAAATAAAAATTTCGAAAAACTGTTTTGGGAATTAATTTTTAGTAGTGACTACTTAATAAAAAAATGCATTAATTTAATTTTCATGATGAAGTGGTAAATGGGGGGTCCACTTGATGTGATCTGACCCATATACAATTTTAATTAATCAAAAATACGAATTATTAAACATTCGAAAGTACACCTGAAAAATAGTATATTACTCACCTAGGGAGGTAAGTATGACTTTCCGACCCGCGTAGTATTGTCCCCCGAGGGTGACAAAAACGCGGGTCGGAAAGTCATACTTACCTCCCGTGGCGAGTATACAATTTTTTATCACACAGGATTCGAAAGTTCCGTCAAAATTAAAATAATTAAATTTAATATTTCTAGGTTAGGTTGACAGGTGTCATTATTTGACTGTTTTCAATTAATTAATACATTTTGTTCAGTTTAGTCCAGGAAATAAGCCTCTGGTAGGGGTCTGAGGGTTCCCGCCCTTAATGCTTGACTAAAAATAACGTTTTTCAAAATTAAATTTTTTAAAAAAGTTATTTATTTGATTTACAATTATGTGTTTACTAAAAAGTATATAATAATTAAAACAATTAAAAATTTACTTAATAAAAATTATTTTTAACAATTTTTAACTAATTGCAGTCAATATTAATGATTAATCAATTTTTTATTATTGTTAATAATTAATTGAGTTATTTTACAGTTTTTAAATATGATGCAAGGAGCGTTGGAAGAGTTAATAGGGAAATTAAAATACTTGCTAGTGGGAACGAATTTTATTATATATAAGTAAACAATTCTTTCGATGGTTTCTCTTTAAGGGCTAAACTTCAACTGAAAATGTAAAAATTAATTCTTAGTTCATTCTTTCTCACACATGTGTGAGACCTACCCTTATGACCTCAGTTATCGTAAATCAGAACTTAATTTTACGAAACGTTGAAAGCCTGGAATTTTTATTTATTCCAACGCTCCCACTTAAAAATTAGAGGTTTACTACAACTAATATTAATGTATAAAAAAAAATTATATATAAAAAAATATATAAAAAAATTATATATAAAAAAAATAAAAACAAAAATAATATATCTGACTTTCATTTAAGTCCAATTTTACTCCGCAATACTTGGAATTGTATTGCAGCAAGCGGCTTTGTGAACATGTCGGCCTGTTGGTTTCCTGTTGGCAAATAATTTAATTTTATTTTTTGGTTTTCAATTTGTTCACGTGAATAGTGGTATTTAATGTCTATGTGTTTAGTTCTTTTATGATTGGTTGGGTTCATAGCAATTGCTATGCAACTCTGATTGTCTTCATAGATAAGGGTAGGATGTCTTAATTGAAAATTTATACTTTCGAATAACGATCTTAACCAAACAGCTTCCTTAACTCCTTTATAGAGAGCCATATATTCACTTTCAGTGGAAGAAGTAGCTACCGAATTTTGCCTTTTAGTGTTCCAGGTAATTGTGTTATTATCAAAAACTTTGAATAAATAACCGGTAGTACTTTTACGATCGTTTTCATCCGATCCCCAATCTGAATCTACAAATCCAACAATCATTTCCACATAGTTATTATTTACCACGTAGGTTAATTTTAAGTCTATAGAGCCTTTAAT
Source organism: Sinopyrophorus schimmeli (assembly GCA_036325965.1). Classification (NCBI taxonomy): domain Eukaryota; kingdom Metazoa; phylum Arthropoda; class Insecta; order Coleoptera; family Elateridae; genus Sinopyrophorus; species Sinopyrophorus schimmeli. Next base: position 563,521 of record JARFIZ010000012.1, on the reverse strand, counting down.
ATATCTCAGAACTCTTTTTAGACATTTCCAAAGTTCAATGTTATTATTACTTTGGTACCTACTTAAAACGTTTAATGCCGTGCTTAAATCTGGTCGAGTACACAACATTGTATACATTAGCGACCCAATTAGATTTTTAATTGGTGCATCATATAATTCTTTAGAATTTAATGCAACGAAATCTAGCTTAGTTGGTAAGGGTGTATTTATACTTTTACATTCAAGCATATTATATTGGCGAAGTATTGATTTCAAATAAGAGCTTTGATCTAACGTGATCGTATCATTATTTCGATCGATCTTAATGCCCAAAAATAATTTACATTCGTGTAGATCTATCATTTGAAAATGTTTCATCAAATACTTCTTAAAATTACACATTAATACCTTATCACTAGTGGCTATTACTACATCATCAACATAAAGTATCACATATATGTTTCTTGTTACATGGCCTTTATTAAGATAATATAAACAATTATCAACTTGCGAGTTTACAAAATTTGCATCTTTCATTAATTTGTCAAATTTCTGAAACCAGCATCGCGCCGATTGTTTAAGGCCATATAATGCTTTATTTAATTTGCAAACTTGACCAGCCTCAGCTTCAACACCATCCGGAACTTTCATATAAATTTCTGCGTTTAATTCGCCATTTAAAAACGCAGTTTTAACGTCCATCTGGTGTATCAAAAGATTATACTGGTTTGCAAATGCCAGTAAAAATCTAAATGTTGCAATTCGTGCAACTGGCGCGAAGGTCTTATCGTAATCTACAAGATATCTTTGGCTAAAGCCTCTTGCGACTAAACGGGCTTTGTATTTATTTGGTTTTCCATCAGCATCATTTTTAAAAGTAAAAACCCATTTACAATCAATGATATTTTTATCTGATGGTTTTTCTACCAAGGACCATGTATTATTTATTAAGAGTGAGTTTATTTCGTCTCTCATGGCTTTCTCCCACTGAATTTTATCTTTCCTACTTTCAATCTCTTCATAAGAGTTTGGGGTTGAATACTCTAAAGATTGTGCACAAAATAAGTACTTAGTTAACTCATACTCATTGTAGGATACTTTTGGGAGATTTCGAATTCTGTTACTTCTTCTCGGTTCAGTTGTAGTTTTATTTTCTACTTCCGAGATTATTTCCTTATTGTGTTCATCAGGGATTTTTGATTCATTTGTTTCAAGGTTAGATGTATCATTTTGTGAAGTCACTTTCTCTGATTTTTGTTCATCAGATTTTATTTTATCTGGTATTAACAAGTCAGAGTTTATATGCACTTTAATTGGATCAATTATTTGTGCATTTGGAATTTTATTTATTGGTAATTTAGGACGTGACTCCTTAAAATTGATTTCATCAACTACTACATCCCTTGCTATTATGAATTTTTCACTTTCCACAATCCACACCTTATACCCATTCGGTTCATATCCAACCAGGATTCCCTTTTTCGATTTTATATCAAATTTGGTTTTTCCTGTTTTAATGTGGACATAAACTGTTGAACCGAATATTCTAAGGTGTTTAATTTTAGGCCTTTTTTCATGCCATAATTCATATGGCGTTTTATTTATTAAAAGAGCTTTTGTTGGCGACAGATTTATTAAGTACGTTGCTGTTAAAACAGCTTCCCCCCAAAACTCCTTATTTAAATCTGCACCTATAATCATGGACCGCGCTTTTTCAGTTATCGTTCGGTTCATACGCTCAGCTACGCCATTTTGGTCAGGTGTGTGGAACCGTTAAATGATAAGTAATTCCCTTATTAACACAATAAGTTTTGAATTCATTTGATAGATATTCGCCGCCATTGTCGCAATACAAGTAAACAATTCTTGTATTAAAAATTGCTTCGCTCTTTGATACAAAATCTCTAAAACAATTAAACACCTCTGACTTATAAGATAATAAATAAGTAGTAGTATAATGTGTAAACTGGTCAATGAATACAACAAAATAATTTTTATTATCAAATGCAGGAGGTGTTATTGGACCGCATACATCTGAATGAATTATGTATAATGGTCTCTTTACGTGGTTCTTATTCTTTTGTTTTGAAAAAGGAAGTTTTGTTTGTTTACTTTTAATGCAAACTTCACATAAATCCGAAGAAGGATTGATATTATTTATTACATTAATATCTTCTAACATCATTTTCCTTTTTAATTTTAGAAAATTGTCTTTTCCAATGTGACCAAGACGTTCGTGCCACGTTTTATAATTGTTTATTATTGAGGTGCATAAAATAGGATTTTCTGGTTTATTTAATTTAAATTTAACAAAATATAAATTGTTATTAAGCTCACCAGTTAAAATGACCCTTTCTTTATTCGCCACTTTGACGCCTTCGGAATCGAACAGTACAATCAAGCCAGCTTCTTGCATTTGACGGACGGATAAGATGTTGTATGAAACTTCTGGTACAAACAGCACATCATTTAATGTTCCTTTAATTCCAAGATTAGATAGCACTTCAATAGTACCCTTTTTTATTGCATAAACAGACTCTTCATTTTTAGCCACTGAAATCTTGAGAGGAGGTGACAATTCCTGGAATTCCTTATAGAGATTTGGATTGTTTACAATGTGGTCAGTTGCACCAGAATCTATTAAAATGTTATTTCACCAGCCTTTGTATGTCCTTTATTAATGTTTCCAATCATGAATGCAAAGCCTTCTGTATCTTGAGTTTGTACACTTTGGAGTGTGCGATTACGTTTAGAGGAATTTATTTCCTTTTGTTTTTGGATCATTTTCTTATAATAAAAACAATCTCCTTTTATGTGATTTGTACGACCGCAGTGATCACATTTTATATTAGAAGTTTTAAAATTTTGATTTTTGTTATATTTACTTTGTTGTTGTTGGTATGACTTGTATTGCGAACCCTTTTACTTTGGAACTTCCACTTTGGTGTCCAATTTTGATTTTGTTTTATTGCATTATTTGGTTTTGGTCTTGAAAATCCAACATTTAAAACTTTGAAAGTGTTTTGCGATAAAGAATCGGCTTTTAATTTTAGTTCTTGGTCGAGGAGTCGAGTTTTAACGAAAGCCATAGTTAATTTTTCTTTTGATGAGAGAGTCTCTAATGCGGTTATTATTGCTTCATAACTATTTGGAAGAGTTAGAAGGAGCTGGGCGATTTTCTCATTTTCTTCTATTTTGGATCCGGCTGATGTTAATTCGCTCATTAGCGCATCAAAAGTTGTAAAATGATGCTGTAATGTGGTATCGCCTTGCAGTTTTAAATTCATTAGACGTTTTCTCACCGCTAATTGTGTTGCCAAACTTTTGTGTTCATAAACACTATCAAAGAAATCTAGGATTTCTTTTGCGGTGCCCTTTTCTTGCGCAATCGTAATTAATGAATCACTTAAATATTCTATTATGATTCCTTTTGCAAGTCTTTGTTGTTTTTGTATTTCTTCCGTCACTTCATCCGGTAGAGGTTCTTCCACTACTTTTAAAATATCAAGTTCTTCGAAAAGTGCCTTAATTCTAAATTTCCAGATTCCATATCTGTCTCCATTAAAAGGGTAATGTTTCGCTTAATTTTATTTGCACTTTCCATTATTATTTTTTTTTTTTTTTTTTAAATTTTATTTTCACATAAACTTTTTAATTTAATTTCTTTTAGTTTTAATTTAACACTTGCGCATTCGTTCTTAGCACTCTGGGCCCATAACCCGTTGGAAGAGTTAATAGGGAAATTAAAATACTTGCTAGTGGGAACGAATTTTATTATATATAAGTAAACAATTCTTTCGATGGTTTCTCTTTAAGGGCTAAACTTCAACTGAAAATGTAAAAATTAATTCTTAGTTCATTCTTTCTCACACATGTGTGAGACCTACCCTTATGACCTCAGTTATCGTAAATCAGAACTTAATTTTACGAAACGTTGAAAGCCTGGAATTTTTATTTATTCCAACGAGGAGAGCCCATTGTTAAAGAGTTCATAATTACATTTGCGATTTTATATTCATATGTACGTTTTGTAGCAATTGACATGTTTCGGTAGTTCTTTTACACAGATTTTTCGAAATTATAAAAAGAATTTCTCAATTTATCATTTAAATATTTTTGATAACATATTTTGGTATGTGAATAAAACAAATTTTTTTAAATAACAATTCAAAATTGTTTTTTTCTTTAATTTAAAAAAACATAAAAATAATACAAGAAAAAAATTAAATATTCTCCAATTGAATCCTAAATTTAGAAAATAAATAAGTAATATGCTAACTTTATTCACCGTATATTTCGCAAATTATTGGGTTCTCGAAGGCACATTTTCCACACACATACAAATCTTCATATCACATGAATCTTTGCATGGGTCAAATAACCGGTTGCGGTAGTTAGAGCAGATTACATATATATCTCGGTAAAAAAATTAACAAGACAGATGTAAATATTGAAAAATACATTTGCTGTATTTTTTAAGAAAAGCAGAAAAGGCAAATGACGATGTGATAATGTTATTTGCAAGAAATTCTGACAAAAAGTTTAAAATGGTTCATTTGATCCGTCGTGGTAGGTTTAGTGTTAAATTCCTTATTTAATTTGATTAATATTATTTATAATTCGTTGTTAAGTTACCTACGTGTTATTTTTAGTAGGCACACTTCAACCTCTTTTTAGTGCACCATGTTAATTTATCAAAAGGAATAAAATATCTAATCTTTTTCAAACAAAAAATAGATCTAATTTATTCGACTTTTAATTTTTTGAATTCAAGAATATAGGCAAATGCGATAAATACAAGGATGTGCGCATTCGAGCGAAAAGTGGCACATTTCCGAGCGAGGGAGGCAAATGAAGCGCGACGCGGAGCGGCGCGCTTCATTTTCCCGAGATCGGAATGTGCCACTTTGAGCTCGAATGTGCACACTCCACTTTCCACCACAATTAACAATGATCAATTGACTTTAAAAAAACTCAAATAATTCTAAAACCGTCTCCTTTGGGCTACGCTTATTTTTTCATAATTTTTTACTATTTTCATTTTCAATTAACCGAATTTTCGATTATCCGAATGAGCTGCAACAATAGTTAGTTTGGATAACCAAGTTTCCACTGTAGTTTAATACACAGGGTGTCAGACGAATAGGTACTGAGACTTAATCGGCCGATTTTACGACAAATTTGATAAAAAATATCTATGGCTTTTTTTGATTAATAAAAATATTTACATATAGCTTTAATGTCATCGTTATAACAGACTTGAACAAAATTTTTTAAAATATTCTAAATAATAAATTATTTATTACACATTTTCAAATTGAAGTTTACCATACCATAACTCAAAAATACTACACATAAACCAACTTGACTTAGGGGTACGTTTTTGTCCAGTTTAAGGTCATTTATAAAAGGGTTAAGTTGCAGTACTTAATCGTCCAACAGGCTGTATAATTCTATCTACTTTACTACTCTCTCTTCATAAAATTAAAATGTTATCTTTATATAATTTTGAAATTTAGATCTAGTTTTTTTTCAAAAAATAGATCTAATTTATTCGACTTTAAATAATAAAATAATAATATAGGCAAATCCGATAAATACGAGGATGTGCGCATTCGAGCGAAAAGTGGCACATTTCCGAGCGAGGGAGGCAAATGAAGCGCGACGCGGAGCGGCGCGCTTCATTTTCCCGAGATCGGAATGTGCCACTTTGAGCTCGAATGTGCACACTCCACTTTCCACCACAATTAACAATGATCAATTGACTTTAAAAAAACTCAAATAATTCTAAAACTGTCTCCTTTGGGCTACGCTTATTTTTCATAATTTTTACTATTTTCATTTTCAATTAACCGAATTTTCGATTATCCGAATGAGCTGCAACAATAGTTAGTTTGGATAACCAAGTTTCCACTGTAGTTTAATACACAGGGTGTCAGACGAATAGGTACTGAGACTTAATCGGCCGATTTTACGACAAATTTGATAAAAAATATCTATGGCTTTTTTTGATTAAAAAAAAAATTTACATATAGCTTTAATGTCATCGTTATAACAGACTTGAACAAAATTTTTTAAAATATTCTAAATAATAAATTATTTATTACACATTTTCAAATTGAAGTTTACCATACCATAACTCAAAAATACTACACATAAACCAACTTGACTTAAGGGTACGTTTTTGTCCAGTTTAAGGTCATTTATAAAAGGGTTAAGTTGCAGTACTTAATCGTCCAACAGGCTGTATAATTCTATCTACTTTACTCCTCTCTCTTCATAAAATTAAAATGTTATCTTTATATAATTTTGAAATTTAGATCTAGTTTTTTTTCAAAAAATAGATCTAATTTATTCGACTTTAAATAATAAAATAATAATATAGGCAAATCCGATAAATACGAGGATGTGCGCATTCGAGCGAAAAGTGGCACATTTCCGAGCGAGGGAGGCAAATGAAGCGCGACGCGGAGCGGCGCGCTTCATTTTCCCGAGATCGGAATGTGCCACTTTGAGCTCGAATGTGCACACTCCACTTTCCACCACAATTAACAATGATCAATTGACTTTAAAAAAATTCGAATAATTCTAAAACCGTCTCCTTTGGGCTACGCTTATTTTTGCATAATTTTTTACTATTTTCATTTTCAATTAACCGAATTTTCGATTATCCGAATGAGCTGCAACAATAGTTAGTTTGGATAACCGAGTTTCCACTGTAGTTTAATACACAGGGTGTCAGACGAATAGGTACTGAGACTTAATCGGCCGATTTTACGACAAATTTGATAAAAAATATCTATGGCTTTTTTTGATTAAAAAAAAAATTTACATATAGCTTTAATGTCATCGTTATAACAGACTTGAACAAAATTTTTTAAAATATTCTAAATAATAAATTATTTATTACACATTTTCAAATTGAAGTTTACCATACCATAACTCAAAAATACTACACATAAACCAACTTGACTTAAGGGTACGTTTTTGTCCAGTTTAAGGTCATTTATAAAAGGGTTAAGTTGCAGTACTTAATCGTCCAACAGGCTGTATAATTCTATCTACTTTACTCCTCTCTCTTCATAAAATTAAAATGTTATCTTTATATAATTTTGAAATTTAGATCTAGTTTTTTTTCAAAAAATAGATCTAATTTATTCGACTTTAAATAATAAAATAATAATATAGGCAAATCCGATAAATACGAGGATGTGCGCATTCGAGCGAAAAGTGGCACATTTCCGAGCGAGGGAGGCAAATGAAGCGCGACGCAGAGCGGCGCGCTTCATTTTCCCGAGATCGGAATGTGCCACTTTGAGCTCGAATGTGCACACTCGGTTTTAAGCACGATTACAAAGCGTACCGTTTTAACAGGGAAAAACTTGGTCGAATTGTTAGGTGTATGTTTACAAAAAACGCAACAAATATTAATCACTAAATAAAATCAACAAAACAAAAAAACACTATTTAGTGCAAAATACAAAATAAAATATGTAATAAAAAATACCGAGGTTTAATTTTCGCAACGAGTCCGAACGCGGTTGACAATCCGGATAATCGCGAATCCGTATAACTGAGGTCCGGATAATTGAGGTTTTACTGTACTATGCAAATTTCTTCTGCAGCAGCAGAAGCCCACTCTTGTCCTCATTTTAAGCGAGCTAGTTAAATAATTTCAATATAGCCATTGTATCCACCAAAATAGTGGTATTATTAGTTGTATTTTCAGGGTGAATTAATGACATAAATCAATACGTGTTAACTAATTAGTAACGAACAGGTGTTTTGTGGTTAAGCAAATTTCTGCCATTTGATAGCACCGTATTATCAACGTTCTCTGATTATCCTGCGTACTCCATTATTCATAAATGTAAATTTATGATTTTCTTTTTTAAATTAAAAACTCCATTTTTACGTGGCCGGAAAAGAAAGCCTTTGTTTAAAATCTATAACAATTTTACCCTTTTCAGAATTTTTCTAGGTGCTATTTACAAGTGAAAAATTGAAATCCACGTACTTAAATATTTAAGAACCAATAAATAAATAATTTCTCCCATTTCTAAACGGTATTGTACGAAATTATTAATCGGTAGGTAAAAATAAGCTTTTGACCTTTAAAGAGCTTGCTAACAAATAAGATTTATAAGTGTGACGTGCGAATGCACTATTGTATTTTACGATGCATGTAGGGTGTAATTGCGGTTAACACTTGCATGTCTGAGCGTGTAATTACCTTCCCATGTAGGGGGAAAGTGGCATGAAACAGCCAGTTTTAAAAAAAGGGATAAATAATATAGAAGGACATAAATAAATCAATTTTTTTTTTAAATCTGTAATTGTTCATGCATTTATGTACGTAATGTCATAAAACATTTTTCAAAATTAACGATATTTTTCGACTTCTAATCATTTATAAAAAAAATAAAATTTGGTTTTTTCATAACCTATAGGTATTGAAACAGCCAACTTAATTTTTGAAAAAGCCATGTTCTTATTACAAGATTAAAACTGCACATTAACGAAGATATTATTTAATAATAATCTTAAGCTATAATTTTAGATCTTATATAATTATAAAACGTTTTAAATAACGCAAACTCTCGATAAAATATTTACTTACATAAATCTAAGAAACTGTCAAAAAATTTGACGTTTGAGATCAATCATTGCAAAAACTTAAAAACGTTTTTAGCAAAAATAATGCAATTTCCCTTTTACGCCACAGGATTTATATGCCCAACCATTACAATTTTGCATCTGTACCACTCTTGATTGCTGTTACTACAATTATTATTGCATTTTATGCAATTAAAAGGTGGCTTTTTCATTACACTGCAGTCCGGCTATTTCAAGACATATTCTCTCTAGTAACAAAATCTCGAAAATTACTATGAAATCAAAGATTAGTCTACAAAATATATACGTTATTAGAAGGCCTAATATATCTATAAAATTATAGTGTAATCATATTATTATTAGTTTTGTACGTATAGGCGTTAGAAAACAAATAAGCTGAACTCAAAACCTTACTTTTTGACGACAAAATCTTCAATACGTCGTATCGGCGCCGTTTATTGACGGAGAACGGTCAAATTTTTGTGGGGGATATCTGGCTAGTGTTGCTATCTTAAAATAATAATACATGAACGATTCGTATGAAAACTACCGCGTAATTGATAATGGCTTTTTCAAAACTTGCCTGTTTCATGCCACTTTCCCCCTACTAACGACGCACAAGCTTCGAAATTCAGAAAAAAAACTTTTACGACGCAGCACGTCTGAAACTATCGCCCGAAAATGGGGCGATCATGAATATGTAATGGCATTTGGAAGAATCTAATAATTCCATAAATAGTTTTAGTACGTTAAGTGACGCCGAGAAAATTAAAATTGCAAATTGGATAAATGACAGGGCATTCATAGAAAAAAAACGTTTGCTTATCGCGTGAAGCTCAAGTCGAAACTGTTTCGGTTTTTCTTTTTAGAGAAACTAAAAATGCAGCAACAAAGAAAACATTATTCAGCTACTCTATTTCAAATCCCGGCAGGAAACTTTGAATAACGTGCTAGATTTAGTTTATTTTATTGTAACCGAAAAAATATCAGTTTTCTTTGTAGTTTTTGTAACTCCGAAAGCTGGCGTTTGACTAAACACGATAGAAAATTGTAGGTAATAGTTTTTAAAAATTTTTGATACTTGGTGCGTACAATATAAAATCTAAAGATTTAATAATTTTTGTAATTCAACAAGTTTATTTTATTTAAATTGATTAAGTTCTAAATAAATAATAATTAAAAGATATTGATCCATATGAGAATTCCGGTCCATGCAATAATGTTTTAGTAAATTAGTACTAATTCGAGAAATCAATGCGAAAGTGAATTTAAAAGGTAAAATTGAAATGCGATATTTGAGTATGCAATTTAAATTTGTATCTTTGTATAGATATAAATAAATCCGCTCGTATTACTAAATTATCTGTCGAAATTGTGGTAGAAACAATTTGTATTTAAAAGCCTGTTAACTTCCAAGGAATTCGATATAAACGGAAGATGTTTCCCGGTTCTTTCCTTGAAATAAATCTCACAATGTAACACGAGCTTTTTTAGAAAATTTTACTTTAATTTCGTGTAGCTGTAACGTTTTTGCAATTGAATTGAAATTAATATTTAAGTAAAATTGTAATACATATTAGAAAGAAAACAAAAAAATATTATATATGCAACTAGAAGTTTGCCGCTTCGCGGCTAACTTCTAGGCAAAATCGCATTCGCGATTTTGCTAAACGCTATCGCGTTTAAGGCCTTCGGCTCCTAGAAATATTCAAAATATGTCGGTATTTTTTTGATAAACGCTGTCGCGTTTAAGACCTTCGGCTTCTAGTAAAATTCAAAATTTGTCAGAATTGCTTGACATTTTGATTTTTCTTAAAGTCCGGTACTTCTAGGCAAAATCGCTTTGCGATTTTGCTGCATTTTTATTGTTAGCATCGATTCATTATTATCCAATTTGATTTGTTTGCCGCTTCGCGGCTAACCTCTAGGCAAAATGGCTGTGCGATTTTGCAGCATTTTTTGTTATTACCAATTTGTTGTTATTCAATGTGAACTTGTTTACCGCTTTTGATAAACGCTATCGCGTTTAAGACTTTCCGCTTCTAGTAAAATTCAAAATCTGTCAGTGTAAGTTGATATTTTAATTTTTATAAAAGTCCGGTACTTCTAGGCAATTTTATTGTTAGCATCGATTCATTGTTATCCAATGTGACTTGTTTGCCGCTCAGCGGCTAACTTTTGGGCAAAATCGCTTCGCGATTTTGTAGCATTTTTGTTAGTACCGATTTATTGTTATTCAATGCAAACTTGTTTGCCGCTTCGCGGCTATTTTCTGGGCAAAATCGCTTCGCGATTTTGCAGCATTTTTGTTGGTACCAATTTATTGTCATTTAATATGAACTTGTTTGCCGCTTCGCTGCTAACTTCTACGCAAAATCGCATTGCGATTTTGTTGCATTTTTCGCTTCACTTACGCGTCTCGTAACATAATTTAAATTTTTAAAATTCTAATTAATATTATTTTTATTAATAATACTACAGAGCAATTTATTTAGTTTTACTCTCAATATCCAATCAACTTTTGCAAAATATTTTATCAAATGAGGAAATTGAAATAGATTAAAACCTTTTTTTTCAATTAACGCAATAACATAATTTTTTAATTAAAAGAATATATCTATCATATACATATATAAAATATAATTAATTAAAATAAACAAAGGTAAGCATTTTTAAAATATAAGTAATAACACAGTTTTTTTAACATAAAATTAAGGTAACGAATTACCCCCTTGTTAAAAAATTATAACATTATTCATGGGCGTACAAAAATATTTTGACTATAATCCGATTTTAGTTTGATTAAAATACATTGAGTGTTTATAAAATCTGAGCCTTTAAAGTGAGGTTACAATACTTTTTACTTGGATAGTAGATAGCCGTAATCAGCTGCAAATACAGCATATACATTTTTGTTTATTATTACCTCTAAAATACTTTTTTTCCTAAACTGGTTTCGATGACCAGCCGATGAGCGTTACGAATTGAGAGATTTTAGCCGACCCTACATTGTAAATATCAGCTTCTCGAACGTCCCTTCATTTGAGCGTTTAAAAAGAAAGAAATTTAGTTTGTGATCTTAGTACAGTTTGTTTTTTCGATGGGTTAGTTTATGTAAATACCTCTCTAAAATTAGTTGTTAATTTTGTTATGTGGAAGTGTTGTTTGTTTCTTTAGTCAGTTATTTTGTACTACTATAAAAAATAAAATTGAGTATGTCTGAGATAAGACATGAGAACCATTAAAAATGTTGTATTTCGCTAAATAAAATATTTTATTTCGTAGCGTAAAAAGTTCGTTTTTAAAAGTGTTACAGAAGTGGTCACCTTGCCTTCCTCGCATACGAGTGTTAAGGTTTCAAAAGCCGCTCTGTTTACGCAAATCTGCCCGTTTATCTCTTAACTTCGGAAATATTAGTAATCAAAAATTACCGAAAACGCCCGCCTTTTAAAATTTTTGCAAAGCTCCCGGTGTTTTGCGTGTTTCAAAAATTCATATTTCCAACCCATAATGCCTTACATTCGAATTTAAACATCTTTTTTGTTTCATAACGGTTAAAGACGGTAAGAAACAATACCTTCATTAAGAAAACGTCTGTTCAAGAAGAAAACCTCTTGTTAGTCATTATTGGAGAGTATTTTCAATACATAATTTAAAAGGAATAAATAATTATTTGTAGTGATAGTAAAAATGTAAATCGACGTTTAAAATTGCAAGTAGGCGATCCAAGGCGCTAATTTAAATAAATATGTACGAAACTGCAAAATTAATGATTAATGCACTTTGTAATCAAATTTGTTAAAACTAATTTATAAAAATTTGATATTTAGTAACGTTTTCTAGTAAATATTCTAATAGTTTAATATTAAAACCGCATAAATAAATTGCTTTGTATAATTATAATATAATTAATTTCATTCATTTGGCAGTTCAACGTCAAATTTAATAAACGCAGGGACGATCCGTCAATTCCTTTAAAATCGACTATCTCGAGAACCTCTGAACCGACTTACCTATAAAAACTTTTTTTTATCTCAATCTGTAAGACCTGATGACACTTTTGCACGCTTTATGTTGGGGTGTATCTTCCACCCCCAAACATGTCTGCCGCGTTAAACATACCTCTATGTTAGGAATTCCGCCCAATTTTTTAGGGAGTCCTGAGGGTCGAACCTCTAAACGAAAAATTTTGCAAAATAAACAGTAAGAACCGCTCTTCTTCGGGCTTTCCAGCAAATATAAATTTAACTCCTTTTGAAAATGCCAAGTCTTAGAAATTACGATGGGAAGAATTAATGAAATGTGTTGCTTTTCGTGGAGTTCTCCCAAGGTTGTTTCGTAACGTAACAATGGTCGCTTTTAAAAGTGTAGGATTCCTGGCGCCGGAGCCCTAAGCAGCCCGGTGTCCTCAAAGATGAATATTGTCATTTCGAAAGACCGCTCTTTCTATCTGCGCAAACCCCACATTTCTATTGTTATTAGTTTTGGAGATATTAGCAATCAAAGGTACATCAAAATGATTAATTATAATAAATTTCCTTCTGACAGATAAAACGTCAAATTTTCAAAACTCTTGCGCAAGCCGTCAATTTTTTCTTATTAATCTAATATCTCGAGAACCGCTGAAGCGATTTACAAAAACTTTTTTTTACGTGAATCTACAACACCTGATGACACTTTCGTTCGCTTTATGTTGGGGTCTATCTGCAACCCTAAACCGGTATGCTGCTTCAAAGCTACCCCTGTTTTCGCGTTTCCGCTAAAACCTTTTAGGGCTCCTGAGCAGCGAACGTTCGGAGGAATGTTTTTTTAAAAAATACAGTAAGGAGCGCTGTCCTTCGGGCTTTCGAACGAATATACATTTAACCCCTTTTGGAATTTTGAACTCTAAGATATGACGATGGGGACAATTAAAAATGTTGCATTGTTTACTGCACCCGTTTTCATGTAATTACATTTTAACATTTTTGCGCACACATAGAGCCTTTCTGGAAAATGTTAAAAAAAAACCAAAATAAGGGTCAAATAGAGGAAATTCGCGAGGACTCGCCCTTTTTTTTTAATTTTTAATTGGACCACGGGAAATGGTCGAAAATCGCATTTGAAGAAAAAGGGGGGTGAAATTTCTTGCGCAGAACCGGTTCTTTGGAGACGGATATCTCGGCCCCCGATAAAGTTATCGCGGCGCACAAAAAATAAAAACGTGTGCCTTTAATGGGGCTACCACATATCCAAAATTCAATTCTCTACCCCCTTTCCTCTCCCCTCCAGGGCAATCCGCGCAAGGAAAATCGAAATAACTAAAAATAGTGCCCCCCTAAGCCCCCCTCGAACCCCCTTCAAAACTTGTCATTCGTAATTTGCCAACTTTTTACCAAATTTGAAAGGTCTAGGTCGAAAAACGTGGACGCTATCGCGAAAATGCGTTCAGAACGTCTAGTTTTTTATAAGTATATAACTAGCGAGCCCCGCTTCGCGGGGCTTGCTAGACAAAATCGCTTCGCGATTTTGTGTTGGGGTAATCGCGGATACACTGGATGCGTAACGGAAACGCTGCGCGTTTAGTGCCTTCGGCGTCTAGCATAAACTCTGGATTTATAAAGCAGTTGATTGTCTATCATTTGGTTCAAAAATTGTCAAAATCGATTCATAAATAGTAAAGATATAGCCACAAAACTTTTCAAATGGTTAGAATCGAATGGTTGCTAAAGAACTCAAATTGGCAAAAAATGATCGATAACGGTTGGAAAATAAAAAAGTTTTCTTAAGTGACCCTGTGCACTATATAATTTTGTCACAAACGGTACGCATGTAATCCAAATGATGGAAACGAGTTGAAAACATTTAGTGTACAATGAAGTCAACACAAAATTTAATTTTAGACTTTTTGAATGAAGTGTAGGATGGTTTGGTTACAAATCAAGTGTGATATAATTTGTTAACAAAGTATATAGCTATAATCAAAAATATCCAAAAATATCCAATGCCGAAACTCTATACATAAACATTAATTTTGGATCGTTTAAAACTGCACGCCTCATCTAGTCGACAAAATATTTTATTTATGAGTATTAAGAAACATATTTGGTTAATTCTTATTTTTTTAAATAACAAAATCCAATTAAAATAATTTTAGTTATTTTGATAATTTCCAGCTAAGTATAAAACTAAAATTTTAAAATAAAAGAACCATGTGTTTAATAAAACAGGAATATTAGTACATACAAACTTATCACAAAATAATTTTAATGCATTTACTTATATCTATGTAGAGATATGTCCAGCCTATTTAAATAATTAAGTAATGCAAAAGTAATAATATTTACGTTTGTATTAAGTTAAAAAATTAAATAGTATAATACATTTTAATAGTACAATGCTGAAACGTAAAATCGGCAAGTCCTCCAATTAAAAGACAAAATTGTCGAATAAAGTATTTATAATAAGCAATTTACTAAAAAGCTTTTCAAAATCTAACTAACTATAGATAAGTAGGGGAAAGTGGCATGAAACAGCTAGTATTAAAAAAGGGATAAATAATATAGAAGGACATAAATAAATCAATTTTTTTAATATCTGTAATTGTTCATGCATTTATGTACGTAATGTCGTAAAACATTTTTCAAAATTAACGATATTTTTCGACTTCTAATCATTTATAAAAAAAATAAAATTTGGCATTTTCATAACCTATAGGTATTGAAAAAGCCAACCCAAGTTTTGAAAAAGCCATGTTCCTATTACAAGATTAAAACTGCACATTAACAAAAATTATTTAATAATAATCTTAAGCTATAATTTTAGATCTTATATGATTATAAAACGTTTTAAATAACGCAAATTCTGGATAAAATATTGACTTACATAAATCTAAGAAACTGTCAAAAAATTTGACGTTTGAGATCAATCATTGCAAAAACTTAAAAACGTTTTTAGCAAAAATAATGCAATTTCCCTTTTACGCCACAGGATTTATATGCCCAACCATTACAACTTTGCATCGGTACCACTCTTGATTGCTGTTACTACAATTATTATTGCATTTTATGCAATTAAAAGGTGGCTTTTCATTACACTGCAGTCCGGCTCTTTCAAAACATATTCTCTCAAGAAACAAAATCTCGAAAATTACTATGAAATCAAAGATTAGTCTACAAAATATATACGTTATTATAAGGCCTAATATATCTATAAAATTATAGTGTAATCATATTATTATTAGTTTTGTACGTATAGGCGTTAGAAAACAAATAAACTGAACTCAAAACCTTACTTTTTGACGACAAAATCTTCAATACGTCGTATCGGCGCCGTTTATTGACGGTGAACGGTCAAATTTTTGTGGGGGATATCTGGCTAGTGTTGCTATCTTAAAATAATAATACATAAACGATTCGTATGAAAACTACCGCGTTTGATATTGATAATGGCTCTTTCAGAACTGGGCTGTTTCATGCCACTTTCCCCCTATACACTTTTCTTAAAACCATGTCAAACTTCAACAAAAATAAAAATAACTACATCAGGTCTTATCAATAGATCGACCATTTAGGATGTAATTTATTTCGAACAAAGTTTTTTGGAAAGACTCATTTTAAATAGAAAAGGAATATATTGAATTTTTATAAGGCCTATTTAAATGCGCATTGTGAATTATTCCTTCTGGAAAAATACGTGACTAAGTAACAAAAATTTTCAAAATTTGATGTTTATGTGCGTGACGTTGTAGTTTCAAGTTATTTATGTTTATAATTACATATAAACTTTATAAAGTTTTTAAAGGCTTTAAATATTATATTATAAATTGTAGATAATGTCTAATTTTAATTTTAATAAATGGTTTAATACTGCGTAAAATAGGTAAGTCTTTATTGTTAATATTGTTTTGATTGAGGTCAATTTAATAAATTCAATAACTTACATATTTATACAAATATTTAGTTGAACTGTTTTGGGCTTGAACTTATTTGAGCAAAATGTATTGGATTCAAATCAGAATTCTCTACTTGTCTTTTTAAAACGGTCATATTTTTACAATAGAATTTAGCAAAACGTATATTATGAATAACTGGGGTTAAACTACCTGCAAAGGGAATCCCATACAGCGGTTCGTCAAAGTGAAAAAAGTTTTAGACTTAATTCGCTTGGCTAAACATTTTTACTCCTGCTTAGCCTTAATATGCGATTTGTTCTTATTTATTTACAAATTGTAATAATAGATTGCACAATTCCTCCATAAAAGAACATATCAGCGCATATATTCACCAATTGGCTATAAATATTTTTTTAATACTTATTTAAATGAAATACAGTGAAAGCTCTGTTAAGCGGACACTCACGATCGGAACATTTTGTCCGGTTATTAGAGATGTCCGGTTATTAGATAGTGACTATATTTACATGCACAAAAATAGAATTTAAAATAATTTTATTTAATGTATTGGAATAGATGTAAGTAGGGAAAATGGCCTAAACCGGGTAGGTTAAGGTTCATCGATCAATATGAACCACTTCGGCTAAAAAAAGTGTTTTTTCTTACATTTACGCAATACAATTATTAAACTTTCATTTTATAAAAAAATATTTACATTTCTTCTTTAATTATAGAAAAAAACACAGGGGGCCTAAAGCGGGTAGGTTCCCATAAACTAATCAGATTAATCAAAACATTTGAAAACAATTATCTACACTTAACATGTTCTTGACAGTAACATTTGATATTATGTTATTAAGCATTTTAATGTTATAAACTGCTAATTACTAATTTCAATGTAAGAATTTTTTTTGAAGCCATTTTATTAAGTTTTTGCAAGTTACACGTTCTTATCTATGTAGTTCTGTAGTCTACTGAAGTTCATAATCGAAGGCTTTACGAGAATTAACGAACGAAAAGGCGGTATATGATAACACTAAACAGGTTCTAATTGCTATGGAATATAACTAACAGCTATATGTCCGGTTGTGGGAAATTGACAGAATACAAAATGAAGAAATTTTGTGTCCAGAAGCGGTTACGGGAGCGTCCGGTTATTAGATCGTAATTTACATGTAGAACCATAGTCAAAAATTTGGTTCTATATATTTTGTCCGGTCAATGGAGATGTCCGGTTATTAGAGCTGTCCGCAAAGAGAGCTTTTACTGTATATTGTTGATTAGATAGGACGTGCAGTTTAAAACGTCCTTTAAAAAAAGTGCGGTTAAAACTGCACGTCTGATATGATTCACTAAGTAAGGTAATAATTGCACCATATTTATTTGGAGGCCCCCTGCATTGATTGTAATGTAACTTACATAATAAATTCGTGCAAGTTTAGTAGTTACCAAAAGGCGAAAGAAGCATAAAATATTCAATGTAGTTCATTTTATATTGAACTTTTAGTTCCGATACATTTGTGAATAAAATGTGTATAAAATTATTTTTACTGTTATGATAGTTAAATTATATGTTTCAAAATGCCCCAAATATGGAATATGATTTACAGTGTTTGAAGAATAATCTTAGATATGTTAATTGTCAAATTTTAATTTGTATTGACGTTCTATTGTCATCATTTGTTCAAAAATTGTTGTTTTATGTAATAAATACAAATTACGTTATTTATTGGTACTACCATTTAACATTTTTCTTACAATAAACTTTTTATGATTTGCTTATTCATATTCTTCAACAACATCTAGAATATATTTATAGTTTGTTAGAAAGAAACGGTTCTAAATGGAAAACATTAAAACGGGCATTTTCAAACGCATTACCGATTTCGCAACAGTAAACAACACATTTTGTAATAACTATAAAGCCTTCTTTATAATTTGTGTTGACAATTCTTTTATGGAAACAATCTCAATAAGTACATCATAACAGCGAGCAAGACTGTCCATTTTTGACCGACTGGGTAACATCTAAACTTATTGCGCTTTGATGAGCCGCTGTAATGGAATCTCCTGTAGGTTGTTAAACTTTTATAAAGGGAGGTTCAGGAATGTGGCGATAACTTTTAAGTGTCCGACAACCGATGCATTCACCCTACATAGAAATAGAAAACATTTACCGCAGTCTCTCGAAAGTTATTTAAAATTATGGATATTCGGTAGGGTAAAACCGGTTTTAACATAAAAATTAGTGGTTCCTTTACTAAAGTTTAATATTTCTACAACCGATTTTACCAAAGAATTACATTTGTAAAATAAAGTGTTAGTTTTCGCCGCTGACTGGTGAAATTTATTATAATAGGTCAATATTCATCTTTTCCAACCGATTTCAACATAGTAAAACACATTTTAAACATCTTCAAGCTTTTTATAAGTTACAATTCTTAGGAAAAATCGTATTAATCATAAAATGCGGTTCCTTTACCGAAGGGTAACATCTAAACGTTTTCGCGAGACGGAATGAATTTGTATTGAATTAAATTTTTAGCGCCGCAGAATGTGGGAAATTTTAATTACAACGTATGATTCACCCACTAGAAATAGAAAACCATTTAAACAGTTTCAAAGTTTTTAAAATTATGGATCATTCGGTAAAAATCGGTTTTAACAAAAAAAGTGTCCTTTCTAAACGATTTAAATTTTCTCAAATTACAGTTTTACCATAAGTATACCCCACTTGTAAATATCAAAAGTAATTTCGAAACGTCTATTGACAATTTACCAATACATAGAAAAGTCACTTTTAATTCGTTTTTAAATCGAGTAAACTCATAAAAATTAAGTTTTCTTCAGTACAGTATACCCCCTTATAAATATCCAAAACGTAATTTAGAAAGCTCATGACATTGACCAATTCAAGAAAAGTCCTCTTAATTCGTTTAAATCGTGCTCAAATTAAGTTTTCTTCATACAGTAACCCCACTTATAAATATCCAAAACGTAATTTAGAAAAGCTATGACATTGACCAATTGCAAGAAAAGTCCTTTTAATTCGTTTAAATCGCGCTCAAATTAAGTTTTCTTCATACAGTAAACCCCCTTATAAATATCCAAAACGTAATTTAGAAAAGCTATGACATTGACCAATTGCAAGAAAAGTCCTTTTAATTCGTTTAAATCGCGCTCAAATTAAGTTTTCTTCATACAGTAAACCCCACTTATAAATATCCAAAACGTAATTTAGAAAAGCTATGACATTGACCAATTGCAAGAAAAAGTCCTTTAATTCGTTTAAATCGCGCTCAAATTAAGTTTTCTTCATACAGTAAACCCCACTTATAAATATCCAAAACGTAATTTAGAAAAGCTATGACATTGACCAATTGCAAGAAAAGTCCTTTTAATTCGTTTAAATCGCGCTCAAATTAAGTTTTCTTCATACAGAAAACCCCCCACTTATAAATATCCAAAACGTAATTTAGAAAAGCTATGACATTGACCAATTGCAAGAAAAAGTCCTTTTAATTCGTTTAAATCGCGCTCAAATTAAGTTTTCTTCATACAGTAACCCCCTTATAAATATCCAAAACGTAATTTAGAAAGTATGACATTTACCAATTGCAAGAAAAGTCCTTTTAATTCGTTTAAATCGCGCTCAAATTAAGTTTTCTTCATACAGTAACCCCCTTATAAATATCCAAAACGTAATTTAGAGAAGTTATGACATTTACCAATTGCAAGAAAAGTCCTTTTAATTCGTTTAAATCGCGCTCAAATTAAGTTTTCTTCATACAGTAAACCCCACTTATAAATATCCAAAACGTAATTTAGAGAAGTTATGACATTTACCAATTGCAAGAAAAGTCCTTTTAATTCGTTTAAATCGCGCTCAAATTAAGTTTTCTTCATACAGTAAACCCCACTTATAAATATCCAAAACGTAATTTAGAGAAGTTATGACATTAACCAATTGCAAGAAAAGTCCTTTTAATTCGTTTAAATCGCGCTCAAATTAAGTTTTCTTCATACAGTAAACCCCACTTATAAATATCCAAAACGTAATTTAGAGAAGTTATGACATTTACCAATTGCAAGAAAAGTCCTTTTAATTCGTTTAAATCGCGCTCAAATTAAGTTTTCTTCATACAGTAAACCCCACTTATAAATATCCAAAACGTAATTTAGAAAGCTATGACATTTACCAATTGCAAGAAAAGTCCTTTTAATTCGTTTAAATCGCGCTCAAATTAAGTTTTCTTCATACAGTAAACCCCACTTATAAATATCCAAAACGTAATTTAGAAAGTATGACATTTACCAATTGCAAGAAAAGTCCTTTTAATTCGTTTAAATCGCGCTCAAATTAAGTTTACTTTATACAGTAAACCCCACTTATAAATATCAAAAACGTAATTTAGAAAAGCTATGACATTTACCAATTGCAAGAAAAGTCCTTTTAATTCGTTTAAATCGCGCTCAAATTAAGTTTTCTTCATACAGTATACCCCCCCTTATAAATATCCAAAACGTAATTTAGAGAAGTCATGACATTTACCAATTGCAAGAAAAGTCCTTTTAATTCGTTTAAATCGCGCTCAAATTAAGTTTTCTTCATACAGTAAACCCCCTTATAAATATCCAAAACGTAATTTAGAGAAGTTATGACATTTACCAATTGCAAGAAAAGTCCTTTTAATTCGTTTAAATCGCGCTCAAATTAAGTTTTCTTCATACAGTAACCCCACTTATAAATATCCAAAACGTAATTTAGGAAGTTATGACATTTACCAATTGCAAGAAAAGTCCTTTTAATTCGTTTAAATCGCGCTCAAATTAAGTTTTCTTCATACAGTAACCCCACTTATAAATATCCAAAACGTAATTTAGAAAAGCTATGACATTGACCAATTGCAAGAAAAGTCCTTTTAATTCGTTTAAATCGCGCTCAAATTAAGTTTTCTTCATACAGTAAACCCCACTTATAAATATCCAAAACGTAATTTAGAAGTTATGACATTTACCAATGCAAGAAAAGTCCTTTAATTCGTTTAAATCGCGCTCAAATTAAGTTTTCTTCATACAGTAAACCCCACTTATAAATATCCAAAACGTAATTTAGAAAGCTATGACATTACCAATTGCAAGAAAAGTCCTTTTAATTCGTTTAAATCGCGCTCAAATTAAGTTTTCTTCATACAGTAACCCCCTTATAAATATCCAAAACGTAATTTAGAAAAGTCTATGACATTTACCAATTGCAAGAAAAGTCCTTTTAATTCGTTTAAATCGCGCTCAAATTAAGTTTTCTTCATACAGTAAACCCCACTTATAAATATCCAAAACGTAATTTAGAAAAGCTATGACATTGACCAATTGCAAGAAAAGTCCTTTTAATTCGTTTAAATCGCGCTCAAATTAAGTTTTCTTCATACAGTAAACCCCACTTATAAATATCCAAAACGTAATTTAGAAAAGCTATGACATTGACCAATTGCAAGAAAAGTCCTTTTAATTCGTTTAAATCGCGCTCAAATTAAGTTTTCTTCATACAGTAAACCCCACTTATAAATATCCAAAACGTAATTTAGAAAAGCTATGACATTGACCAATTGCAAGAAAAGTCCTTTTAATTCGTTTAAATCGCGCTCAAATTAAGTTTTCTTCATACAGTATACCCCCCCTTATAAATATCCAAAACGTAATTTAGAAAAGCTATGACATTGACCAATTGCAAGAAAAGTCCTTTTAATTCGTTTAAATCGCGCTCAAATTAAGTTTTCTTCATACAGTAAACCCCACTTATAAATATCCAAAACGTAATTTAGAAAAGCTATGACATTGACCAATTGCAAGAAAAGTCCTTTTAATTCGTTTAAATCGCGCTCAAATTAAGTTTTCTTCATACAGTATACCCCCCCTTATAAATATCCAAAACGTAATTTAGAAAAGCTATGACATTTACCAATTGCAAGAAAAGTCCTTTTAATTCGTTTAAATCGCGCTCAAATTAAGTTTTCTTCATACAGTAAACCCCCTTATAAATATCCAAAACGTAATTTAGAAAGTATGACATTACCAATTGCAAGAAAAGTCCTTTTAATTCGTTTAAATCGCGCTCAAATTAAGTTTTCTTCATACAGTAACCCCCACTTATAAATATCCAAAACGTAATTTAGGAAGTTATGACATTTACCAATTGCAAGAAAAGTCCTTTTAATTCGTTTAAATCGCGCTCAAATTAAGTTTTCTTCATACAGTATACCCCCTTATAAATATCCAAAACGTAATTTAGAGAAGTATGACATTTACCAATTGCAAGAAAAGTCCTTTTAATTCGTTTAAATCGCGCTCAAATTAAGTTTTCTTCATACAGTATACCCCCTTATAAATATCCAAAACGTAATTTAGAAAGTCATGACATTTACCAATTGCAAGAAAAGTCCTTTTAATTCGTTTAAATCGCGCTCAAATTAAGTTTTCTTCATACAGTAAACCCCCTTATAAATATCCAAAACGTAATTTAGAAAGTATGACATTTACCAATTGCAAGAAAAGTCCTTTTAATTCGTTTAAATCGCGCTCAAATTAAGTTTTCTTCATACAGAAAACCCCCCACTTATAAATATCCAAAACGTAATTTAGAGAAGTTATGACATTACCAATTGCAAGAAAAGTCCTTTTAATTCGTTTAAATCGCGCTCAAATTAAGTTTTCTTCATACAGAAAACCCCCCACTTATAAATATCCAAAACGTAATTTAGAGAAGTTATGACATTAACCAATTGCAAGAAAAGTCCTTTTAATTCGTTTAAATCGCGCTCAAATTAAGTTTTCTTCATACAGTAACCCCACTTATAAATATCCAAAACGTAATTTAGGAAGTTATGACATTTACCAATTGCAAGAAAAGTCCTTTTAATTCGTTTAAATCGCGCTCAAATTAAGTTTTCTTCATACAGTAAACCCCACTTATAAATATCCAAAACGTAATTTAGAAAGCTATGACATTTACCAATTGCAAGAAAAGTCCTTTTAATTCGTTTAAATCGCGCTCAAATTAAGTTTTCTTCATACAGTATACCCCCTTATAAATATCCAAAACGTAATTTAGAAGTCATGACATTTACCAATTGCAAGAAAAGTCCTTTTAATTCGTTTAAATCGCGCTCAAATTAAGTTTTCTTCATACAGTATACCCCCTTATAAATATCCAAAACGTAATTTAGAAAGTCATGACATTTACCAATTGCAAGAAAAGTCCTTTTAATTCGTTTAAATCGCGCTCAAATTAAGTTTTCTTCATACAGTAAACCCCCTTATAAATATCCAAAACGTAATTTAGAGAAGTATGACATTTACCAATTGCAAGAAAAGTCCTTTTAATTCGTTTAAATCGCGCTCAAATTAAGTTTTCTTCATACAGTAAACCCCACTTATAAATATCCAAAACGAAATTTAGAGAAGTTATGACATTTACCAATTGCAAGAAAAGTCCTTTTAATTCGTTTAAATCGCGCTCAAATTAAATTTTCTTCATACAGTAAACCCCACTTATAAATATCCAAAACGTAATTTAGAAAAGTATGACATTTACCAATTGCAAGAAAAGTCCTTTTAATTCGTTTAAATCGCGCTCAAATTAAGTTTTCTTCATACAGTAAACCCCACTTATAAATATCCAAAACGTAATTTAGAGAAGTTATGACATTTACCAATTGCAAGAAAAGTCCTTTTAATTCGTTTAAATCGCGCTCAAATTAAGTTTTCTTCATACAGTAACCCCACTTATAAATATCCAAAACGTAATTTAGGAAGTTATGACATTTACCAATTGCAAGAAAAGTCCTTTTAATTCGTTTAAATCGCGCTCAAATTAAGTTTACTTTATACAGTAAACCCCACTTATAAATATCAAAAACGTAATTTAGAAAAGCTATGACATTTACCAATTGCAAGAAAAGTCCTTTTAATTCGTTTAAATCGCGCTCAAATTAAGTTTTCTTCATACAGTATACCCCCCTTATAAATATCCAAAACGTAATTTAGAGAAGTCATGACATTTACCAATTGCAAGAAAAGTCCTTTTAATTCGTTTAAATCGCGCTCAAATTAAGTTTTCTTCATACAGTATACCCCACTTATAAATATCCAAAACGTAATTTAGAGAAGTCATGACATTTACCAATTGCAAGAAAAGTCCTTTTAATTCGTTTAAATCGCGCTCAAATTAAGTTTTCTTCATACAGTATACCCCCCCTTATAAATATCCAAAACGTAATTTAGAGAAGTCATGACATTTACCAATTGCAAGAAAAGTCCTTTTAATTCGTTTAAATCGCGCTCAAATTAAGTTTTCTTCATACAGTAAACCCCACTTATAAATATCCAAAACGTAATTTAGAGAAGTTATGACATTTACCAATTGCAAGAAAAGTCCTTTTAATTCGTTTAAATCGCGCTCAAATTAAGTTTTCTTCATACAGTAACCCCACTTATAAATATCCAAAACGTAATTTAGAGAAGTTATGACATTTACCAATTGCAAGAAAAGTCCTTTTAATTCGTTTAAATCGCGCTCAAATTAAGTTTTCTTCATACAGTAACCCC
Organism: Sinopyrophorus schimmeli; assembly: GCA_036325965.1. Classification (NCBI taxonomy): domain Eukaryota; kingdom Metazoa; phylum Arthropoda; class Insecta; order Coleoptera; family Elateridae; genus Sinopyrophorus; species Sinopyrophorus schimmeli. The sequence continues at coordinate 538,449 of JARFIZ010000012.1, read as the reverse complement.
CTTATAAATATCCAAAACGTAATTTAGAAAAGCTATGACATTTACCAATTGCAAGAAAAGTCCTTTTAATTCGTTTAAATCGCGCTCAAATTAAGTTTACTTTATACAGTAAACCCCACTTATAAATATCAAAAACGTAATTTAGAAAAGCTATGACATTTACCAATTGCAAGAAAAGTCCTTTTAATTCGTTTAAATCGCGCTCAAATTAAGTTTTCTTCATACAGTATACCCCCCCTTATAAATATCCAAAACGTAATTTAGAGAAGTCATGACATTTACCAATTGCAAGAAAAGTCCTTTTAATTCGTTTAAATCGCGCTCAAATTAAGTTTACTTTATACAGTAAACCCCACTTATAAATATCAAAAACGTAATTTAGAAAAGCTATGACATTTACCAATTGCAAGAAAAGTCCTTTTAATTCGTTTAAATCGCGCTCAAATTAAGTTTACTTTATACAGTAAACCCCACTTATAAATATCAAAAACGTAATTTAGAAAAGCTATGACATTACCAATTGCAAGAAAAGTCCTTTTAATTCGTTTAAATCGCGCTCAAATTAAGTTTTCTTCATACAGTAAACCCCCTTATAAATATCCAAAACGTAATTTAGAAAAGTATGACATTGACCAATTGCAAGAAAAGTCCTTTTAATTCGTTTAAATCGCGCTCAAATTAAGTTTTCTTCATACAGTAAACCCCCTTATAAATATCCAAAACGTAATTTAGAAAAGCTATGACATTACCAATTGCAAGAAAAGTCCTTTTAATTCGTTTAAATCGCGCTCAAATTAAGTTTTCTTCATACAGTAACCCCACTTATAAATATCCAAAACGTAATTTAGAAAAGCTATGACATTACCAATTGCAAGAAAAGTCCTTTTAATTCGTTTAAATCGCGCTCAAATTAAGTTTTCTTCATACAGTAAACCCCACTTATAAATATCCAAAACGTAATTTAGAAAAGCTATGACATTACCAATTGCAAGAAAAGTCCTTTTAATTCGTTTAAATCGCGCTCAAATTAAGTTTTCTTCATACAGTAAACCCCACTTATAAATATCAAAAACGTAATTTAGAAAAGCTATGACATTGACCAATTGCAAGAAAAGTCCTTTTAATTCGTTTAAATCGCGCTCAAATTAAGTTTTCTTCATACAGTAAACCCCACTTATAAATATCAAAAACGTAATTTAGAAAAGCTTATGACATTACCAATTGCAAGAAAAGTCCTTTTAATTCGTTTAAATCGCGCTCAAATTAAGTTTTCTTCATACAGTAAACCCCCACTTATAAATATCCAAAACGTAATTTAGAAAAGCTATGACATTTACCAATTGCAAGAAAAGTCCTTTTAATTCGTTTAAATCGCGCTCAAATTAAGTTTTCTTTATACAGTAAACCCCACTTATAAATATCAAAAACGTAATTTAGAAAAGCTATGACATTTACCAATTGCAAGAAAAGTCCTTTTAATTCGTTTAAATCGCGCTCAAATTAAGTTTTCTTCATACAGTATACCCCCCCTTATAAATATCCAAAACGTAATTTAGAGAAGTCATGACATTTACCAATTGCAAGAAAAGTCCTTTTAATTCGTTTAAATCGCGCTCAAATTAAGTTTTCTTCATACAGTATACCCCCCCTTATAAATATCCAAAACGTAATTTAGAAAATATGACATTTACCAATTGCAAGAAAAGTCCTTTTAATTCGTTTAAATCGCGCTCAAATTAAGTTTTCTTCATACAGTAAACCCCCACTTATAAATATCCAAAACGTAATTTAGAAAATATGACATTTACCAATTGCAAGAAAAGTCCTTTTAATTCGTTTAAATCGCGCTCAAATTAAGTTTTCTTCATACAGTATACCCCCCCTTATAAATATCCAAAACGTAATTTAGAGAAGTATGACATTTACCAATTGCAAGAAAAGTCCTTTTAATTCGTTTAAATCGCGCTCAAATTAAGTTTTCTTCATACAGTAACCCCACTTATAAATATCAAAAACGTAATTTAGAAAAGTTATGACATTTACCAATTGCAAGAAAAGTCCTTTTAATTCGTTTAAATCGCGCTCAAATTAAGTTTTCTTCATACAGTAAACCCCCACTTATAAATATCCAAAACGTAATTTAGAAGTATGACATTTACCAATTGCAAGAAAAGTCCTTTTAATTCGTTTAAATCGCGCTCAAATTAAGTTTTCTTCATACAGTAACCCCACTTATAAATATCCAAAACGTAATTTAGAAGTATGACATTTACCAATTGCAAGAAAAGTCCTTTTAATTCGTTTAAATCGCGCTCAAATTAAGTTTTCTTCATACAGAAAACCCCCCACTTATAAATATCCAAAACGTAATTTAGAGAAGTTATGACATTTACCAATTGCAAGAAAAGTCCTTTTAATTCGTTTAAATCGCGCTCAAATTAAGTTTTCTTCATACAGTAAACCCCACTTATAAATATCCAAAACGTAATTTAGAAAGTTATGACATTTACCAATTGCAAGAAAAGTCCTTTTAATTCGTTTAAATCGCGCTCAAATTAAGTTTTCTTCATACAGTAAACCCCACTTATAAATATCCAAAACGTAATTTAGAAAGTTATGACATTTACCAATTGCAAGAAAAGTCCTTTTAATTCGTTTAAATCGCGCTCAAATTAAGTTTTCTTCATACAGTAAACCCCCACTTATAAATATCCAAAACGTAATTTAGAGAAGTCATGACATTTACCAATTGCAAGAAAAGTCCTTTTAATTCGTTTAAATCGCGCTCAAATTAAGTTTTCTTCATACAGTAAACCCCCACTTATAAATATCAAAAACGTAATTTAGAAAAGCTATGACATTTACCAATTGCAAGAAAAGTCCTTTTAATTCGTTTAAATCGCGCTCAAATTAAGTTTACTTTATACAGTAAACCCCACTTATAAATATCAAAAACGTAATTTAGAAAAGCTATGACATTTACCAATTGCAAGAAAAGTCCTTTTAATTCGTTTAAATCGCGCTCAAATTAAGTTTACTTTATACAGTAAACCCCACTTATAAATATCAAAAACGTAATTTAGAAAAGCTATGACATTTACCAATTGCAAGAAAAGTCCTTTTAATTCGTTTAAATCGCGCTCAAATTAAGTTTACTTTATACAGTAAACCCCACTTATAAATATCAAAAACGTAATTTAGAAAAGCTATGACATTTACCAATTGCAAGAAAAGTCCTTTTAATTCGTTTAAATCGCGCTCAAATTAAGTTTACTTTATACAGTAAACCCCACTTATAAATATCAAAAACGTAATTTAGAAAAGCTATGACATTTACCAATTGCAAGAAAAGTCCTTTTAATTCGTTTAAATCGCGCTCAAATTAAGTTTACTTTATACAGTAAACCCCACTTATAAATATCAAAAACGTAATTTAGAAAAGCTATGACATTTACCAATTGCAAGAAAAGTCCTTTTAATTCGTTTAAATCGCGCTCAAATTAAGTTTACTTTATACAGTAAACCCCACTTATAAATATCAAAAACGTAATTTAGAAAAGCTATGACATTTACCAATTGCAAGAAAAGTCCTTTTAATTCGTTTAAATCGCGCTCAAATTAAGTTTACTTTATACAGTAAACCCCACTTATAAATATCAAAAACGTAATTTAGAAAAGCTATGACATTTACCAATTGCAAGAAAAGTCCTTTTAATTCGTTTAAATCGCGCTCAAATTAAGTTTACTTTATACAGTAAACCCCACTTATAAATATCAAAAACGTAATTTAGAAAAGCTATGACATTTACCAATTGCAAGAAAAGTCCTTTTAATTCGTTTAAATCGCGCTCAAATTAAGTTTACTTTATACAGTAAACCCCACTTATAAATATCAAAAACGTAATTTAGAAAAGCTATGACATTTACCAATTGCAAGAAAAGTCCTTTTAATTCGTTTAAATCGCGCTCAAATTAAGTTTTCTTTATACAGTAAACCCCACTTATAAATATCAAAACGTAATTTAGAAAAGTTATGACATTGACCAATTGCAAGAAAAGTCCTTTTAATTCGTTTAAATCGCGCTCAAATTAAGTTTTCTTCATACAGTAAACCCCACTTATAAATATCCAAAACGTAATTTAGAAAGTATGACATTACCAATTGCAAGAAAAGTCCTTTTAATTCGTTTAAATCGCGCTCAAATTAAGTTTTCTTCATACAGTAAACCCCACTTATAAATATCCAAAACGTAATTTAGAAGTTATGACATTAACCAATTGCAAGAAAAGTCCTTTTAATTCGTTTAAATCGGCTCAAATTAAGTTTTCTTCATACAGTAAACCCCACTTATAAATATCCAAAACGTAATTTAGAAAGTTATGACATTTACCAATTGCAAGAAAAGTCCTTTTAATTCGTTTAAATCGCGCTCAAATTAAGTTTTTTCATACAGTAACCCCACTTATAAATATCCAAAACGTAATTTAGAAAAGTTATGACATTACCAATTGCAAGAAAAGTCCTTTAATTCGTTTAAATGCGCTCAAATTAAGTTTTCTTCATACAGTAAACCCCACTTATAAATATCCAAAACGTAATTTAGAAAAGTTATGACATTTACCAATTGCAAGAAAAGTCCTTTTATTCGTTTAAATCGCGCTCAAATTAAGTTTTCTTCATACAGTAAACCCCACTTATAAATATCCAAAACGTAATTTAGAAGTTATGACATTTACCAATTGCAAGAAAAGTCCTTAATTCGTTTAAATCGCGCTCAAATTAAGTTTTCTTCATACAGTAAACCACTTATAAATATCAAAAACGTAATTTAGAAAAGCTATGACATTTACCAATTGCAAGAAAAGTCCTTTTAATTCGTTTAAATCACGCTCAAATTAAGTTTTCTGCATACAGTAGACCCCCACTTATAATTATCCAAAACGTAATTTAAGGAAGTTATGACATTTACCAATTGCAAGAAAAGTCCTTTTAATTCGTTTAAATCGCGCTCAAATTAAGTTTTCTTCATACAGTAAACCCCACTTATAAATATCCAAAACGTAATTTAGAAAAGCTTAATACCAGCAAAAAGTCTTTTATTCGTTTAAATCGCGCTAAATTAAGTGTCTTCATACAGTAAACCACCCAAAGTCTCTTTTAATTCGTTTAAATCGCGCTCAAATTAAGTTTTCTTCATACAGTAAACCCCACTTATAAATATCCAAAACGTAATTTAAGGAAGTTATGACATTTACCAATTGCAAGAAAAGTCCTTTTAATTCGTTTAAATCGCGCTCAAATTAAGTTTTGAAAAGCTATGACATTGACCAATTGCAAGAAAAATCCTTTTAATTCGTTTAAATCGCGCTCAAATTAAGTTTTCTTCATACAGTAAACCCCCACTTATAAATATCAAAAACGTAATTTAGAAAAGCTATGACATTACCAATTGCAAGAAAAGTCCTTTTAATTCGTTTAAATCGCGCTCAAATTAAGTTTTCTTCATACAGTAAACCCCACTTATAAATATCCAAAACGTAATTTAGAAAAGCTATGACATTACCAATTGCAAGAAAAGTCTTTTAATTCGTTTAAATCGCGCTCAAATTAAGTTTCTTCATACAGTAAACCACCACAAAAGTCCCTTTTAATTCGTTTAAATCGCGCCTCAAATTAAGTTTTCTTCATACAGTAAACCCCACTTATAAATATCCAAAACGTAATTTAGAAACTATGACATTTACCAATTGCAAGAAAAGTCCTTTTAATTCGTTTAAATCGCGCTCAAATTAAGTTTTCTTCATACAGTAAACCCCTTTAAAACCAAAACTAAAAGTATCACTTAAAACTTTAATTCGTTTAAATCGCGCTCAAATTAAGTTTTCTTCATACAGTAAACCCCACTTATAAATATCCAAAACGTAATTTAGAAAGTATGACATTACCAATTGCAAGAAAAGTCTTTAATTCGTTTAAATCGCGCTCAAATTAAGTTTTTCATACAGTAAACCCCACTTTAATATCAAAACTTGAAGATGACATTCTTGAAAAAATCCTTTAACGTTTAAATCGGCCAAATTACAGTTTTTTTTTAATTCGTTTAAATGCGCTCAAATTAAGTTTCTTCATACAGTAAACCCCACTTATAAATATCCAAAACGTAATTTAGAAAAGCTATGACATTCCCAATTGCAAGAAAAGTCTTTTAATTTTTAAATCGGCTAAATTAAGTTTTCTTCATACAGTAAACCCCCTTATAAATATCCAAAACGTAATTTAGAAAACTGACATTACCAATTGCAAGAAAAGTATCTTTTCATTCGTTTAAATCCCCTCAAATTAAGTGTTCTTCATACAGTAAACCCCCACAAAAGTCAAACCTTTAATTTTGTTTAAATCGAGAAAGCCTTAAGAAAATATCTAAAAATTAATTCACACTACTATAATAATTTTAAGCGTTACCTTCATCTGCATTTGTATCCTTGTCACAACCGATTGTTATCAGAAGCACAACTAAAATAACTATTAAAACGTTTGAGCCCTCAAATCTCTGTAAAACCATAAAATATATACTTTACGATGAAACCCTGTCAGAAAGAGTATTACGTTAACCTAAACTAACTAATAAATTAGCTATGCCTATTCTATTTTTAGATACGACGTATTTTGTTTCTAGAAAATACTTAGATATCTATTAAAATTAAAATACAAAATGAGAACTAAAAATGGCGTCGTAGGAGAATGGCAAAACAGAAAAGAAGCACGGGAAAATTCTCTATCTGCTATTTGCAAAGGCGACGAATAATACCGCGATAATCAAATATGCACTAATCGGGATAAAAATTTCAAATAATTAGAAAAATGTGGATAGGTAGTTAGGAAATAGAATGCATTTCCAATAACGATAGAAATAACTTAAAATAAACAAAGAGTAGATACCTAAAGCATTAGCAACGGTTAATAAGGAGACGAAGGGTGACGAAAGGTCTACGCACAACGACTTGTTATTCAAGCTCGTCATAAGCGTGCTTATAATTTTCTAATTAGAAAATTCAATTTTATCAATTTACTTACATATAACTACGTTCTCTTGTAGTCGAAGTACTTTTGGATCACTTTTCTCATTTCCTTTAACGAATGTTTAGTGTTAAATTTAATTTGTATAAAAAATGCGAGCTAAAATAGCCCTTATACGGGAACGTACTTACATGACAGGGCAACCATCTTGTACAGTTGCAATTCATACGTTAAAATTAGCAAGTCGACTTCGTTTTTGCATATAAGGCCGTTGACCCCAAAGTGCAACTTTACCATCAATTTTGCGTTATATTTTTGCAAGTTATTCTATTTAATTAAATAAAATAAATTAATGTTATAAAGCATCATTGAATTAATATAAACAACCTTACCAAAATAGAAAATGAAAAAAATAAATAAAATGGAATGTCGTTTAAAAAAATTAGAACATTTTGGAATTTTATTGGGAATTTTTCTAAAATATTCTAACTAAAGTAATGAATATAATGATATAAAAGATGGCATCTACATACATATAAATAAAGTTATTCCTATTTCAAATAATTAGAAAAATAAAGATAGGTACGAATCTGAATGCGTACGTAGTTAGAAAATAGAATGCATTTTCAATAACGTTTCGCATCGTTTATGCTACAAAATGCGCTACCAAAGTAACCGAAAGCGTCTCGACGACGAAAATTTTGCTATCAAATTTGAAATTTTAGCGCTTTTCGAAAAGATAAAGCAAAAGTCCATAAGGGCACGCGTTCCAAAGTTAGGGGCGATTTTCATTTTCTAAAAAATCTCTTTTACAACCTTTGCGCTCCTGTGGAGGCGCCGGCGACGCTCCGACGTCGTTTTGACATGCAGGACTTTTGTTAGGCAGACACCAGACATTTCGCTTTTGGGGGTCTCGACGCCCTCGGACGTTTCCAGGAACCGGTTATAGGGCTCCAAAGGACAATTTTTTTTGGCTGGTTTTTGGCTGGACGGAAAAAAAATTATAGTTTCGGAACGCATAGGAATATCGGGATGCGGTTTTCGGTAACGGAAAGGCCCTGCACGCGCGCAAATTTTGTTATCGGGCTGCGAGGTGGTATCTCGCGAAACGGCGCCGCTACGCTTTCCGAAGCGAACGCTCGAAAACGCAACTCGAGAAAAGGGCCGTAGCTCGAAATTTTTCAACACGACCACCCATTTTTTTTGTTTCTAATCGATAGCTCGTTCAATTTGAGGGGTACCTCCTCGCTTCTCGGAGGTACGTCGTCGCATTGGATTTCGAGAAAATCGAAAGAGAAAGCGAACAAATGCGATTTCGAAAATCGTTTTTTGCCAAAAAGGCCGCCACCGAGGAGGAGATTGGCATTTTCGACGCCGCCAAAAGGCGTCGATCGGTATCGAGCGGCGATTTTTGAAAATTTAAAGCAAATCCTAATCGGGGTTCTCGAGTTATCTCGAAAAAACAGGTTTAGGCGGCTTGTTTTTCTATAGAGTTTAAATTAAGTTAGAAGTTATACTTCTTTGGCGTAACTAAAATAGATAAAACCACGTGTTATGTTGCTTACAAAGATAAGAAAACTAGTTAAAAAAATTTAACTGCCCTTAAAAGAACAGAAAAGCTCGTAATGCAGGTGCAAAAATACGACTTTTAATTTACCTATGTTAAAAAAGAGAGATTTAAAAAAATATTTTACGTAAACTCTTAATTGGTCTTTATAATCAACCAGAAAAATAGTTAAAAAATTCTAACCAACCCTCAAAGACCGGGGGAACGCCGAATGCAAGTGCAAATGCACGACTTTTAATTTAACTGTTAAAAACCAGAGATTTTGAAAAGGCGAATTAAAAAAAAATATTTCACGTAAACTGTTAATTGGTCTTTATGAACAACCAGAAAAATAGTTAAAAAAATCTTACTACCCCTCAAAGAGCGGGGGAGCTCCAAATGCATATGCAAATGTACGACTTTTAATTTAACTATGTTAAAAAACAAAGAGCTTGAAAAACGCGAATTAAAAAAATTATTGTACGTGTACTGTTAATTGGTCTTTATAAACAACCAGAAAAATAATTTAAAAAATCTAACTACCCCTCAAAGAGCGGGGGAGCTCCGAATGCAAGTGAAAATGTAGGAATTTTAATTTACCTATGTTAAAACACAGAGATTTTAAAAACCCGAATTAATAAAAATTATTCTACGGAAACTATTAATTGGTTTTTATAAACAAACAGAAAAATAATTACAAAATTTTAACTACCCCTCAAAGACCGGGGAAACACCGAATGCAAGTGCAAAGGTACGACGTTTAATTTGCCTATGTTAAAAAACAGAGATTTTGAAAATCGTGAATTAAAGAAAACATTTCACGTAAACTGTTAATTGGTCTTTATAAACAACCAAAAAAATAGTTAAAAAAATCATACTACCCCTCAGAGAGCGGGCGAGCTCAGAATGCAAGTGCAAATGTACGACTTTTAATTTAACTATGTTAAAAACAGTTTTTGAAAAACGCGAATTATAAAAAATTATTGTATATAAACTGTTAATTGGTCCTTATGAACAACCAGAAAAATAATTAAAAAAATCTAAGTACCCCTAAAAGAGCGGGGGAGCTCCGAATGTAAGTGCAAATGTAATACGTTTTATTTACCCCTGTTAAAAAACCGAGACTTTGAAAAACGATAATTAAAAAAAATCATTGTACGCAAATTATTAATTGGACTTTATAAATAACCATAAAAATCTTTAAAAAATTAATTGTCACCTACCTTTTTGGAAGTTCTGCGTTGAATTGTGTCCGAAAGGACCTTCCCCGGTTCGCACTCTCAAACCCCGACACGGCACTCCCGTAACACTTCAAAAACTACGTTAAACTGTCTTTAGAAAAGCAAACACATATTTAAACGGACGAATGAACTATTTTTTAAGGGACATTTTTATATACTGGGAGGACATTTTACGGTTTTAGACTACGGTTAAAAAAACGCGACTTTCCCGGAGAACGGTACGGAAAAACGAACACTGTTTGAGAGTAAAATGATGGGTTTAATTAGCATTAAACACTAACTGAAATATCAAAATATTATTAAGCATAATTTAAACAGGCAGATAAATAGATGCCAATTTACGGATCCACATTTAGTAAATTAGCAATAACAATTTGAATGTTTTCATTTTCACAATTACTTCAAATTAATTAAACAAAATACTTTAATAAAATCGAAAACGCAGTCTCTAAAATGCATTCTTTAAACATAAGCAAAATTTTTAAATTAACTTCAGTCTTCATTCTAGTTTTCATCAAACTAATTGATTTAATACCAAACAATTATCAAAAGTTCGAAATACAAAAGTTTTTTGTTGTTTTTCAATTTTTTTGAAACTTAAATGAAGTTCGAAAAGTCACAAGTTTCCCTGTTGATTTATTGCCTCTATAGTTTGTTCAAAAAAAATACAATTTTTTATTTATTTCTAAAAGTGTGAAATAAAATCTTATGAAATTTTCCGGGATACAGCATCTAAAAAGAAATTAAGCAATAAATGAGATGATACGTTTCTGATCCTGCGATTGGCTGCTCCTCCGGCCCGATTTTGGTCAAAATAAAAGCTGAAAAATGTTAATAATTAAATTAATAGTCACCATCCAATTTTTTATTGTGTCTGCAGCTTTTTCGGTATTAAAAGAGATGTTCAGATGCCGTAGTAACAACCAATTTCACAAAATTAGAATTTTTTGTCCGACACCCGGAGCAGCATAGATTCACCTCGAATAAACAATTACTGATTAGATATTAAAATGTTCCGCTTTATATATGAAAGTCCATATACTCACAAGCTCCACCCCTTTGCTTATTCATTTACCAATGAAATCGATGCATAGTTACTTAGCTGCATTTACCTACAATTATAGATATAAATTATCTTTTTGTGCAATATTACATTATTTAATAAACGTATTGCATTTAACAAACCATCAAACTTCATTTGTACGACTCCGATAAAAAAATAAATTGTTAAATTTTACCGTCGTCGGCCGAAAACCACATTTCGTCAATTGACCAATCGGGACGACGAATCACTTATTATGATACCGATAGATAGAACATTCAGCGTGGTTGCGTAAATGTAAGAGTGTCTGATTATGCGGTCACAGACGATATGTAGAAGTCGGCGGACGACGGTGAAATAGACAAATTAATTTGTTCAAATTATTTTGACGGGACTTTTTACTCAATCCGAATAACTATTAATTGGAGTTTATAAACAACCAAAAAAATAGTTAAAAAATTCTAGCTACCCCTAAAAGACCAGAGAAGTTCCTAAAGCACAAAAAATGTTTGTGTATGGCTAGACCAAGGGTTTACAGACTATAGTATACTACACCTCTCTTAAAAAATTAACGCTACAGCTTTTTACGAATATACATTAATTAAAATTTGGAAAGAATAATTCGAAACTAAATTAACAATCCGTTTTATTTAATAATTAACGAAAACAATAAAAGCTTCGTACAAAAGCACGTTCCAGATTAATTCAAATTGTTCGTTTTTTTTCGCACAATCCTTTCTCCGTTTTCAAAGGCACGTTCCGACGTTATTTTTCGCAAAAATTCGACCGTTTATCATGTTACCTAAAGTCGTACTTGCGAAAACAATAGAAAAGAATAATTATTTCCTTCCGTAAAAACGTTGAGAGAGCTTCTGCAAAACTTTTATCAATTCGCAGAAAACTTGCAGTACCTCCGGTTGGGAGATAACAATATTCATACGATTCCCACGGCGGCTTTGCGCGGCTTACATCGTCTTCGTCATTTGGATCTCCGAGCCAACAACATTAGTTACATTGCCGAAGATGCTTTTACAGGATACGGAGATTCCATTACATTCCTTAATTTGCAGAAGAACGAGTGAGTATAAGGAAAAGGCGAACGTGAACGTTTTTATAGGCGTTTCTCATGTGGAACGCGTACCTTACCCCATCTAAACCGATTCTTTTTTTTAGTATAAAGACGTTACCACCGCTTGGGTTTGAAAATTTAAATTCGTTGGAAACGCTTAATCTGCAAAACAACAAGATTATGCATATAACGGAAGAAGTTATGGAACCAATAGTTGATACTTTAAGGGTCGTAGATATTATGGGTAAGTTATTCAAATTTATTTTTCTTAAAAATTAATTTTAAGGTAGTACACTCGTCGAAAAAAGGTTTCATATATTTAGTATTATATTTTTGATAAGAAAATTTGTCACAGACCTTAAAAACCATCCCAAACGAAACTATACAGAACTGATTCGCGAAATGGAAACACTACTGGGAAAAGTGTGTCAATAGAATACTTTAAAAGAGACAAAAACCAATAATCTGTAAAATTAATAATAAAGTTGGTTTTTTTCCGAACGAACCTCGTACATCTCTGACCTATAGCACGTTGATTATGTACACTTTCAGAATCGGTCAGAAAATTTAATTTTTTCATGAAATAAATAACACTTAGCTCAATACACTAAGGGAAAAAATTAAACAGACAAAAAAAATTCAGATAGTAATTGCAAGTCAGGGTGGCAATACAAAGGATTGGACATTGTTTTTTTTTAAATCGGAAAGCTTTTTCGAAAAAAATTCAAAAATTTTTCCAAAAAAATTTTGTTTTTGCATTAATTTAAATGTTATTTGCAATAAAAATGTTTATTTTCTATTTTAATTATGATTATAAATTGTTTAGCGACAAGTAACGTGACCCTTTAATTCTTTTCAAAAGTTTGATTGTTTGAAACAAGAGGAAAGGTTTGGTAGATCAAATTGTAACTTCATAGAGTTTTTTAGAGCATATTCAGCTATAAAAGTCAAGCTCAACATTTGACATTTCATGAATATTTGTAACTTAGCCGTCAATTTTCTAAAAATCCAAAAAATACTCTTTTTTTCATGTGTATTCAAATTTATATTAAAGATTAAAAAATTTTTTTTTCACAAAAGTCGTAGCTCTCGTAGCTTTCTTATAGGGAATTTTTTTTAGTTTCCAAAACTGCTTTGCAATTTGCCGTACGATTGTTGGTTACTAAGATATCAATGATTTCTATTTAACGTCCTGTAATCTCAGTGAAAAAAAATCGTAACGAGGTTTTAAAAAAAGTAACTTAAAGCTGAATAAACAGGCTATCTGCTACATATGATGGTTTAGCTAAAAAAAATTTGTAAGTCCGTGGACACTAAACCAAAAAAAAAAAAATTTTCAAATTTTTTCTTGCGCGCTTTTTCTTAAGATTGCATTATAACAATAGCTTGTAAAAAATTTTGCTTAAAAGATCTGAAAACTAGAATCTTGGAGCTTTAAAATGTTTTTTTTTTTAATTTCAGATACGACCATTTTTCACTGAAATACAGCCTGTCAAAAAACACCATAAAATATCGGAAAATTTTCTGACTCTTTAATTTTTTCTCTTAGTGTATAACATTTCAATTTCGTAAAAAAAAATAATTTACGAGTGAATTGCCTTAAAAAAATCCCAGTAGTTAACAAAGAAACCCTTATCGTGTTGCAAAAAGCAACGGTGGTGCGATTTTACCCCAAATACTTTAATTTTCATACTTAATCCAATGAACTGAATCTTTTATCACAAATTTAAGCCTATTTGAAACTAAGCTAAGTTCTGAATATAATATGAGCTTACCTTCTTCCGTTTTGTAAACAATTACTTATGCAACTTTTCCCAAATTGTTTTGATCGGTTTCTAATGTTTATATTAATTGATAGAAGAAAAGTTTTTATTGTTTTAGAACAACGATCATCAAGTTCTTCTTTTACTGTAATTGCATGCCCAATACAAAAATTTACTGTATTTAATCAAGTGAAGCCCCACTTATCGATTTTGTACCAAATTCAACTAATTATTTGCGCATAGTATTTGTTCACACTAAATACATCTAACTCGATACCGTTTGAAGATCAAACCTTGTAACCTGCTACTAATCAAACATACCAATTGAATTGTCAACGAGATAAAAGCAGAGAATAATTTTTTGTTGCAGATAATCCATTGGTGTGCGATTGCGAGCTGCAATGGTACAAAAACTGGTTGAGAAATCTCAGAGATAAGGACGACGAAATGATGCAGAAGAAGAGAACTGTATGCATCATGTCCCAGGAGCACAGGGAGTACAGTCTGCAAAATTTGCCGCTGGAGAAAATGAATTGTGCCGTGAAAGCGTACGATCTTCGTCCTTCGGGAGCATCCGTATCGAAGCTATTTCTAACACCAGCAGCATTTTATATCTCGTTGTTCACATTAAAATGCGCACTTTAATTATATGGCACAGTATAATTTATTTGATAATACGTAGATTAGAAGAAATTTACAAGACAGCTTAGGTGGAACGTTGTTGTCAATTTGAGCAAATTTTCATCGCTATTTTGAAGACGTCACTTAGGAATCGGTTCATTATAGGGATGCAAAGTTTGCTGAAACTTATGTTAGTTACAATTCGTAACGAGAGACGGTTAATTATTGCTAAGTAGATTTAATATTTTGCTGTTTAAAAAATGATCGCTTATATGAATTGTGCTACCGCAACCTTTTTCTCGTACTATTTAGAAAGAAGATAATGTATGCTTTCTAAGAGCTAGATATTTTATGCGTTGGCGAGGCCCAAGAATTTTGTGGGGCTCCTGGCGAGGAATGCAGAAAAAGCCTTAACATCTTAACAAAAAAAGTGATTGTGTCTCTTTCTGGCAGGAGCCCATAGAATTTGCGAGTTCCCAATATCTGCACGCTTAAAGTACATTTCGACTAACAATATAATAATAAAGCCATATCATTTATACATATCAGATTGTTCCTTCGGGGAACGGAACTGACGTAGAGGAGAGTAAGTCCACCGCCAAAATTTTCAAGCGTGTCCCAGTTCACAAATCCGCATTTAATATAATCTTTTTTCTCTCTCTTTCTCTCTCTAAATGTGCGTATACGTGTTATAGATGTAATTTTAATCCCATTTACTCGCACACTGATTTAAATTTTGAAAAAGATCAAAAACTACATATCGGTATAAAGACTTGGCGATTTTGATTGGGACACGAAAAGGCCTAGAAACATATCATTTGGTGGATTTTAAGGTAATTTTAATCACTGGTGCCGCATTAATTGTTAAAGCAAAGTAAGATAGGGTAAATTTTCGAATTTCTGCGCCGATTTCGGGACGGAAGCGAGACAGGGAAGCGCCAGAATTGGCGCTTCCGCTTAAATCTCGATTCGCCAGACTTTCGACTAAAGTTATCGTTTTTGAAAAAAGTGGGAGTCTAAAATTCTGCATGTTAGCTTAGATTATACTTCTTATAATTATATCGTAATATTAACAAACAAAAAAAAATGTGAGCTTCAACATCATATCATAATTATTAAAAGAAGAGAACATATATAATTATATACATATTTAATTAAGAATATATAACTAGTCTTAAGATATATATTATATATTATAAAATACATATTACACATTTGTCAATGCACTACTGTTACGTGTTCGAAATGAATTGTTGTCCCAAAAGACGGCAAAAAATCAAAAATTTTTCGCAATCACAACATTTGGAATACAAAGCAACCTCCGAAACAATCACATTAAAAATGAAAAGCTGCATCAAAAAGGCAAATCTATTTTTGACCGCAATAGAAGAGCATATCAGAAAACACATTTGAAGATAGTCAAATTCGAAATTAAACGGAAACAATGTAAGTGCAATAAGGATAATGTTAAAGATGTATGTGAAGCATTTTAGATTAACTATTTTGTACGATTTTAAAAATCGGAGAACTCTACGTGCAATTGATAAATGGAAGGTGTTTTGTGGCAAATTGTTACGAGCTCGTCCTCAGAAGAGGAGGACGTTTGCTAGACCATTTCGAGACATATCCGCCGTTGGCTTTGCCAATCTTCGCGCTGCTATGCTTACTTTTATGCGTGGAACGCAATATTTTTCTAAATTTCTACAAGAATCAGGTCGTTATCACATAGGAGCGTGAAGGGCAGGCCCGGCCTCAACGTTTTTTACAATTTTATGGTAATCAGATATCTGTATGTATATCTTCGTGGATAAATGATGCACCTTAATGAACTATTTGTATTATCTCTTATATGGCTGTTGTGTTTCGTGTCATGATATTCTAATAATACATATATTCAATGTTTATAAAATGTAATATTCTATGTATGTGAAATACAAATAAATATATTTAAACTTGCATCAAAAAGTTCGTAGAGCGGCTACACTTATGTAAATTAAAAAAGAAAATGTTCGCAAGTGTAAAAGAAAAACATAATATTTAAGAATTACTCAAAGACAAAGTCCTGACACGATTCCATTTGAGGGAAGGAGGTAATAAGTCAGAAAATTCGTTCTAATAAAAAAATTTGATAAAATATTAGTTTGTTATCCACATAATTTACTTGCAGGTTTTTTTTTGTACTTTTTGGGCATGAAATATTTGCGTTTTCGTGAATTTTTGAAATATTCCAAAAACAGAATTATATTTCCAATATTTGGTTCATCTTGTCAAAACTTTGTCAATTTTTTTGTTCATAAATATTATGTAAAGTTAAGCTAATGGTCGACGACCCTCATAATTAGAAAGAAAATAAGGTACTACTTCTTTCTATTTTATAAAAGCACTAAAAGAAACTTATTTTGCACGTTCTATATTGCATTTAAAGACAATAACAAATAAATAAATAATTAAAATAAATTAAACAAATATACAAATACAATTTAGAGCCGTGTTTCGTCACTAAATTGTTAAACTAAGAAGGTTATTTTAGGAGCAACTTCCCAAAAATGTAATGACTAGAAAATTACAATAAATAATGTTTTTGACTATGCAATTAAAAAAATTTAACATATTCTCAAGATTTAAAGACAATGTTAGATTAACAATAAATAAATACTTAACTCAAATAGTACTTAACTTAAAAAGTATAACCTATTCATTCTTTGACTGTTAATAAAAATACTAATTCACAAAATACATTTTTTTTTAAATTAGTACTTATCTATACACATAAATAAATAAATAAATAATTTATAATAGGACAAAAAAAAACTTAAAAAAAGTATTTTTCCAATCAAGTCCAGAGTCAAAGACAAAATCTTCCTCATTTTACTTTTACAGTTAAAAAATCTAATTGCAGCGAGATAAAACAAACAAAATAAATAATTAACTCATAATACGAAGTAAAAGTCTTTGTAAATTACGGAGGAACACAGGTATCCCATTTCTTCGACGCCTTTAAGTGAAAACCATGGTTTACTTTTGTTAAAAGCAATTATGTTTCATTTTATTGCAGAATTTTTGTTTGGATCTTCGCAGAAATCCTCGTGGGTTTGCAACTTTCCAATGATGTTCCATTATAGCAGCTGGATAAAATTATAAATCATCCACGCAGACGTAACTTTCTTATTCTTCCTGGGCGACTTTAAAGTTGTTTTGCGTATTGAAATTTTTGGAATATTATCTTAGAGCTCCGTGTTAATAATACAGGAAGGATATAATCTTAGGCATTCCCTTTTATCTTGTCCATCTCTCGCAGCTTGTACGTATCTGTAGAATCTGATGACAGCAGAATTTGTGAAAGTAGGTTTTTGGAGCTCGGTAGCTTCCCTGCAAGAAAACCATTATTTTTAATAAAATTGATCTTTGCACACATTGGGGTTTGTAAATAACTCATTACTTTTAAATAAAATTAGGGTAAAACGCCCAGTGAATGACCACCCAACAGTGAATGACCGATACGAAAAATAATGTTTATAACAACAATAAAAATTTATTTATATTCATGATATATTTATTTTTTCAATCTTGTACCTATGTCTTCTTTTTTATTTAAGTAAAAAAAATAAAAATAATATATTATAATGAAATGGATAGATAAATTAATTAAATTTATATTGCACCTGTGAGTTATAGAATACCACAAAGAAGTATTATAAAAAAAAACTACACAAAGGTACATCTACGCATAGTATTTAAAATAAATTTTACAAAAATTTATGAATTACTTGTTTTTAATAGATAAATTTATTAATCAGTCATTCATTGGGTTATACCCCGGTCATTCTTTGCATAAAATTAGTTAGTTACTGAACTTCCCATTTTTTTACTATTTATAATTAATTTTACATAATTTATGACCAAATTACAATAATGTTTTTATTACTTCATAAACAACAATAGTATCTCATTCCAACTATAACTGTTATTTTGAGATTATTAATTTGTTTTAAAGTTAATGCTTATGTTTGAAGTCTCAAGTCTTAAATCGTACATTCTAAGTTTAACATTATTATTATTATAGTTAATTAAATATTTAATTATCTCTATTGAATGTTATGTGCCTCATCCATTATTAAACCAAACCCACCCGTTAGCGGTCTAATTTATTTTTTTTTTGTTTCTTCGC
Organism: Sinopyrophorus schimmeli; assembly: GCA_036325965.1. Taxonomy (NCBI): domain Eukaryota; kingdom Metazoa; phylum Arthropoda; class Insecta; order Coleoptera; family Elateridae; genus Sinopyrophorus; species Sinopyrophorus schimmeli. The sequence goes on along the minus strand of JARFIZ010000012.1, from coordinate 519,981 downwards.
AAAAGAATGTGTTGCATTTTCAACGGTAAATGTTATTATTAAATGATTTGATTGATTGACTGAACTAGTGCATAATTACACTTTTTAATAGTAACGAGCTTCTTGGGTTAACTCGAAATAATTACAGATAATTACAATTTGCGATTATTTTAATTGAACCGCACTCCTTAAAATCGTTCAAATAGTCTTGATTATTTTTGCTCCCAATTTAGTTGAAACGAATTTAGAAGCTCTGATTTTTTTTCGGTTAAATAACTCCGGTCAAATTTGACTTTGTATAATGAATTAAATAATGGGCCATGTATTAATATTTGTTTTCTATTTTGAAATGAATTAATTGGATCATGGGGTTATGGTACAAAAATTAGTTGTTATCTTAGTTTAGTTTATTTTTTTTGTATATCTTAGGTGTGCTATTTTAGTAATTTAACTACTTTTTATGCACGAAGTAGATTTACATTAGAAACTATTGTTTTATTAACGCAAAATGAATTGCAGTGGAAACTTCGGATAATCGAAAATTCGGTTAAATGAAAATTAAAAAAATTATGAAAAATAAGAGAAGACCAAAGAAGACATTTTGAGAACGCAACTAGGGTTTTAGAATCACTTGAATTTTTTTAAAATAAATTGTTCATTGTTAATTGTGGCGAAAAGCGGAGTGTGCACATTCGAGCTCAAAGTGGCACATTCCGATCTCGGGAAAATGAAGCGCGCCGCTCCGCGTCGCGCTTCATTTGCCTCCCTCGCTCGGAAATGTGCCACTTTTCGCTCGAATGCGCACATCTTCGTGTTAATTGGATTCGATTATATTAATAACAAATCCTTCAAATTCAGATTTTTATTTGGAAAAAGTTTTCGCTTGAAAGTGCACATACTCCTTAAGAATTGAATTTGCTTATCTTATTATTCTTTTTTACAAATAATATTAATTAAATTAAACTGAACTAAATGTACCACTTCTCGCTTTTCTTTTAATTAAAAATTACAGTAGGGTATTTTTATCAAAACCCACATTTTTAATTTAATACTTTTAAACTAAACTAGATGGAGACTTCATTGTACATGAAAAAAAGTACTTTAACTTTTTCCGAGTTTTGACTCTTATTTCCCAAACTTTTTTTAACATATCCCACCCAAATTATTCTAAAATTTTGATTCGCCCCCTATGTAGAAGAGCGAGGGGGAATAGCGCTCACTGGGTAATGGCGCTCACCTCTGTAACTCTGTTAAAATAGAACGTAGAAACACGCCAAGGCGCGTGAAGTGCGAGGGAAGGGGGCCTCTAACAAATAGCGTTGCAAAAGGGCCTTCAGCTCGCGCTATGCGACCGTGAAATACATTTCTTCGCTTGCCGCCGCGCTGATCTAATTTTTGGTTAGGTGTTTTTTGTCGGTAAGTCCAAAACTTTAATGCTTATTTAATTATTAATTTTACTTTTTTGACAATAAAACTATTCTATTTTGTGAGAATGCAATCAATTTTCAACAATTGCTTATGATTTTTTTTTTATTTCAAATTAATTAGAAAACGACCGTTTGGGGTTATACCGCTCATCTGAGCGCCATTACCAAAAAAAGTTGTCGAAGAAAAGAAGAAAAAACATATGAAACAAAAATCATACAAGAAAAAAAATTTACAAGAAAGTTCTTCGGAGAGTGAAGATGAAGAGCACCTTTGCGACGATGACAGTAATGACAAAATGGATGTGAATGATGGAAATTATAACAAATGTGTTATTTACGAAGAATTTGGAAAAAATAACGAGTTGTGGTATCGCTGCACCATCTGCGGACTGTGGGCTCATGCTATATGTTGAGGGTGGTATTCGCCAGATAGGTACATCTGTGATTTATGTGTCCAAAAATAAAATATTACTATTTTTAATTTGTCTTACCTCTAATAATAATAATTCTTTTATATTATATTTAATTTAAATATATCTTATTTGTTAAATACCAACAAACATGTTTGAGCGTCATTACCCCGTACCCTGAGCGGCATTACCCAAAGTCAAAAGCAATGCCGCTCAAACATGTTTTTTTTTAAATCTTGTCCTACTACTAGTAGGTCAAAGATATATCGTTTTTTTGTCAAATTGTTGATTACTCGATCATTAAAGATTTAGTTTCTTTTGTTAATTTTGATTTATAATAAATAATTAAAAAAATACACCATGGTTTCGTTAAGTGAACACCATTCCCCCTTCCTCCCGTAACATATAAATATTTTTTTATATTTAAAAATTGAATTAATCCATAAATAAAGTCTAATTACAACAGTGTATACAAAATGTGCCTTAAAACTAATTTGTTTATAATTTTTACAAAAATGAAAATTACCCAAAAATATTTGGAGACATTAATTTTGACATATAAACCTTCAACAATCTGCAAAAGATGATATAAAATTCAACTAGTTGTTTTTTAGTGGCCCACTTCAGAAAATTTGACTCATATACAATTTTAATTAATCAAAAATGCGAATTAGTAAACATTAAAAAGTACACCTGAAATAATTTTTATCAAGCTCGCTACGAATAGGCGTGCGGAAGAGCACCATAATAACTTATCAAAAGGAATAAAATATCTAACCTTTTTCAAACAAAAAATAGATATAATTTATTCGACTTTTAATTTTTTGAATTGAAGAATAAAATAATGATATAGACAAATGCAATAAATACGAAGATGTGCGCATTCGAGCGAAAAGTGGCACATTTCCGAGCGAGGGAGGCAAATGAAGCGCGACGCGGAGCGGCGCGCTTCATTTTCCCGAGATCGGAATGTGCCACTTTGAGCTCGAATGTGCACACTCGGTTTTAAGCACAATTACAAAGCGTCTCGTTTTAACAGGAAAAAACTTGGTAAAATTGTTTACAAAAAACGTCCGAACGCGGTTGACAATCCGTATAACTGAGGCCCTGATAATTGAGGTTTTACTGTACTAAAATTTTAATTAAACCAATTCGGTAATATTACTATTAATATTATTTAACCCCCACATTTGCTATAAAAAGGCTCTACATTATTAGATATAGTTCAACACACATAGTTTTATTTTTAATTTTCAACACAATCAAACTTTAAAAAACCATCAAAACAATCAACCGAAGCTCTCGATTCGATTAAAATTGCTCCTCGGGCCTTTTTTTCTCAACACAAGTAGCCGTCAGTCATCCCAAATTAAACTTCCACATCGCGTGAGTCCCTCGATTACTTATCACAACGACACAGTAAATTTGAAACCAAAAAGCAACTACTTCTCCTTCAAAAAAATTTAGAGCACATCCCAATTCTCCTTTGCCACCTCCAAACATAAAATAATCCGAGCGATTCTCACGTTCACACGAAACCGAAAGTGAAGCTCCCAATTAAAACCGCATTAAAGCCGCATTCCGAAAATTAGTGCCCCCCAAGAAAAAAAAATACGAACGGCCTCAGAGGAAATTAATTAGTTTTTCACTTTTAAACCGTTAGGATTTTTGAAGATGCCTTCGATTAATATAGATTTTATTAATAAACAACTTTCTATGCGGCCGACGAAATTTGTGCAGAAGAAGAATTACGTAAAATATTCAAATGAAGATTACTTTCGTACGCGGCTTCGATTTTATTTAAATTTACTTAAAGAAAGCGACCAGCATAAGATTTTTAATCATTAAAACGATTAAAACAAGTCCATTGCCCTAAATTTTATGAGTCGATTTAATTTTGCCCCGAGCTGTTGGTTAATTTCACCTATGCCAGGGGTTCCCAATCTTTTTCATACCGCGACTCCTTTTACAGGTTGTAATTTTTTGCGACGCCCTTCTAAAACAATATATTTATTTATTGCTCTAGCAGAAATTAATATAATATTTATTTATTTATTTGTCATTTAAAAAAATGTTTTAAAAACTGATATAATTTAAATTTCCTAATTTTTCTTTGAAGCACATCTCTACCACATTCAAAGCACGTTGTATTGAAGCTGCCTATAAGTTAAGGCAAATGTGCGTTAAGTAAAGGGGCGGAGTTTATGTATCGACTTCTCACGAAGCCTTTCCAAGTATTGATTTTTCACGAAGTTTTCAAAGTATTGATTTTTAGATTTTTGAAACTGGTAGTACCATGATCAAAACATTTACAGTGGTTGTTATAAGCGGAACTCGTTTTATAAGTAATAAACTTTGTTTAAGTCTTTTTCGAAAAGGAAAAAAAAATTGAAAATAGTTAAAGGGCATCGCGACGCACAGTTTGGGAATCCCTGTATTATATTATTAATGGACAGAGAGAAAGAGCGAGGAAATAAACCCAAATATTTTTCGGTTCAGTTGCCGTTTTTGTTCCGGCAAAAATAGCGGTTTTTTTCGGTTCGAAGCCCTGAAACAAACTGATCTGTGTCAATCGACTTCTTAAAATATACAAATTAGGTTGTTAAAAATCAATAATAACTGCTATAGTTCTTTCCGAATTTGTATAAATACAATTTTTTGTATGTGGACAGTGCAAATTCGAATGTCACGAATTTAAACTTCGAAGAAGAATAGGATTTTGATTATGGTAACTAATTAATAATGGCGCCTCTTGCAATAGAAGAATAAAATTATTCATATCGCCAAATTTGTAAGTGTTTGTACCGGATGGGCTCCATGTTCAAAAAATTTCCAGTGGTTGCATCATAAGCGGAATTTTGTGTTTTTAAAAATGTCTTTTTTGAGACATTTTCATAAAAGCAAGTTTGATAAGCTTTAATTATGTTCTGGAAAAAGTAAAACATAATAATTTATAAGAGTTGAAATAAAAAATACAATTGAACAAATATTTGCAATTTCAATTTTTAAGTAATATTAATAGTGGAGTGCCGTAAGAAGTAAAAATGGCAAAAGCTCGGAATCCAGGGCCTTTGAATGAATTTAAGTAAAACGTTTTTGATTGCATTGCTAAAAGGTGAAATAAAAAAGTTAAAGAATAAAAATTGGGCGATCTCGATTACAACAATTTAATGAAGAATGACAGGGATATGAAAAAAAATTGTTTACAGTACAGATCTCAATTTTATACACAATAAATGCTATTTGTATAGTAACTTTAATTTTAATTTATAATTACAGTCGAACCTCGATAAGTCAAAATCGAAAGAAAAATAAAAATAATTCAAATTATGAAAAAAAGTCGAGTTTAATACTTTTCTGTGTATAATATATCGTCAAGTAAATTTAACTTTTAAAATCGCAAAAAAAAACGTTTGAACAACGATTGCAATAAATTTCACAGTGTTGCACCAAAATGCGAAACACCTTGTATATAATTTTTTTTATGATCTCTAAACAAAACCCCAACAGTTTGCTTTAATTTTACAAAGTAGGGGTCAATTCCAAATTAATTACGTGCAAACGCAAATTCCATTATAAAGGGTGTTTCGAATTAAAGCAGAAAATATTAAGATTTTCAAAAATTGCCAAAAACGATCGTTACGACGCTTTGTAATTATTTATAAGAGATTATTATTACAAACCGATAAACACGTGTGCCTATTTAAAAAGTCAAATGCACGATTCCGGAAAGCGCGATAACGTTAACTTGCAAACGGCCGAAAGCGCTACGTTGAACAAAGGAAAATGAATTTTGGGCCTCGCAACTAACATTTTGGAAAGCCATTACGACCAAAAAAGCCGAGATTTTTGAGAAATGTGGCGTAAAAATTTTTAAAGTATTATTTGTGATTTAACAAAAACGACAAAAGAAGAATATTTAAAAATAAGCTTCCAATTCCGATTTATATATAGGGTGTACTTCGAAGAGTTCCAAAACCCCTTGGTAAACACTATTCTGTTCCACGCAAACACTAATTAGTCAAAATCAAAATTTTCTAGAACGTTCTTAACACTTCAACGCGCGATTCACAACTGGGGTACGGAGGGGAACGATGTATGCAGTTTGCAACATTATCCGTTTATTTCAATTTTGGTATATGTTAAATACGATTAAGAAATTTTCTAAAAACGGCCGTACCGATGTTTTATAATTATTTATAAGTTTGTACACGCCAAAAACAAATAATGTAACTAATTTAAATCAACTCTACGGTACACGCACTAGTTTAAATTTATTTATAAGAGTTTAAATAAATAATACAATTAAACAAATATTTGCATTTTCAATTTTTAAGGAATGTATTAAAGTCGTTTAAAAAAATGTTTTAACGACTGATATAATTTAAATGTCCTAATTATTCTTTGAAGCACATATGTTACATTCAAAGCACGTTGTATTCAAGCTGCCTATGTATAAGTTATGGAAATTTGGATTAAGTAAAGAGGCGGAGTTTATGTATTGATTTTTCACGAAGCACTTCGTATTGAAGCTTCGTATAAGTTAAGGCACATTTGCGCAGGTTAGGGACGGAGTTTATGTATTGATTTTTCACGAAGCCGACAAAGTATTGATTTTTAGATATGCCAAACAGGTAGCGACGTCGCCAAAAATTTCCAGTGGTTACGTTATGTTTAAGGCCACTGACCTGTGCGTTGCTCATAAATAAACCTGCATTCGTCGCTCGCTGCCACGCAAAACGGCACAAATTATTGTTTTAACTGTGTTTAATTAGTGTTTTAATTGGTCAGGAGTGCGAAAAAGTGTCGGAATCGGTTTAGAATGAAAGTTCGCACAAAGTCTCAAATTCGAGACGGTCGCCGGAGCACCGGCATTCGCCCGACCACTGCGCAAGGGTGCCTTAGTGCGATAGCAGCATCGGCTTACGGGCTTCCAGCCAAGCAAAGATTCAGTTTGCGGTACGTCTACTTTGAGTGGGTCAAATGACCGAGCAAGGTAATATTTATATATACAGAGTTTTATAAAGATCCATTCAAAGGTCCTGGATTCCGAGATTTAAACCTTACGGCACTCCACTATAGTCATTTAAAAAAAATGTTTTAAAGACTGATACAATTTAAATTTTCTAATTTTTCTTTGAAGCACATTTGTTACATTCAAAGAACGTTGTATTGAAGCTACCTATAAGTTAAAACAATTTTGCGTCCATAAAACTTTAAGTAAAGAGGCGGAGTTTATGTATTGATTTTTCACGAAGCCTACAAAGTATTTATTTTTAGATTTGCCGTATCAGGTAGTGACATTTCCAAAATATTTCCAGTGGTTGCGTTACAAGCGACGCACAGTTTAGAAACCCCTGACCCGTGCTACACGTTCGAGTTACAACGAAGAAGTGCTTCCGAAAAATTACTTCGGTCCCAATAATTATTTTCATGTGGAACTCGGATATAAATAATTAAGATTAATTTCGATGCGTTTGGAGATGTGCAAAAACGCCAGTGAATGTATTTTTTTTGTGAAAGTGTAACATGAAGTCTCGGTTTGTATGACACACAAAATACAATGGTTCGGTTCACTTTTACGACTGGTTCTTGGTTTCTTTGTTTATTTGGACGAGGGAATCCCGGCGGCATGGTATCTCGTATGGCGCTGAACCCATTTACGATTTTGAATGGATTCTGAACGTCGCGATGAGATGGACGATTAGTATTCGACTTTTGGAGCTGTGCTAAATTTGTGGCACCTACAAAATCGAATGTGGTTGCTCTGAATTCGTCAACTTTCTATTTCATGTGGGTTCGCTTTGAATAAGGTGCTGAGACAATTAGTCATCGAATGGGTGGTAATAGAAGTAACGGTTGTTATGGAAGTCAAAGTAAATCGATGCACGTTCATGATCGCTTGGTATCAGTAGGTGACCGGGATATGGTTAAGCGTAAATCTTGAAAATCCGGTCAAGGTTGCGTCTTTAGGCTTCTTTTAAAAATTAGGAAGTCTTACGAGTGGTGTTGTAAATTTCTTCGACTTTTATTGATATGGTTTTAACCGCCTGCGTGGTTTTACCAAGCACGAGTAATCGTAAAAGTGAGATTGAGGAATTTTGGGCGGACAACCCATCGAATGCCTGAAATAGTGTTTGAATTTTTTTTTCAAAGGATTATATCACGCCTAAGCGGATGGATCGTTTAAAATTCCGGTTTTAAATAGGCCTCCGTTGTAAACATTGTCTTGTTCACTGCTGACATTCAATTCTTTAGTTTGTTTCTTAAGAATATCGCCTTTTTACGACGTTAATAAGTATTTTAAATGCTTCATTCAACCGTAAAAACGTTTTGCGTTGTAAAGTTCATTTTTACCTAAATTGTGGCAAATTTTTCAAAAACTTATTCTGAGAAAATGTTGCTTTCTTTTTGTTGTAGTTCAGATATTTATATTTCGCTTTTTTTTTCAACTGTATTTATAACTGAAAAAATAATAGTTGAAACAATAGTAGAAAAAATAAAACAAGCTTTAAAATCAAATTTAGATTTTTTTGAATCGATGGTATTTATCTAAATAATTCAAAAAAAATAAATTTAATTATTTTATATCAATTTTGCCTCAAAATTATTATTAATTTTTATGGAAATTTTGTAAGAAATGGGAATTGAAAAGTTTGCTGTGAAATGCCAAAAAATATAAGATGTGCGTTTTTGGTTTCTTATTTGAAAAAAGACCACCATCGAATTACGCCCATTATAAATCTTAATTAGTTACAGTTTTTTAAACAACTTAATCGGATGCATTAATTACGACGGATATTAATTTCTCTTTGACCCAAATTATTTTACAACCGAATTGAAAACTTTGTTTTTATTTTTGCATCCACAAAAAAACTTCCTACACACTCTTCCGTATTATTAATTTTTACATTTGCATACCAGAAAAGTTTCCTTTTTCAAATTTATAATCGTTTAAAATTGCTTACGAATTTAAATTTATAAAAACAACAACGACTTTCTAAAAATAATTTCTTATGCGAATCTTATGATTTAGTAGGTTTATTAAGCCTCACCGTAACTGTTTTAACCAATAAAATTTTGTAGGCGAAAGTTGAAAATTGTTGTATGCTTAGCGTCTTTTAGTTTACATGGACCTACAGTAGTCCCTTAAAGGTCCTGAGTACCAAATTTTAAATGTGAATTTAATATAGCCGTATTTTTGATGGTAAAAAGTTGATTAATTTTTTATAAAGACCGTCTAGCTTTTTTTAATTTTTTCATTTCATAAAAAAAAATTAATAATGAAGAGGAAAAACAGGCCTAATTTGATTTATTTTCTACGTATTAATTAACCCATATATCAATTTTAGCTTTTTACCAACCGAAGAACAACGCTTGGGAAATATGTGCCATAATTTGATAGTTGTTTTTATTAATAAATTATAAATAATTAAAATATTTAAATTTTCGAAGAAATTATCTAAAAAGTGGAGTCGTTTTCGCACAGGTTTTAAACCAGCTCATTTCTTGTAATTAAAAATGGCTTTTAAGAATCTCCAAATAACAAAAGGTTAAAAATGGTAATATTCCACCGACCAACGTTATCAAATTATCAGTTTTAAAGCCTAAAAATTTAAACCTGAAAATCTGAAAGAATCTAGAAATAGAAAGTGACGTCATTATATGTAAATATATCTTAATAATTTAAGTAAATTAATTTGAAAAAAATTGAGCAGTAGAATAGTGCCATATTCAACGCTTTTTGACGACCGTTTGCGATTAATTATTTAATCGAATTAAATAATTCTTTTTAAATGTTCCCACGTTTATGTCCTCACGTTTGCTTACAATCGAGGTCAATCGGCTACATTGTTTCCAATGATTCGAAAAGTAATTAATTCAATCCTAAGCACGTCGTGTCAAATTCGAAGGCGTCAAATAAAGAGTTCTAAAACAACTCACCTGCTCAATTGCGTCGAAATAAGGTTGCTGTAAGGACTGAACTTCTGCGGATTTTTGTACATGCTACAAATCAGCCTTTCTCTGCAGGGCTCCTCGGTGAATCCGATGCCGCTCATAATCTTGTCCACCTTTTCCAAAATCGGGCTGTAAAAGGGATCGGCCGACTCCGCCACACTTTCCTGCGTGAGAGACGTCGTTTGCTTCGCGGCCTTATTAGGAACCACTCGTAATATTTGGTTGGAAGCCATTCCGAGAAGTGTGTTCGGTGTCGTGCTTCCTTCTAAAATCGCGGCCGTCGTAAGCCTCTGTCGTTGGTGAAGCAGCAAAGCCTGTTGCTTCAATTTCTCTTGAAGCCTCATACTTTGCAGTATTTGCTCTTGTAACAGTTTATTTTCGGCCAGCACTCGGCTGTGTTCCTGTTGCAGGCGCACTTTGAGCTGAAAATTAAATTTTTGAGGTCAGCGTTTTTCACGACTAGGGCGAAGCAAATCTGATCATTATTCCGAAGCGATTTGTTACACGTATGTAAATCATATCGCTTTGCATTTGGTGCCAAGTTAACCGTTGAAATAGTGTCGAAAGCTTAAGAGCTTTCGGCTAAGACGAGCTTTTCCAAGTAAAAAATGCAGAATGAACATACCACCGCTTCCTTTTCGGCTTTTAGGGCGAGCGCCTCGATTTCGGCGGGCGTCAGGACCGTATTTACGTGCGGGGTGTGGATTCGTTTCGGCCCTTGGGCGTTTTGGAGCAGGCCCCATGCGTTCAGGTCGTTTTTTTCGGCCGCCGTGCTAAGGGTTGATTCCTTTTTACGATGCGCAACGAATCTAAAGCAAAAATGTTCGAGTTTAATTGAGAGATTACAGTCGAACCTCGATAAATCGAAGTCGAAGAGAAACTAAAAAATAATACTACTTATCAAAAAAAGTCGAGTTAAATACTTTTCCGTGTATATGTTACAGTCAAAGCGTGCGTTTCAGTTAGAGTATAGGCTAACTAGATAAACTATGCGTTTACTACCTTCTGTAGTAAATGTGTTGATTTCGGGCGAAAGAAAGCTTTTGCATTTATGAAACTTGCGCAGTGAGTGTAAACAAACAAAATTTGAAACATAATCTACATATTGGCGTTATTTGTTAAAAGCCTTTACAGTATTTATAGTTTTTCATATTTATATAAAGGATGTTATAATTTTTCAGTAAATAATGCAATGCGTTTTTTTATAAATTTATAACCATCTAGAACTAAATACTATTAAGTATTAAACAAATCAAAAAATATTCATATATAATAATAATTAGTTAGATTTTACTCTAAACATTAGGAACTTTATATTACAAAGTATTAAACAAATCAAAACAATATTCTTAGGTAATAATAATCAATCAGTTAGAGTTCATTAGAAACATTATATTACTAAGTATTAAACAAATCAAAAAAAAAATTTCTAGGAAATAATAATCAGTTAGATTGCACTATACTCTGTCCGGCCAACAGAAATAGTTAAGCCACTCCCACATATGTGCGCTAAATTTAAATATAAAGTTCCTAATGTTTAGAGTAAAATCTAACTAATTATTATTACATAAGAATATTTTTTGATTTGTTTAATACTTAATAGTATTTAGTTCTAGATGGTTATAAATTTATTAAAAAACGCATTATTTATTGAAAAACTATAACATCCTTTATATAAATATGAAAAAACTATAAATACTATAAAGGCTTTTAACAAATAACGCCAATAAGTAGGTTATGTTTCAAATTTTGTTTGTTTACACTCACTGCGCAAGTTTCATAAATGCAAAAGCTTTCTTTCTCCCGAAATCAACACATTTACTACAGAAGGTATTAAACGCATAGTTTACCTAGTTAGCTTATACTCTAACTGAAACGCACGCTTTGACTGTAACATATATATCATAGCTATATTTACCGTCCTTTATACAAAATAACCAAAATTTGTAAACAATTATTAACACTATTTATTGTTATTAAGTATTCTTAAGTAATTAATAAATTAATTATTGTGAATCGGGCTTAAAACCGAGTGTGCGCATTCGAGCTCAAAGTGGCACATTCCGATCTCGGGAAAATAAAGCGCGCCGCTCCGCGTCGCGCTTCATTTGCCTCCCTCGCTCGGAAATGTGCCACTTTTCGCTCGAATGCGCACATCCTCGTATTTATTACTATTAATTTTTACACGTGGTTATATTTAATTTAGGTACGCCAAAGAAGTATAACTTCTAACGCGCGTACAAAAATAAGTTCAACCCCAAAGCAGTTTAGGCAAATATTTTTACCTTTCTTACAGAAATGATTAATAAGAAATTAAATATTTAAATAGTTGTATAAAGAGGATTATCCATACGAGGTGTTCAATCCCCCCGATTTGCGCAAAAATTTGAACATCGTTTTGAGGTGTTCACCAGTGGTTTCAAAAAGTTTTTACAACGACGGGAACATAGTGATTTTCCACTTAGAAGTCAATAAATAATTTTAGTTAACACTTTACTGGCCGGTGACGTAGTAATACGTCATTTTTTATTCCAAATCCAGTAGCCGGTGACGTCGTAGTACGTTTTATGAGACAATCATTTATAATAATAATAATAAATTTATTTATTGCACCATACGTATACATACATGCACACATTATCGATATTAATTTATTTAGCATACATACATATATTATTTTTAACTTGAGTACAATAAAAAAATTTATTATTATTATTATTATAAAAGATTGTCTCAAAAAACGTACTGCTACGTCACCGGCTACTGGATTTCGAATAAAAATGACGTATTACTACGTCACCGGCCAGTAAAGTGTACTGCCAGAATTTTTGATTTTACGACTTTTCGATAAGCAAATGAATTTTTCGTCTTTATTTGCTCATTTATTTTTTAAATTCAAATTATTTTTAATCATTTCAGTTATTTTTAATTATCGATTTGAAAAATTTTCAATGCATTTTTTCACCTTGTTCCAGATGTCTTAAATCTTTTCTTAAACCGCTTTTAAACTCACTTATTATGCTTATATTTTATTCTGTAATCACATTTTTGCGCAAATCGGGAGGGTTTTAACGCCTCATATGGACAATCTTCTTTGTAAGTCATTGAATTTACTAAATTGATCTAAATCAAAGCAATATTAAAAATAAATTTCAACACACCACGATATTTTGAATTACAGTCAAACCTCGATAAGTCGAAGTCGAAGGGAAACTAAAAATAATTCGATTTACCAAAAAAAGTTGAGTTAAATACTTTTCTGTGTATATGTCATATCTATTTTACCGTCCTTTATACAAAATAACCAAAATTTGTAAACAATTATTAACATTATTTATTGTTATTAAGTATTTAGGTAATATGGTTATTTACATCTCGTTTATTGTTAGTTTGAATGTAATCTAAAATTGTCTTTTGCTTCATTTATCCAAAATGTTGGGTTTCTACAAATTTTTCCAATCATCTCCCGAAACCAGAATATTTTTACTACGTGTATACCAAAACCATTCAATCATAGCTTTCTCCAAGTTAGAAAAAACACTCCTTTAGCCTTTTTAAATTTTTGTTTACACTCCTTGTTGATCGGTAAATAATTTTAGAAAAAGTATTTAATTCTTTTAGATTTTCTGTTACACACTGTTATAAACTATAAACAACAAAAAATACATTTGATCGTACTCCTGCTCGACGAATAACGACCAGAACAAAAACAAAAAGGCAAAAATAGATCCTTTACTTGTAAAAGAAACGGTAAAACCATCTTAAATTTCATAACTGTTGAGAAAGCATTTAAACATAAATTACTATTTAAATCCAATTGAAGTGCCGACGTCAAAACATCAAAGTCTTGTAGTAGGTTTCAACCTTTTCATCCTATTTTACAATAGCCATTTTGACCAGCAATAACACCGAACAAACCCGTTCTTTAATCCTACCAGGTATTGTACTTTTATAAAAAGTTGTAAAATTTAACTTCGAGTTATCGAAATATTTACTAATGGAAACTTGAATTTAGGGAATTGTAAAACGCTTCGAATTAACGAAAAATTCGAGTCATCGAAGTTTGAGTCATCAAAAATTCGACTTATCGAGGTTCGACTGTATTTAAAAGATATTATGATTAATTTAAAAAATCAATTTGAACAAGTCGTCGATTCGTGAGTTTAAAATTAAGCGTTTTTATACAGATTAACGAATGATTATCTAGTTCAACGTGCTCTTTCACACTTGCTTAAAGAATTTCTAATGTTTTCTTCTTGCAAATTTACACTGGCTTATGGACTAATGTTTTAAAAGCGCATTAACAGCTCTGGATCGTTTTTGTTTATTTTACATATTTATTTAATTTAAAAAAATATAAACACTACTTTAAAGAACGAAGGCCGGTTTGACCTGAAAACTGCCCCTATTAATGGAAAAATTAATGACTACGTTTTTATGAAAGGGCGTCAAAAATCAAGTGGAGTTTTCTTATCGGATAATGGGAACATTGTTAAAAAAGCGTTTGAAAATCAGCCTACTATCCCTAGCTGAAAATTGGAAATTATATATAATTTGTCTTTAATTGCGAAAAAATGAATTATTTTAATTGAAATTTCGTTTTTTAAATTGTTTTCACCCTTTTGTTGCCGTTTTCATAATTTATTTGCATAAAAAGTCATTTAAAAAACTTTTTCAGCGTTTCGGCGCAGCTCAATTTTCAAAGTCGAAAAACTCCATGTTCCCAATACTTTTTTTAACTTTTTATTCGACAGAAATGATCAGCATGTTCTTCTTAAAAAAATGAGTAGGGTCACAAATTTTTCCAAAAATAGGCAGTTTTCAGGTCAAACCGGCTTTCGTTCTTTCAAAGTGTCTTATTTACCATAGTTGGAATATCGTATGTTTTACAATTGCCTAAATATTTGGAGAATAATAGAAGTGCAATTTTGCAAGTATTAAAAAAAAAAGAATTGATGTTATTTTAAGATTGGATATTTTTGTTACATTCTTAAATGTTTAGGCTTGACTGCATTATTTAGTTTGCGAATTCTTGGCCGTCTTTTAATAGTTGTTTTTTTGTCGAGTGCGGCGCGTTCTTATAATAACTTACGAGTTATAATAACTCATTAAAATGCGAGGTACAATTAAATAAAGTTACGCTTCATAATTTTGACAGCTGCGAGTACAAAAGATCTATTAAAATTAATTCGCTTAACTCAACAGATTCTGGATTCTGTGTTGTGGTTCGTCGTTCATAATATTCTAACAGAAGTTAAATAATTCAATTCGAACTTGTAGATATAAATTAAAAACTATTTAAATTATGAACAAGTGAGGTCAAACTACAGTGAAGAATTTTTTATAAATTTTTATTTAAAAATTAAAGTTTTACTCGAGTTGTATAGATTTATTGAAATTATATTGATTCGAAATTAAAAAACATTGTTAGAACATTATAAAAACAACCCCTTGGGTAAATTCATAAATTAGCACTCTTGATGAAAAATGAATGTGTACCAACAATATGCAAAATCTACAACATTCTCCTGCACGAAAGTTGTAGACTAAAATTTAAAATATGTACTTTCCTTCTTAAGCAAAATGAATTATGGAAACTTATAATAATCACATTAAAAATTTAAGTTTAAAATTTTCCCGTTTGTTAATTAAAGAGTTCAACTTTTCCATTCAAAATAATTACACTTTCTGAATTTCTTAAGCGAAATCTCAACATATTTACTATATTACAATTGAGTGCGCTTTGGTCCGAAATGAATTGTAAACAAACTGAGACTTGCTCACTGCCGGTTAATTGTTATTATTATTTATTCAAGAGCAACTTTCAAATTCGCCCATTCTAATTTGCAAATAAATTTAGCACAATTAAAAAATATATTAAAGGCTTAGATATTTTACGACGTTCCTACAAAAAAATTAGCGTTGCAATAAAAAAAGCGGTACCCAACTAATGGCCCAAAAAAATCAATTTAAAAGTAGGGTAATGCAAAAGGAAATTAAAACCCGACGTCGCCGACCAAAAACAATTAAAAAAAAATGCACTTACTCGTTACCAAATAACGGCCCGTCCGAATAGTACTCCAGGGCCATGTCGTACCCCGGTCCCGAGTCGTGTTCGTGCTCCAAATGATGCAACTTGGGGGGCAAGCTGTGGTGCAGATGGGGGGTGTGCGGCGGCAAGTGGTGCAGGTGCGCAATCTGATGATGGTGATGGTGGAACTTCGTGAGTCCTTGGGGCTCGACGTAGGGACACAATTTGAAAATGAACGACAAAAAGGGGAAGAAGAAGAGCAACAGTTTGAGCAAGAGCTTCTTAGCGGCCGCCACCCCCATCAATAAGGGCATGAAGAACAGGAATTTGATGGCCAACAAGGAAATAACTAATATTATGGCGAACAAGGCGTTCATCAACTTCTCTCCGATGATTTTCTCTGCAAAGAATCGTAATTACTTTCTTCCTGTACACAAATGGGTCAGAACTTACTTATCCTTCGGAAAAGATTCGGGGCGTTTGCGGGGTGTGTCGGGGATTTCGGTACGAGCTCTAGCTTGGTGAGCACGCCGGCACCTTCGAATTCGCGCGGGGCTATTTGAAGGGTGGCCCCGTTGAAGAGCAAGTCGGGTAGTTGGAGGGACATGTCGTGGGTGGCAAGGAACTTTTGATTTTGGCTCCTAGGACGTTGGTGAGCTTGGAGAAGGGTCCTCTCGGGCGATCTCTTGGGAATCGTCGGGATTTCGTTGTAGATGGGGTGTTCGTACGACAAATTGTTTTTGCACAATTTGAAGAGGCCATCGACTTGGTAGTTGGTGGTGTGGTCGAGGAAATGGTTCATGTGACTGTAGACGTTTTTTTGTATGCAAAAAAGACTAGCGTTCTTGCAGTTATGCATCAGGGACCTCCATAAGGTGCTTCTGGTAGTGGATGCATTGGCATAGATTTCTTGCGCGTCGTAGGTAAATGTAGGATTAGACACTGAATTCGCGATGATGACATTGAGGAAATACACAAGGAGGACACCCCGAGTCGTTGGCGCATCCACCAACTCATGTCTTTTGTAAATCACTAAAAATTGTGTCCATCTATAAACTGACGCACTGCACTCGAACTAAGAAGAACACATTCGTTGGATTTTGATGAAATCGTATCTCAAGCACTCGCTGCTGCATTTCTAATAGAGAGGAAACTGGACCGCGTTAATCAGGGCATGTTCCGACGTTTGTCTGCCGACTAACACCACGCGAATGCAAGAAGCAAAGTCGCCTTCCGACTTATCATAAGGCGACATACTTCCTTGCGTTCAATTTAACCCCCTCTCAGATATGCGTCTTTAAATTAGAATATCGAAAAAATTACTTGCGTAAACAAAACTGTAGCAAAACTAAAGGAGTGAATTTCAAATTTTTTTTTTGTACAAATGTGGGACAAGTCAGGTTTCTTTTACGGTTAAGTTCGAGGTTAAAAGAACGACAGCCAGTGCACAATACTTTTGTGATTCCATGAAATTTACTTTGATCGACGCTTCTATTTACTCAAAAACTGTTGAAGATTTTTTTTGTAATAATTGGGCCGCGTTTTACAAAAGCATATTTAATGGCTTGGTGGAAACGACATTTATTCATGTCTTCTATGAGAAGAAGAAGGTTATGTATTTCAGATTTTCTTCTGAATGTTTTAAAGAAATGAGTGGGCGTAACTTTGACGATTGTGGCCTATTGTTACTAAAGATGATTAAACTAAATAATGTATGACTTCGGCGAAATTTTTTTAAGCAACATTTATACCTTGTCGGTTCAAAATTTTACACAAAGAAATTAATTGTCGCTGTTTAAAAGTTCCCAAGTACTCTTAAGGGGCCTTTAAAGAAGTTTTACTTCAATAAGTTTATTAGTAATTGAAAAATTGTAATCATGGTAAAAAAATAAACACAGGCAAATTGTTTTTTATCCACGAATGTTGAATTTCGATTGAATATGGTAAAGGCCATAGGGGATAAGCATAGTAAAAATGCCTTTTGTAAATATCTTAATGATATTCTATGGATATGTAGACACTATAAAAATATAAAGATCCTGAAAATTTTAGACCTTAATCTATATCGGTCCTCCAAAAGTCAAAATAAATAAAAATTGGAAAATAATTTTTTTCTTTGGACGGAGTGAATCGATTATTTTGAAAATTTAGTATATTATGCAGGCGATAGAAAGCTTTTACGGATCATGGGCTAATTTTTAACTTAATACATTGATAATTAAAAAAAATATTTTCTCTTACTTTTTCAATTTTAATTATGATACTTTTTGAGAAAAATTATGACTCTATCATTTTTACATTTATTAAAAGACATTTTATCACTTAGAATTTTTTCAAAATTTTCTTAATGGTACGTCATAGTTAAAAAAAATAAAAACTATTTTTATTACTAAACAAATCGAATTTTTCAACAAATTCTACTTAAATAATTACAAATTATACTATTATTATTAAATAAATAATAACCTGAAATAAATCGCTTACATTAGAAATTAAAAAAAAATTGTTTTTACAATGAAATATAACGCCTATTAAAATTTAATAAAAATATAATTTGAAATAATTTGTAGCTCAACTTTATTAAAATTATATTTACTTTATGTAATAATAATAGTATAATTTGTTAAAAATTTGATTTTTTGGTAATAAAAATAGTTTTTACTTTTTTTTAACTATGGTGTACCATTAAGAAAGTTTTGAAAAATTCTGAGTGCTTATATGTAGATCTTATAAGAAATGTAAAATGATGGAATCATAATTTTGCTCTAAAAGTATCATAATAAAAATTGAAAAGTAAGAGAAAATAATTTTTGATCATCAATTTATTAACCTAAAATTAGTTCAGGGTGTCCGTAAAAGCTTTCTATCGCCTGCATTATATACTGAATTTTCAAAATAATTGATTCACTCAATCCAAAGAAAAAAATAATTTTCCAATTTTTACTTATTTAGACTTTTTGAATTTTTAGTATATTTATATTTGTACATGGTCTACATATCCATAGAATATCATTAAGATATTTACAAAAGGCATTATTACCCTATGGCCTTTATGGCGAATTTTATAAATAATTCATATTATTTCTGTTTACTTTTGCGATTTGCTGCTCATAAGAAAGAAATAAAAATTTTGAATTAATTTAATATCGATAATATTAATAAAGTTAACGAAAACATATACATCTCATAATAAATATATATTTCTTTAATTTTTTTAAACATTTTAGTAATTAGACGATTAGATTTAGTTTAAAATTCGAAAATAAACCACTGGCAAATTGGTTTTTTCAAAAAAACTATAAATTTGTAATATTTTGATGCATTTGAACAGCAAATTAGAACAATCGCTACATAGTTAGTTCTTCCAATTTCTAATTTTCAACAAATTTCGTACACAAAAAAGATAATTAAGCTCACAATTCGGTAGCCACTTCTTTCTCTTCAATTAAATAAACACATAGCTTGTTACGAAGAGAATAATTCCTATAATGACATACTCCAAGCAATTATTGCGTCTATCATAAGTTAAGTGTAACAAAAGGCACTTCTTACAAGAGGTGATAGGGCATATCTACTTGTACAAGACATTTTAGTAACAATCTCGTTACGCACTAATTACCACTTGCATGAGTTTACATACGTTGTTTATTTAATGCTTTGAAAAAATTACGAATTTTAGAAGTCATGCTACGTTTAATGTTTTAATGCCACTCTTCTGAGAAGGTTTAAATTTTATGGCATTAATGTTTCATAACAAAAGTGACAAAATTAATACTACTTTTATGCTTAATAACACTGTTAGTACAGAAAATAGCAATTATTTGCCACCTCCTCCAACTTCCACATTTTAATTGAGTCAACGAGAGAAGCCACTTTAATTTTTCAGTGATGAAAGTCAGAGAATAAACAAAAATTATTGCCAGCACAGATTTAAATAATTTTTTATTCATAGGCCTATTTATTCTAATATATTCTCGTTAAAAGCTGTCCTCTTCTTGTTTATAAATTTTTTAATGGCTCATTAAAGCATTTTCCAATGTTTACTCTTCCGTCTTATCTTAAACATGTGCGCTTTTCGAAATTTCTAGCCGAGTTCCAAATGAATTTAAAGAAAATTCATAATTGGTGGCAAGGTAGTTTTTTAACGTGCACGCTAATTAAAATTGAACGTATACGAAAGTAAAAGCAATAAATAAATTTCGTGAAATGTTCGAATTAAAAAGTGACAAGAGGATCGGTTTTTTTCTTCTGTAGCTGTGAGCGAGGCATCCGGCCGCCAAAAGTAACGGAAAAGATTTCACAGTGCCGAGAGAAAGGAAATTTTAAATGTGTTCAATTTTGTTTATGGTAAATGCTAATTGGAATTTTACTAATGACCCATATTGGATTGTTTATGTTTACTTTTTTGATCTGGCGCTCATAATAAGGAAATAGAAATTTTGAATTAAAGTGGAAACTCGATTATCCGGACTAATTAATGTTGCAGCTCATCCGGATAATCGAAAATCCGGATAATTAAAAAAAAAACAATTTTACCTGGTTAGGTATTTATTTACAAAAAAAAACGAAACAAATAACTATTAATTATAAAATCAACAATAAAAAATACCAGATAGAATCATAAAATGTTTAGATA
Organism: Sinopyrophorus schimmeli; assembly: GCA_036325965.1. Classification (NCBI taxonomy): domain Eukaryota; kingdom Metazoa; phylum Arthropoda; class Insecta; order Coleoptera; family Elateridae; genus Sinopyrophorus; species Sinopyrophorus schimmeli. The sequence continues at coordinate 499,539 of JARFIZ010000012.1, read as the reverse complement.
AAATTAAAAGTAAATTGATCATTGTTAATCGTGGCGAAAAGCGGAGTGTGCGCATTCGAGCGAAAAGTGGCACATTTCCGAGCGAGGGAGGCAAATGAAGCGCGACGCCACATCCTCGTATTTATTGAACGTATTTATATTAATTTTTGCACGTGGTTATATTTAATTTAGTCCGCCAAAGAAGTATAACTTCTAACGCACCTGTTTTTATTTTAAATTGGAACTTTCTATCGTTTAAGGAACTTTGATTTTTTTTTGGGGTTTTACAATTAAGATATGTCTTTCCTGATTTTTTTCCTAAGAGATTTAAGACCCAAATACACATTTTAAAAGTTTAATTAAAATCTACAGAGACTCGGACGCAATTTTGATTTTTTAAATTTAGAATTTTGTGTTCTATGGAAGATATTTTTTAAATAATTTTGTCGATTTTTTTTAAAAGCTTTACAATCAAAATAGGGACCCTCTGATTTTTTTCTTATGATATTAAAGACCCTGTGGGAACCAACGCTACACAGCGTTGGCCCAACAATACTCTCTTGCTGGTGATCCTTTCCTTATTAACCCCATGCCGTTCCGAAATCCTATAATTATACCTTAACTCCAAAACCAATTCCCTTCTAAGTGCTTTAATCCCTTTTCATTCTTTCTCTCCTGGGAACGCAGTTTGGCGGTCACCACCTACTGTGGGTGATACCGTTAGGCTGCAAACTCAACCATCCAAGCATGCACATCCTTTTATCCTATTTACAATCAGTGAAGAATTTTTATAAATTTTTATTTAAAAATTAAAGTTTTACTCGAGTTGTATAGATTTATTGAAATTATATTGATTCGAAATTAAAAAACATTGTTAGAACATTATAAAAACAACCCCTTGGGTAAATTCATAAATTAGCACTCTTGATGAAAAATGAATGTGTACCAACAATATGCAAAATCTACAACATTCTCCTGCACGAAAGTTGTAGACTAAAATTTAAAATATGTATTTTCCTTCTTAAGCAAAATGAATTATGGAAACTTATAATAATCACATTAAAAATTTAAGTTTAAAATTTTCCCGTTTGTTAATTAAAGAGTTCAACTTTTCCATTCAAAATAATTACACTTTCTGAATTTCTTAAGCGAAATCTCAACATATTTACTATATCACAATTGAGTGCGCTTTTGTCCGAAATGAATTGTAAACAAACTGAGACTTGCTCACTGCCGGTTAATTGTTATTATTATTTATTCAAGAGCAACTTTCAAATTCGCCCATTCTAATTTGCAAATAAATTTAGCACAAAAAAAAAATATATTAAAGGCTTAGCTATTTTACGACGTTCCTACAAAAAAATTAGCGTTGCAATAAAACAAGAGGTACCCAACTAATGGCCCAAAAAATTCAATTTAAAAGTAGGGTAATGCAAGAGGAAATTAAAACCCGACGTCGCCGAGCAAAAACAATTAAAAAAAAATGCACTTACTCGTTACCAAATAACGGCCCGTCCGAATAGTACTCCAGGGCCATGTCGTACCCCGGTCCCGAGTCGTGTTCGTGCTCCAAATGATGCAACTTGGGGGGCAAGCTGTGGCGCAGATGGGGGCTGTGCGGCGGCAAGTGGTGCAGGTGCGCAATCTGATGATGGTGATGGTGGAACTTCGTGAGTCCTTGGGGCTCGACGTAGGGACACAATTTGAAAATGAACGACAAAAAGGGGAAGAAGAAGAGCAACAGTTTGAGCAAGAGCTTCTTAGCGGCCGCCACCCCCATCAATAAGGGCATGAAGAACAGGAATTTGATGGCCAACAAGGAAATAACTAATATTATGGCTAATAAGGCGTTCATCAACTTTTCTCCGATGATTTTCTCTGCAAAGAATCGTAATTACTTTCTTCCTGTACACAAATGGGTCAGAACTTACTTATCCTTCGGAAAAAGATTCGGGGCGTTTGCGGGGGTGTGTCGGGGGATTTCGGTACGAGCTCTAGCTTGGTGAGCACGCCGGCACCTTCGAATTCGCGCGGGGCTATTTGAAGGGTGGCCCCGTTGAAGAGCAAGTCGGGTAGTTGGAGGGACATGTCGTGGGTGGCAAGGAACTTTTTGATTTTGGCTCCTAGGACGTTGGTGAGCTTGGAGAAGGGGTCCTCTCGGGCGATCTCTTGGGAATCGTCGGGTATTTCGTTGTAGATGGGGTGTTCGTACGACAAATTGTTTTTGCACAATTTGAAGAGGCCATCGACTTGGTAGTTGGTGGTGTGGTCGAGGAAATGGTTCATGTGACTGTAGACGTTTTTTTGTATGCAAAAAAGACTAGCGTTCTTGCAGTTATGCATCAGGGACCTCCATAAGGTGCTTCTGGTAGTGGATGCATTGGCATAGATTTCTTGCGCGTCGTAGGTAAATGTAGGATTAGACACTGAATTCGCGATGATGACATTGAGGAAATACACAAGGAGGACACCCCCGAGTCGTTGGCGCATCCACCAACTCATGTCTTTTGTAAATCACTATAAATTGTGTCCATCTATAAACTGACGCACTGCACTCGAACTAAGAAGAACACATTCGTTGGATTTTGATGAAATCGTATCTCAAGCACTCGCTGCTGCATTTCTAATAGAGAGGAAACTGGACCGCGTTAATCAGGGCATGTTCCGACGTTTGTCTGCCGACTAACACCACGCGAATGCAAGAAGCAAAGTCGCCTTCCGACTTATCATAAGGCGACATACTTCCTTGCGTTCAATTTAACCCCCTCTCAGATATGCGTCTTTAAATTAGAATATCGAAAAAATTACTTGCGTAAACAAAACTGTAGCAAAACTAAAGGAGTGAATTTCAAATTTTTTTGTACAAATGTGGGACAAGTCAGGTTTCTTTTACGGTTAAGTTCGAGGTTAAAAGAACGACAGCCAGTGCACAATACTTTTGTGATTCCATGAAATTTACTTTGATCGACGCTTCTATTTACTCAAAAACTGTTGAAGATTTTTTTTGTAATAATTGGGCCGCGTTTTACAAAAGCATATTTAATGGCTTGGTGGAAACGACATTTATTCATGTCTTCTATGAGAAGAAGAAGGTTATGTATTTCAGATTTTCTTCTGAATGTTTTAAAGAAATGAGTGGGCGTAACTTTGACGATTGTGGCCTATTGTTACTAAAGATGATTAAACTAAATAATGTATGACTTCGGCGAAATTTTTTTAAGCAACATTTATACCTTGTCGGTTCAAAATTTTACACAAAGAAATTAATTGTCGCTGTTTAAAAGTTCCCAAGTACTCTTAAGGGGCCTTTAAAGAAGTTTTACTTCAATAAGTTTATTAGTAATTGAAAAATTGTAATCATGGTAAAAAAATAAACACAGGCAAATTGTTTTTTATTCACGAATATGGTAAAGGCCATAGGGGGATAAGCATAGTAAAAATGCCTTTTGTAAATATCTTAATGATATTCTATGGATATGTAGACACTATAAAAATATAAAGATCCTGAAAATTTTAGACCTTAATCTATATCGGTCCCTCCAAAAAGTCAAAATAAATAAAAATTGGAAAATAATTTTTTTCTTTGGACGGAGTGAATCGATTATTTTGAAAATTTAGTATATTATGCAGGCGATAGAAAGCTTTTACGGATCATGGGCTAATTTTTAACTTAATACATTGATAATTAAAAAAAATATTTTCTCTTACTTTTTCAATTTTAATTATGATACTTTTTGAGAAAAATTATGACTCTATCATTTTTACATTTATTAAAAGACATTTTATCACTTAGAATTTTTTCAAAATTTTCTTAATGGTACGTCATAGTTAAAAAAAATAAAAACTATTTTTATTACTAAACAAATCGAATTTTTCAACAAATTCTACTTAAATAATTACAAATTATACTATTATTATTAAATAAATAATAACCTGAAATAAATCGCTTACATTAGAAATTAAAAAAATTGTTTTACAATGAAATATAACGCCTATTAAAATTTAATAAAAATATAATTTGAAATAATTTGTAGCTCAACTTTATTAAAATTATATTTACTTTATGTAATAATAATAGTATAATTTGTTAAAAATTTGATTTTTTGGTAATAAAAATAGTTTTTACTTTTTTTTAACTATGGTGTACCATTAAGAAAATTTTGAAAAAATTCTGAGTGCTTATATGTAGATCTTATAAGAAATGTAAAAATGATGGAATCATAATTTTGCTCTAAAAGTAACATAATAAAAATTGAAAAAGTAAGAGAAAATAATTTTTTTGATCATCAATTTATTAACCTAAAAATTAGTTCAGGGTGTCCGTAAAAGCTTTCTATCGCCTGCATTATATACTGAATTTTCAAAATAATTGATTCACTCAATCCAAAGAAAAAAATAATTTTCCAATTTTTACTTATTTAGACTTTTTGAATTTTTAGTATATTTATATTTGTACATGGTCTACATATCCATAGAATATCATTAAGATATTTACAAAAGGCATTATTACCCTATGGCCTTTATGGCGAATTTTATAAATAATTCATATTATTTCTGTTTACTTTTGCGATTTGCTGCTCATAAGATAGAAATAAAAATTTTGAATTAATTTAATATCGATAATATTAATAAAGTTAACGAAAACATATACATCTCATAATAAATATATATTTCTTTAATTTTTTTAAACATTTTAGTAATTAGACGATTAGATTTAGTTTAAAATTCGAAAATAAACCACTGGCAAATTGGTTTTTCAAAAAACTATAAATGTGTAATATTTTGATGCATTTGAACAGCAAATTAGAACAATCGCTACATAGTTAGTTCTTCCAATTTCTAATTTTCAACAAATTTCGTACACAAAAAAGATAATTAAGCTCACAATTCGGTAGCCACTTCTTTCTCTTCAATTAAATAAACACATAGCTTGTTACGAAGAGAATAATTCCTATAATGACATACTCCAAGCAATTATTGCGTCTATCATAAGTTAAGTGTAACAAAAGGCACTTCTTACAAGAGGTGATAGGGCATATCTACTTGTACAAGACATTTTAGTAACAATCTCGTTACGCACTAATTACCACTTGCATGAGTTTACATACGTTGTTTATTTAATGCTTTGAAAAAATTACGAATTTTAGAAGTCATGCTACGTTTAATGTTTTAATGCCACTCTTCTGAGAAGGTTTAAATTTTATGGCATTAATGTTTCATAACAAAAGTGACAAAATTAATACTACTTTTATGCTTAATAACACTGTTAGTACAGAAAATAGCAATTATTTGCCACCTCCTCCAACTTCCACATTTTAATTGAGTCAACGAGAGAAGCCACTTTAATTTTTTCAGTGATGAAAGTCAGAGAGATAAACAAAAATTATTGCCAGCACAGATTTAAATAATTTTTTTATTCATAGGCCTATTTATTCTAATATATTCTCGTTAAAAGCTGTCCTCTTCTTGTTTATAAATTTTTTAATGGCTCATTAAAGCATTTTCCAATGTTTACTCTTCCGTCTTATCTTAAACATGTGCGCTTTTCGAAATTTCTAGCCGAGTTCCAAATGAATTTAAAGAAAATTCATAATTGGTGGCAAGGTAGTTTTTTAACGTGCACGCTAATTAAAATTGAACGTATACGAAAGTAAAAGCAATAAATAAATTTCGTGAAATGTTCGAATTAAAAAGTGACAAGAGGATCGGTTTTTTTCTTCTGTAGCTGTGAGCGAGGCATCCGGCCGCCAAAAGTAACGGAAAAGATTTCACAGTGCCGAGAGAAAGGAAATTTTAAATGTGTTCAATTTTGTTTATGGTAAATGCTAATTGGAATTTTACTAATGACCCATATTGGATTGTTTATGTTTACTTTTTTGATCTGGCGCTCATAATAAGGAAATAGAAATTTTGAATTACAGTGGAAACTCGATTATCCGGACTAATTAATGTTGCAGCTCATCCGGATAATCGAAAATCCGGATAATTGAAAAAAAAATACAATTTTACCTTGTTAGGTATTTATTTACAAAAAAAAACGAAACAAATAACTATTAATTATAAAATCAACAATAAAAAATACCAGATAGAATCATAAAATGTTTAGATAAAATTAAAAGTAAATTGATCATTGTTAATCGTGGCGAAAGGAGTGGCATTCGAGTCGTGGCACATTCCGATCTCGGAATGAGCGCGCCGCCCGCGTCGCGCTTCATTTGCCTCCCTCGCTCGGAAATGTGCCACTTTTCGCTCGAACGCGCACATCCTCATATTTATTGAACGTATTTATATTAATTTTTGCACGTGGTTATATTTAATTTAGTCCGCCAAAGAAGTATAACTTCTAACGCACCTGTTTTTATTTTAAATTGAAACTTTCTATCGTTTAAGAAACTTTAATTTTTTTTTGGGGTTTTACAATCAAGATATGTTTTTCCTGATTTTTTTCCTAAGAGATTTAAGACCCAAAAACACATTTTAAAAGTTTAATTAAAATCTACAGAGACTCAAATGCAATTTTGATTTTTTAAATTTAGAATTTTGTGTTCTATGGAAGATATTTTTTAAATAATTTTGTCGATTTTTTTTAAAAGCTTTACAATCAAAATAGGGACCCCCTGATTTTTTTCTTATGAAATTAAAGACCCAAAAACACATGGTAAGAGTTTAATTGAAATTCGTAAAAGTTTAGATACAATTTTGATTTTTGGAATTTAGAATTTCGTGTTCTATGGAAGATATTTTTTAAATAATTTTGTCGAATTTTTTTAAAAGCTTTACAATCAAAATAGGGACCCTCTGATTTTTTTCTTATGAAATTAAAGACCCAAAAACACATGGTAAGAGTTTAATTAAAATTCGTAAAAGTTTAGATACAATTTTGATTTTTGGAATTTAGAACTTCGTGTTCTATGGAAGATATTTCTTAAATAATTTTGTCAAATTTTTATAAAAGCTTTACAATCAAAATAGGGACCCTCTGATTTTTTTCTTATGAAATTAAAGACCCAAAAACACATGGTAAGAGTTTAATTGAAATTCGTAAAAGTTTAGATACAATTTTGATTTTTGGAATTTAGAATTTTGTGTTCTATGGAAGATAATTTTTAAATAATTTTGTCGAATTTTTTTAAACGCTTTACAATCAAAATAAGGCCCCTCTGATTTTTTTCTTATGAAATTAAAAACCCAAAAACACATAGTAACAGTTTAATTGAAATTCGCAAAAGTTTAGATACAATTTTAATTTTTTAAAGTTTAAATTTTGTGTTTTAAATAAATTTGTTTCTCCCTATATACGGACAATGTGCGATTAATATTTGTTGTGTTTTTTTGTAAACAATTTGATCAAGTTTTTTCCTGTTAAAACGGGACGCTTTGTAATCGTGCTTAAAACCGAGTGTGCACATTCGAGCTCAAAGTGGCACATTCCGATCTCGGGAAAATGAAGCGCGCCGCCCGCGTCGCGCTTCATTTGCCTCCTCGCTCGGAAATGTGCCACTTTTCGCTCGAATGCGCACATCTTCGTGTTAATTGGATTCGACTATATTAATAACAAATTCTTCAAATTCAGATTTTATATTCGGAAAAAGTTTTTGCTTGAAAGTGCACATACTCCTTAATAATTGAATTTGCCTATCTTATTCTTCTCTCTTACAAATAATATTAATTAAATCAAACTGAACTAAATGTGCCACTTCTGGCTTTTCTTTTAATTAAAAGTTACAGTAGGGTATTTTTACCAAAAACCACATTTCTAATTTAGTAGATACTTTCAAGCTAGACTAGATGAGAGACTTCTTCGTACATAAAAAAACAATATTTTATCTTTTTTCGAATTTTGACTCTTATTTCTCAACCTTTTTTTTAACATACCCCACTCAAGTCATTCTAAAATTTTCATGCGCCCTCTATGTAACATATAAATATTTTTTTATATTTAAAAATTGAATTAATCTATAAATGAAGTCTAATTACAACAGTATATACAAAATGAGCCTTAAAACTATTTGTTTATAATTGTTACAAAAATGAAAATTACCCAAAAATATTTGGGGACATTAATTTTGTATATATAAACCTTCAATAATCTACAAAAGATGATATAAAAATCAACTAGTTGATTTTTAGTGGCCCACTTCAGAAAATTTGACTCATATACAATTATAATTATTCAAAAACGCAAATTAGCAAACATTCGAAGTACACCCGAAAATATTTTTATCAAGCTCGCTACAATTAGACGTGCGGAAGAGCACCACGATAACTTATCGAAAGGAATAAAATATCTAACCTTTTTCAAACAAATAATAGATCTAATTAATTTGACTTTAATTTTTTTGAATTGAAGAATAAAATAATAATATAGGCAAATCCAATGAATACGAAGATGTGCGCATTCGAGCGAAAAGTGGCACATTTCCGAGCGAGGGAGGCAAATGAAGCGCGACGCGGAGCGGCGCGCTTCATTTTCCCGAGATCGGAATGTGCCACTTTGAGCTCGAATGCGCACACTCGGTTTTAAGCATGATTACGAGGTGTCCCGTTTTAACAGGAAAAAACGAACGCGGTTGACAATCCGGAAAATCGCGAATCCGTATAACTGAGGTCCGGATAATCGAGGTTTTACTGTAATTTAATATCGATAAATATTAATAAATTTAACGAAAGACATGATAATCTCATTATAAATATATTTTTTCAAAATGTTTTAAGAGCTTTAGGTTCTATCTGCAGTTCTCTTTGAATAAAAAAAAATTACAAATGTTGTAAATACATTTTTAATTCGAAATGTAATACGGCCTAAAAAGCAGCGCAATTGTTAGCCTATTTTAGAATATTCTGAGCTTGTTTCTATCATTCTTCAAAAAAATGGTTTATTTAAATTTTTGATTAGGAACTGTGTGTTTTGTATTTCACTACCTAATTTTGTCATAGATTTAAAATTATATTTCCATAAAATTTTGTAAAATTGTTTAAGACTGCGTTCAAGAAAATTAAAAAAGTGTATGTCCATACCCACACAACTTTTATTATGACGTTGAATTGGGGGCTCATTAGTTATTTTTTTATACAAACCAAATTGGCATTATTTAAATAAATTCTATTATTATTAATTTGATATGTTTGAATTAAATTATTTAATTATGTTAAGCGATACTTTTATTAGCACCTACAGCAATTATATAGGCCTTGATCATTTCTACTGTTTGTCACAGTATATCAATTTTATTTAGTATAATTATGAACAACTCTTCCTATCTATCGGTTCCAAATTTAAATTTTAAATTTATTTAAAATGCTTTGGGTCTATTTGTTTATTTCTCAAAAGAAAAAAATATAAACAAATAAATCAACGAGTTGTGCAACTTTGCTTCGACAACGAATTTGTGAATTTTTTTTTACCGAAAATTATTTAACCAAAAACTTATTGTTATTTAAAAAAATATGTAGCTCACTGGGACAAATAAGTGTCCGTTAGGTTTATGTATTAATAGAAAAAACAATAGTTTCAATAACGGAAGTTATTAATTAATAAATTACAATTTGCTTTAGTTGAAACCTACTTCAACTTTTGCTAATTATATCACAAAGGTATATAAATAGTAATCGTTCAATGTGGTTTTAATTTAATGGGATTTAATACTAAAGATTAATATTCTAAGGAATGTATTAGCTATTTGCTCAAAATTGATGTATTTTAATTAACAACAATCATAGTTTTTCGATTGAACAATTTTTGTTTAAGACTCCAGATAGAGATCTCACAAATGCAAAATAAAGCAGCTTCAAATATAAGTTTCATTGTTGTAAATTAGTCCAAACACTTTAAATAATAAGGAATTAAGCATTGTTTAATTTAAAAGCATCAACAATATATATTGTATAACACACGTCTATTATACCTTTGACTATAGCATTAATATCATATAACGTCGTGGTTTTCTATTGCAAGGTGCTTTAGTGTATTTCCCTCTCGCTCCCACTCATTGGCCGCGAAAATTCTAGAAGTTTCTAAATCGTCAAACATGCACATTTCGTTAGACGGAATTCCAGGAAATCGAGTGTGGATCGGTTGCTATGTTAGCTCTAATTGGCTGATGCGCCAGCCCTACCCTTTTTGGCCCGCACATACTTAAATTGTACGGTAGTTCTCCCGTGTATTTCTTATAGTGTTGACCCAATTTTGGCAAGTGGAAAATATTTTGCAGTGGATGCCAATGGGAACGTCGAGGGTGGTTTGTCCTTTTGAAGGGTAGTTTTTCCCAATGCTACTTACATAGACGGTATATACTTACATATATTTTTACATCTGAAATTTTTTAATTAAAAGAAATTAGTCACGATTTTGGCCAACTGTTTTTGATATTAATATTAAATCAAGTAATAGAATTCATATTTTGGCATCGAGCTATTGCAAATCTTCTATTAACAGGCAACGTATACAGGATGAGTCGCCTCCGATTTTAATAAGACCAATGTGTATTAATCTACATGGAATTCTAAGAGACACGCACTTTTTATTTTTTGCAGAAAAGCATTTCTAAGGAACGAAATAGACCCCCAAAGTTAACCACCTCCGGGGATGGTTTTAAGGTTCCACATACCTACAGTCAATATTTTTTCAAACGACAAAGTGACCATCAATCTACATAAAATTGTTTGAAAAAATATTGATCGTAAATGTGTGGAACCCTAAAACCATCCCCGGAGGTGGTGGACTTTGGGGGTCTATTTCACTCCCTTAAAGATATTCTTTCGCAAAAAAAATATGGGTCTCTTAGAATTCGATGTAGATTAACATACATCAGTCCCATTAAAACCAAAGGGGGGTGGACCACCCGGGTTGTCTTTCTCGTAAGATTCAATATTAATTTCAAGTATGGTTTTTGACCGAAATTCAAGGTTTAAGAAAATACAAATGTTTCACGTGCGATAATTTCGAACGCCATGGGCAATACATTTTAGCAGCTGCATGAACGATAAGATATACCCGTTTAATTCATTTTATACGATTGTGGTTCTTATTTTTCTGTTCAAGTCCGTCTTCGAAGCACATTTGCGGCGAAGGAATTTGATTTGTAACCACGTGCAAATTTTTAGTGTGCTCTTAGCTGTGACCTTTGTAACAAAATTAGTGCTTTGCTCCGATTTTTACTTGTTTAATAATTAGAAAAATTGTTTTGAAAAAAACTTGCGTTTTGAAGCAAACCAGTGGTAAGCTTGTTTCTTTTAAAAAACAGAGGTTTCAAATAGTGTTTGCTTAAGTTCCAAAAATTACAAAAGAAGTTGAGATTTTGTTTTATACAGTAATTGTTTACATAAATTAATAGATTTTTGGGTTGTTCAAAAAACCAGTCTAATTGTTGATCAAATCGAATGAACACCAAATAATTAAGTTCATGTATTAAACTAAAATTCTATACGATTTCACAAAGCTTCAGAAAACAGTTCAAGTAGGTACTTTAATAAAAAAAAAATCGCAAAAGTAATTTGTTTAACTAGAAAAATTAATTAATAAAGGTACAAAAAATTTAATTGAAACTAAAAGATAAGTTATATAGATTTTTGAAAAAATATTTTTTTTTGTTTTTTTTTTTCGAAAAATTGAGACCTCTGTTTTTTTACACAATTTGCTTAATAAACCAAACTAAATGAACATCACACGACATTGGAAAAAGCTAACAATTTTTAGAATGGCAATAAATTTTCCATAATCCGTCAAATTTTCGTCGAACGAAATCCGGGGGTACAACTGAACTTTTTAAACGGTCCAAAATCTTCTTACCATAAACAATAAAGACTTTTCAATCGAAAAAATCGGGCGCTTAATCCGGTTTTAGTGTTCCAAGTGTTTTCATCCTAATTTTGCGATTCGGGAGTGGTTCCAGTTTCCAGGATTAAGCAACGCTCTCAGTTTTCCACCCATCGTTTGGAAAATACCAATTGTAAGTCTTTTTTTATTTTTTTTTAATTAAATTAATTGATTGGATAGAATCTCCAGGCTTTCAAAATTCGAAGACTTTCCTCACTTTTTCAATCAAAATTAAATTTTCAGGTTTATATCAATTTTTTTTATTGAACTGTTTAAGTTATTTTTCTTTTTTGATAAACATAAAAATTTAATATAATCATCTTCTGCATGTGTTAACACCTTCACTTGTCTACGTATGAAATAGTCGTCTATGCAGTTTCTCTTTACAGTTCAGAAATTAATTAGGTAACCCACTAAAAAAATTAATCAACTATTTATATTTTAATGTGTTTCTTCCTCAAATTTAAATACAATTAGAAATACTAAAAGGAAAGGAACTATTCGTAATATTGTACGTTTGTGTGATGGCTTATTACTCTTTCATTCATGTTCAAATCTTTGACAAGTGTAGGGCAAATACATAATAACAGTCGGACAAATAGACAATTGCGGCTATATTAAAACATTGTAAATGCATTTCGTTCTCTGAAGCCTTAATGGTCTTACAACAAGCCTTCAACGGTCTGTTTCTGTCCACAACCAAACACGTAAATTGTGGAAAAGAACGAACCACTTTTCGAATTGCTGCCTGTTCGCGTCAAAATATTTATTTATTTGTGTCTATGAACTGGGAAGACGAGTTGGTTGACTTTAATGCGTGCACAACGAAATAAAAACATTTAAATTCGGGTCAAGTTTAGCTCCGAATTCGAAAAATTACGTAAGGCTCGGTACACACGTGATTTAATGTCGATAACTGTACATACTGTTATTGGGTTTTTAATAAACTTGTTGGCTCGTTGTACGCACATTAACAATGGTCATTTTCTTTTGTGATAGCAATTATGTCACATATTGTGTTTTATGATGTGTAATCTGCTAAAGATGTATATTATTTCGAGGACGATAATGATTTCTGCTTGCTTGATCTTTGTTTTTAGTTTAAGTGTGTAAATAGTACATAATATAATGTTACGACGAATAGAATAATAAGCACTTTGTCGTGTTATGAAACATTTATATCTTGTTCGACTTGCTAGGATTTTCTAGACGTTTTTTTTGATGCAAATTGTATTTTATCGAGTGTTTTCAAAGAAGAACTTACGGAATTACAATGGGAAACGTAGGAAGTAAATTAAGGGTTAAATTCTTTCAAGTTTAAAATTTTTACCATTTAAAGACTTTTCTAAAGATCGAAATGAATGGTAAATTGATGGTTCACAGCCAGGGGAAAATTGTGGATGTGAGATTAGGTCCCATTAAGTTCCAATGATTTTTGACGAATTAGGAAAGATGTTTGAGGTCGAGCGTTGTCATGGCGGAACATAAAGCCTTTACCATTAGCCATTGGTGGCTGTTTATCTTTGAGCTTGGTTCAATTCTTTAGTGTTAATTAGAAAAAGAGATAGATACCATCTTTTTTAAATGCCTTTTGAGAGACCCAAAAACAACAACGTCAAAATGGTAATTTTTGTCGAATCATTTATTTAAAAAAAGAAAACTCTTGTGAATTGATTTAAATTCCTCATGGAGTAATTTATGATTATTTATGTTGTGAATTTGTTCTTAATTATTTAAGAAATGTTTTCTTAAAAACATTGTAAATCAGTTTTAATGGAACACGTACTCACTTTCAGAAGTAGGAACACTATTTCTACATAATACCAAAACGTTTTTTGATTTTATAAAATTGAAAAAAAAACATGTTTTTGATTTAAAAAAAATAATTTGAATACTTGGCTGCTTTTTTTTCATTGTTACACAAAGTATACCTACCAGATTTCTTAACACTTCAACATATTTTATAGTTTTGTTCATAAAAGAAAAAAAAAGAAAAGAGAGACAACTTCTAAGGGTCAACGTGACTAAATACTTTGAATTTTATCCCACACGAGAACCTGTTACTTAAATTTCTCAATACCCACGGGTCAAAAAACCGATTTAAATAAATTTTAGGGAACATCCTGAAAGGCGTAGCAATAAAAAAAGAACTGTTTTTTTTTCGTTGTCACTTTGGCACAAATTACCGTAAAAAAAAGTAAGATTAAGCAATAATGAAAGTTAGTAATTCTGGTTTAATTAATGCTTGTTACCGATATTTAGTAAAAATATACAAATATTTGGATAATCACCAAAAAATAAGGACAGTAGGTCAATCCACTTAATGATTTAAAAACTGAAGGTAAACGAATAATTACGGATTGACAATACGTGAAATCTTTAGAAAGTGATTCGATTGTAGGATGGTACTAAACTATAGTATGCGAAAGATTAAATCTTATATGCCCCCTTGTATTAAAAAAGAAATACAAATTTAATAACTTTTGGCTTTTCACAAATCAATTTTTTTGAATTGCTTGGGTCAATGTTATAATTTTCTTTCAAACCTAACATTGGGCCCTGTTGATTTTTTTGACTGATCCTACGCTGAAATAAACGGGCTTTCAGAATCTGAAAAGTTTTTAAAGATCCGTTCAAAAATAAGCGGCTACGATTTTCAAAGTGAAAATTTCAAAAAAATTAATTACAAGTTGGGCTCTTCGAACCCGTTTTTCTCGAGAATTTTCAAAAGCATGCCTCTGGTTTTTTGGATATATCCGAAGCCAAAAAAATTGATGAATCAGAATCTGTATAGATTTTGAAGGTCCGTCCAGAAATAACGGCGCTATAATTTTTTTAACGTAAACTTTTGTGCTACAAAAATGATCCTAAAACTTTAACCCTTAATTGCTCAATAAATTAACATTGCGTCCTATGTCGATTTTGCACGTATCTAATGCAAAAACCCTTAGGATTTTCTTACTTATTTAAAATAATTTGTATTTAAAATTTCTGTTTTGAATACAATTAGTAAATGAGTACTTTTTCTTGCAGTTTTTTCAATTACGGAAGAAAAGTGCATCGTGAGTCAGGTGTAGGACGCAGAAAAGGCAGCAGAGGCTTTCAACTACAAGAATAAGGTAGGATTATTTTTTTTTATTGACTTCTTTGGTTTTTATTTGTGTTTTTACTATATTGAAAAATATTTACCTGAAAAATAGGCAATTCTACATACAATTAATTGTTCTTCTTGTGTTTCTTTTGAAGGAAATTGATTGTTACTGATGAATCATAGAAATTAATTAATCTACACAGACATAAAATTAAATTTATTACTTAAACATTTTTTTACTTCAAAACTTGAAAAAAAAATGCTAAATTAAGAAAGAGGTATTTAAAAGCTCTTCAAAAAGTTATTTAATATTTTTGTTGATTTTAATATATTTTGTCTAAGCACAGATCTTTAAGAAAAATGCAAAATTAATAACTTTTTCTAGTTTGAATTTAAAATTACGCACTTATATCACGATTTTTAAGTCTTTGGAAGATTTTCTTGTAAAAAAATCAATTTTAGTCTGTAACCGATTCTCAAATACTCGTTACCTAATTTTTGAATAATTTATTGTTGAAAATTATTGAATTATAACTAAAAAAATAAGTTTTAAACATCACCAAGCTTTGATTCAGTTGCTTTTACATTTTTCTGTTAGTTCACAATTAAACAATACCTGCATTTATTAATTAACAAATGGATTATTAAAATTATTAATATATACTAAAAATAAGTAAATTTTATTACAATATAGGCAACTTTAAACCATATTAATAATAAACAAGGTCTACCTGCAGATTTAAACTTTCCAACTATTTCATTTATAGTTTCGTTCGGATCCTAAAGGTGTCGCTTAGTGTTTACGGGTAAAAACTTTACAGCTGTAACGAATACACCTGTGTAAACCAATCAGTCTAATTTCCAAAACAATTCACAGATGTCAGTCGATTACATTTTTACTAAATTATTTTTTAAATAGTCAATTTCATAAATTGTTAGTGTTTTTAGATAAATTGGTTATTCAACTTAACATTCTAAATTTAAAGGTGTTTAAAACTTAAAATACTTTATTCTACTTAATTTTTTGAATGTGAAAAATGTAACACCGAGAAGTATCCAACGATTAATAGGAAATTTTGATTTCCAAATGAAAAAAGATCGTGTTTTATCTAAAACAAGTTGTTTTGCGGTGGTTCTGTAATTATTTTTAACACTTTTATTAACATTATTTAGTAACAAGGTTACAGCATTGATTTGACTAATAGTTTAACGAACTTCCAAAAATTTAAGAGTGAGTGGTGGGACAGAAATTATTATAAATCTCATGACACATTTTCCATCTTGTTTTCGTAACGAACATGCACACTTACATACAAATCTAAATTAATTATTTATAAATTTTTTGAAAATAACGAAACAGCGCTTTTCAAGATTTTTAATACTTTTTAGTTATTAAGTAATGATTCATCCAGCAATGTCGATTACTTTGGGCATTTGTTGCAAGAAGAACAAATAGACCGTAATAAACTTGATTTTCGCTAAATACTATTTATTCGAACTTGTAATTTAATAAAATTAAAAAGTCAAACTGAAATAATCAGTGCATACATTTTTTATGATTAATGTATCTACCAAAGAGCCATTTAAATGTGATTTTTCCTCTGAGTTACGGTAACTTAAAATTAGGAGTTACGTAGTACCAATTACACTGGAAATTAAAATTATAAATTTTGAATTAAATACACATTCGAAACAATTAAAAAAATAGAAACGGGTGCGTCTTTATTAAATTGATATGGGAAGTGACTTTAAGAATTATTCATAATTAAATGCCTTGAATTATTTATAAATGGCCCCAACACGAAGACGTAGTAGACCGTCCAATGCAATGATCTTATAATTAAGTGCTAAATTCATGATTTTTGGAAATTATAGTGGTTGGCATATACAAAAATTGTTTTGCCAGCTTTCTTCTGCGTTGTTCCATGAAATAATAAAACAAGAATGGAATGCTATCTTTTTTTATTGAAAACAATAAATTAAATTTTATAAATTAAATTAATAATGAGGTCAAATAGAAAAATCGCTTAAGGTGCATAATTGGCTTGAAGCCCCAACGGTAGAGGAACGTCATAGCTGCGCCCAAAAGACGAGTACCCTCCTCCATGCCCTCCATGGTCGTCGTGAGCAAAAGACGCCGTCTTTTCGTGACTGTAAATCGGCTTCGAGAAAATTTCGTACGTGGTTTTTCCGCCGCCGCCGCCCAAAGACTTAATTCCAACAATGGCAGACAGCATAAGAGCCATAAGACCGGTCATGAGCGCTTTTCCCGCAATAGCGGCGATACCTCCAAGAGCCAGAGCGCCCAAAGTCCCCTTCATCATGGCTGCGTAAGCCAAAAGGTTCCCCATGCCGCCTCCTTTCTTTTTGCCACCGCGTTGTCGTCCGGTTTCCTCGCTTTCTTCGCCGCCCTCTAAGAACTTCAATTTGAGGGAGTGACTGTTGAGGTAGCTCGACACCTTCTTGAAGAGGTAGCCGTCCAAACGGGCTTCGGGGTCGTTGGGGTGTTCTTTGGCCAGGTCGGAGACGATGTCGGCGGTGGAGGCTCTTGCCGATCCGTTTTCGCGGACCACGCTGACTCCTGGCAGGAGGCTGTAGTTGTCTTCTTCGCTGAGCTTGTCGACCCACGACACCACGTCCAGCTTGAAGCAGGTGAAACTGTAGGAGTTCGCACAATTTTTGGATAACGACTTTTTGTATTCACTTCGGTTCGGTTTTTGCGTGATTTCTTCGGAGGAAGCACAGCACGCCAAGGCGAAGGTTAACACAAGGGCCAAAAAGACGTGTCCACTCATTATTGTTGGATTGCTGGAAGGCAAAGCTCTGAACTGAAGACGGTTCTGCGGCCGCCAGCTATTTATATGAAACGATGGAGTGGTAGAAATATGATAACTTTTTCCAAAATTAAATACAATATGTAAGTTTTGAACGAATTCAGTGGAGCAGGACGTAATTGCGAGCGTAAGTGACGGGCTGTTGGGGTGCTAATCTAGATCAAGAGTCTTCGAGCGTGGTCAGCGTGTCCACGTGAAACAACTAGACCATTTTGATTATAAAAATTATATTTACATATTAGTGTTATCGGCAAGAAAGTTGGCCGAAAATTAATGATTTTTGGGACTTTTCTAATTGGTCCCTTGGTCATTGCAATTGTACGGACGAAGTGAAAACGAGAGTCGACAAATGGAAAGAAAGCTTCGAACAGGATTTCTTTTTTGCCCAACTTCTGATCATTTAGACGGATTTAGATTAAAATGAAGAATTGCTGGCATATTAGTGCAAATGCGTGTGAAAATTTATTAATGCTTTTCGTGATACTCTATTAATGTTGATGGCATATTTTCAATGGGAATGATAATTATTATTTATGGGCGACTATAGACATTGAGTACATCAATTTTTTAATTACAAGATATTACAATGAATTTTATTTGATTACAGTTTTATAAATTACTTAATTATAACATTAAGCACCAATTATTTCAATACACGGTTTATGGTTGTTTGAATTTTGTTTTTGGTTTACGAAAAGTTAGGGTTGTCAAGCGTTATAAAATGTACCATTTTAAAGTTGAAGTACATTTTAGGTTTTTTGAAATTAAACATAAAGGCATAACGAAAATATGGCATTTTAAGTCTGCTATTTACATAAATATACTTTCTTAGTAAACAATTAGGAATTAAATTTTGTATTAAGAACTTTAGAATTGTAAAATTATTGATATATGTAGTTCATATATAGTTCACTTTTTGAGGTAAGGCATATGTAGAGCAATTTTTGATAATATACATCTTTTCATGTGCCTTTTTCCAAAACTTGGTGTAGCTTGGCATTTTGCTTCATTTTTTCCAGGCGTATTTGCAATTATATAACAAACATTTATTTAAATAAATTACTTGTGAAAGGTCATATTGAACAGCTCTTGCGTTAGATTTGAATAATTTTGAAAGAAAAATTTGAATTCTTTTAATGCAGAATAGGGTTGAACCTTTTATTAATTTTCTCCGGGCTTATTCGCAATTATACAACAAACATTTGTTTAAATGAATTATTTTACAAGGACTATAGTAAACAACCCCTGCGTTATATTTGAATAATTTTGAGAAAAATATTGGATTTTTTTCGAATCCAAAACTGATTGAACCCTATTAATTTTGTCCGAGCTTATTTGCAATTAAAAAACAAACATTTATTTAAATGAATTGTATGCGAAGGGCCATGTTAAACAGCCGTAACGTTAAATTCAAATGTATTGAAAAAAAATGGATTGTTTTTTTTTATCAAAAACTGGTTTAAGTCTTTATTAATTTTTCCCGGAATTATTTGCAATTTAAAAACAAACGTTTATTTAAATTAATTGCTTGTAAAAGGTTATATTAAACTGCTTTTGCTTTAGATTTAATTAATTGTTAAAATAATAATTTTTTTCTTTAATGCAGAACAGGTTAAATCTTTTATTAATTTTTTTCGGGTTTATTCGCAATTATATAACAACTATTTATTTAAATAAATTTTTGTGAAAGGCCATATTAAACAGCCCTTATGTTAAATTAAATTAAAATGATTTTAAAAAATTAATTTTGGAATTTTATTCCTAATCTAAAACTGAATTAATTCTTTATTACTATTAGCCCGATTTATTTACAATCAAACAATACAATTTATTTAAATAAATTGCCTGTGAAAGGCCATATTAAATACCCCTTTCGTTAGATATACATAAATAGTTTACAAAAATTGTATATTTTCTTTAATACAGAATAGGTTGAACTCTTTATTATTTTTTCCGGGCTTACTTGCAATTTTACAACAAACATTTATTTAAATAAAGTAATTGAGAAGGACTATATTAAACAACCCTTGCGTCAGAAACAGCATTTGGGTTTAACTTTTTTGTTCTCACAAAGTTATTATTACAGTTTTTAGATGTTGCACTCTTCAATTGTTGCATCCGCAAAATAAATTAATCCATAATTAAAAAAGCATTAGCCAAAATGAAAAAATGGCAACAAACTGTTAACTTTTAATGCCTGTTAGCATTATAGTTTTTGATACCGATTAAAAAAGCGTACAGCTAACGTTAAACTTGTTACAAATGCATCGTTGCTTGAAGAGCATATAATCAGAGCAATTCATAAGACAATTACCAATGTAATTCACGTGTAACCCAACAGCTTGCAACGCATACAAACCCAAAATGAAAGTAAACATTTAATTTTCGACCACAAATGACCGTAACAATATTAAATTAAATTTTTTAAAGCATTAATTCCTCGAATTATTAAAACAATTAATGATCTCCGCTCATTTGTTAACCGGATACAAATTATAAATTGAAATCAAAAAACCAAAAAAACGGAGTGGAGTTGTATCTGCGCCTATTTATTTCGGAACACGACTAGAAGTACCTAATACAACAAAGAAACTTCAGTAACAAACTAACATTTATTTAACACAATAAATTACTTTATTATAAATAAAACTGAAAATAAATTATTTTTGGTAATTAAAAAAAAAACATTGTTAAGGATGGTAGTCGGGTTGAAGGCCCAAAGGCAATGGCATGTCGAAACTTCTTCCATAGGAAGAATAACCACCATGTCCGTGTCCCCCGTGCTCTTCGTGCGAGACGGAGTGGGTGTTCGAGTGACTGTAGACGGGTTTGGAGACGATTTCGTACGTGGTCTTTCCGCCACCTCCGCTCAGCGATTTTAATCCAATGATGGCGGACAACATAAGGGCCATGAGGCCGGTCATAAGGGCTTTACCAGCCAGGGCTGCGATGCCCCCAAGAGCTAGGGCGCCCAAGGTTCCCTTCATCATGGCGGCGGCGGCCAAGAGCATCCCCATTCCACCGCCTCCTTTCTTCCGCCGCCACCGCCTCCGCCGCCGCCGAGGAGCCCGCCGCCTCCTTTGGCACGTCCGCTTCCTACGCCGTCCTTGTCCAAAAGTTTCAGCCGGAGGGAATGGCTGTTCAGGTAGTTGGCGACCTTTTTGAGGAGGTACGCGTCCAGACGGGCCTCGGCGTCGTTGGGGAAGTCCCTGGCCAATTCGGCGACTAGGTCGGCTGTGTTTGCGCGTGCACTGCCGTTATCGCGTACCACACTAACCCCTGGCAACACATTATAGTCGTCTTCTTCGTTCAGTTTGTCCACCCACGACACTATATCCAGTTTTAGACACGTGATCGTGTAGGCGTTTGCACAGTTCCGCGATAAGGATTTTTTAAAGTCACTTCGGTCGGGCCTGGCGGTGGAGGCGTCTTCGGCGTGCGTGCATCCAAATAGCACCAAAGTAAACACAAACACTAAGTACCTGCGAGCACCCATGGCTGCCCTGTTTATTATTGACGATGTGATAAACTGAAGACGATTTGTTTGCTAGGATCTATTTATACCGACCAATCTAAAATAAAAAGAGGAAAACGCGTATCCCCTTTTTTCAAAATGACGTCTATGTAAGCCTGAATGAACTTAGTGGAGCAAGAAGTAATTGTGAGCGTAAGTGACGGGCTGTTAGGGCGTTAATCTAGATGAACATGCAGGACAGTAGATCCGATCGTGGACTACTATCACTATGGCGTTTTTCTTTCTTTTTTAATAACTGCCCGTATTATTGGTACTAACGGAAGACGAGTTTGATGACCATATCAAAAAGAACGCGCCGTTACGGTCATTCGGCTCGCCATCAAACCTTGCTACCGTTCGAATGAAAATTGACCAGCGACAAACGCAAAAAAACGCGAAAGTAAGGCGAAACGGCTTGTCCTATATTATTCAAACTCGTATTAACTGATCTACATTATATATTTTATTTATCTTTTTTGCATAGGATGTCGTATAAATTAGAGTTTTAAAAATTAATAGTTTCTTTTCGAGGCCACGGTCAACAATCTAAATTGGTGTTCTGCGTATTTTAAGCGTCTCGCAGAGGAAAAAAAATTGGAGGAGATTGAGATGTTGTTCACGCATCTATTTTGTGCCAACATGCGATTCTCTAAGCTTCTCAGACTCGTTTGAATGGCTTTTTTCGTCTTGCCACAATGCCTTTGGCGCAATTTTTAAAATCTGCTTTTAGGGAAATTGATGGTTTTATAATTGGGTTTTTTTTTGAATAAATTGCGACGGAACAAAATGAACTCGTAAACTTGTTAAGATTTATTTATAAGCACAATCTTTACGAATGAATTCTATACGTGATTTAGCTTAAATTAATTTGATTTATTTATAACAATTTATTTTAATATAGATGATTATTAAATTGATTCAAAAAAAGAAATAAGTAATTGGGGTGTACTGTGAGCCAATTCACATATCTTTCTTGTTACTTAAAATTTTGAAAAGAAGAAATGAATTTTATATGCAGTTTAATAGAAATAAAAGTGATTTGTTTATAAGATTTTTGGTTATAAATAATAATTAAAACACCGCAAAGAAAGAACGACATAATTGGGGTGTGCTCTGAGCGAATTCCCATTACTTCTTTCTTCTTATTTAAATTATTGAAAAGAACAATTCAGAATTAAATTCTACACGTGATTTTTCAAAAAAAATATGATTTGTTTATAACATTTTATTTTAATATAAATGATTATTAAATCTTCTCAAAAAAAGTAATAAGTAATTGGGGTGTACTCTGAGCGAATTCACATATCTCTCTTGTTACTTAAAATTTTGAAAAATGTCTTCAGAAATGAATTTTACACGAAATTTAATAGAAATAGACGTAATTTGTTTATAAGATTTTTGATTATAAATAATAATTAAAACACCGCAAAGAAAGAACGACATAAATGGGGTGTGCTCTGAGTGAATTACCCATTACTTCTTTCTTCTTATTTAAATTATTGAAAAGAACAATTCAGAATTAAATTCTACACGTGATTTTTAAAAAATATGATTTGTTTATAACATTTTATTTTAATATAAATGATTATCAAATCGCTTCAAAAAAAGAAATAAATAATTGGGGTGTACTGTGAGCCAAATCACATATCTTTCTTGTTACTTAAAATTTTGAAAGGAAGTCTTCAGAAATTAATTTTATATAAATAGAAGTGATTTGTTTATAAGATTTTTGATTATAAATAATTACTAAAACACCCAATTATAAATTATAAATAATAACACGCTTTTTAATTGTTTTATTTCATTTTCTATTTATATATACCTATATATAAAAGCAAAAGTTGTTATTTTTTATAATTAAAACCAATCTTTTTCGTTGCGATTTGTTTAAAAACAAATGGCTAAAATTTAGTAAGTTTTCAGAAGATTTTGTGTTTATGAATGATTCGTTTAGAAAGCTTTTAATTTTTGAAAATATCTGCTTAGAAAAAGTCTTAAACATTCTTCTAATTTAAATGATTTATTGGGAAAATTTGTATTGGTGTTACCTCTCCCGATTTTCTGAAATTGTTCTTTGCGTTTTTAAAGACCGATCTACATTTGTAAAAAATTTAAGCTATTTTTTTATTAATGCATATTATTTTTCTCAAATCGTTGACAATTTTTAAATTATATACAGTAAAACCTCTATTTTCGGCCACCTCTTAATAGCGATCACCTGTCAAGACAACCAATTTTGAAATATACAAACAAATTATATAGGAGTTGCTGTAACCATAATCCTCCTAATAGCGGCCACCTCTCTAATATGGTCAGGGCGATTTTTACATTAACTATTTCGAAATAGTACCGCTAATCAGAGGTAAAATTGCAATTAAATTTTCAAAATAATGTTTGTAGAATTTAAATTATTTAATTTAAAATATTTAGATTTATTTTAATTAAAAAAACACAATAATAATTGGTTTCCGTTATTGATTGAAGACGAAATAGTGACCACCTCTTTATAGTGCTCACCTTTTACAACGGCCGCTTTTGCTGTCAATTTATGTGGCCGCTATTGAGAGGTTTTACTGTACCTATATCTAGTTTTTAATCACATTTTTTTTAATTACTATATATTAAAGTATAATGTATTGTAATCTTTAAAGATTTATTTACAAATAACAAATATTATATCTTTTTAGAACAATCTAATTATAAATATAATTTACCAATGAATTTTTTTTTAAACAAATTATATATTTCTAATTTTTTTCTAGCCATTTTGGAACTATTCAAATTAATTACATTAAATTTTTACCAAAAAACAAATTACTGAATCGATTTATTGGTTTTTTATTTATTTAATTGGATTACAACTTGCTCTGCAAGCGTTTCGTACCCATGTTTGACAACAACAAATTTTATAACAAATAAATTAATATAAATTAAAACGGCAAAAATTGCGATGAATTATTGAGAATAAGGATATCCTTGTACGAGTCCTGTCCAAGGATCTTGGTACCCATTTCGGCTCCAATGTGGGCTAGCAATTTGCGGTACCACCTCGTAGCTAAAAGACGAGCTGTGCTTTTCCAACAAGCTTTTTAAGGCGATGGCACTCGAAATGAGAAGTGCCATAACACCAGCGCCCATTCCTTTGAAGGCTACCAGCGCAATTACAAATAATATTGCGGGTATTACGACCAAAGCTTTCAGTTTCAACAGCAAAAGAATAGGAAGGATTAGTTTTCGTAGCTTGCTTTTGCGTGCTTCTGGAACAAAAATTATAAATTATACATAAGTCTCGAATAGGAATAAATTAAATACTGAAAGTAGCAGCAGCCGATTGTGATGTAACAGCTTTTGTAATGTCAAGTTTAAGTTCAAGTGCGTTATGAGTTGTGTTTTCTAACCTCTAACGAGCTTTTGCTTTTGAGGTCGAAGAACTTTAATTGGATTTCGTTAAATAATCTGTTTAATTAGATATTTTTGTATTCGGTGAAAGGTTTAAATTATTGGATTCATTTGAAATGCATATTTGATTTCTTTGCTCCAAATCTGCTCGTATACTAAAAGACGTTAATTATTTCAGTTAATTGTTAATTATTTAAAACCGTTGCAAACCACGTTTGTATAAATATCAATGTTTTTTTTCGGTTTTGCGACATTTACCGGATGTTTTTGAAGTTTTTTAGCGACAGAATAATTGTAAGGAACTAAAAGAAAACATAATTTTACCTCATTATTCTATTTATTCTATTTTATATTATATATATTATATTTTTAATTTTTTGGCATGGTATGGTTAGTTCAAAACAGTTTTTAAATCATGAGATTTTAATGAATATAGAAGGTTCAAAAAATTTTGGGAAAATCACAATTTAGTTACAAAAACTAAATGTTTTAATTTTTATTTGAATTAATGTGGTAGAAATAATTAAAATTCCACCTTGGGGTATTCGAATAATCCCGTAATAAACCCCAATTTTGAGATATATATCTGCTTCTAATTTTCAAAATATTAAAAGTGTTTTCTTTACTAATTATTTAAAAAATGACGTGTATTAGAAATTTTACAATTTTTAAATTTTATATTTTCCAGAAGTCTAGAAAAACGAATAAGTAATTTTAAAAAAACATACAAAATTATTTTCAAATCAAATAATTTTTGGTTCTTATTTTGAAAATATTATATTAAAATTATCTTTTTTGGTAATTTAAAGTAAGACAATTGGACTTTATTTAGTTATAAAAAATAATTCAGTGCTATAGAACTTTAAAATATCCAATTTTTTTATTTTTCAAAAATCCCAAAAAATAATTCGAGACAATCGCCTTAAAAACCAATTTTAAGGATCAAACGCTTCTCTTTTAATTATTTTCTTTTTCTTTTCTGAATGTTTGCTTTTTGGATAGATACGAACAAAGATTTGAAATCAAACGAAAGTTTTAAAATTAATTTGTCAACTTTAAATAACGGTTGCGTTCTGCTTTTGATTGACATTTTATTTGGTCCTTTTGGATTAAAAAAGTTTCACCTAACTAACGACAGCTTTGCGTGTTGGGTGGCTTCGAAAAAATTCAACTTTAGCTATTTTATTTATATTTACGTCGTATAGCGATAGATTTAACGTCGTTTAAAATTGAACAATTTCGAATGACCTAAAATCTCTCACGTTTTAAAAGTTAGTCCCTTTTCCTTTCTATTCCAACTTTCTTCAATGATATCACAATGCACCAAACGATGATCTGCAGGTTTGAATTTTTTCGATTTTGCTTTTTGGATTCTTGCGGGGAAAACTTCGAAGAATGTCGTTTTTATTAAAATTTCGTAAATCGGCGTTAGATTAAAAGAAAGTAGTGACCACACTATGGCTCATGTACAGTTTCACAATGGAATGTTAAGCACAACAGGTGTGGAAGGTGGAAATGACTAGCGGAGAAATGTATCCTGAAAATGGAGGTCATGGACAGCCGGAAATATTCTTTCTGAGTAGGTTAGTAAGTTAATAAGTCGTGCGTGCCGACTTGTCTACACTGGGCTGCTTCTGCGGCCTTAGGGCTTCCTTTTCGTTCCTCAAACATGAATGGAATCTAAAGCCCTTCCTGTTGATTCACGCGTTTTATTGGATTTTTTCGAAGGTTTCCTAATTTTCATCTTTTCTAAGCCGAAATCTTTATACAACTTTCTAAAACGCGGTCCTCATTTATAAAAAACTGATTTAAATTAAAAATAACAAACGGAAAATACAAATAGAAATATTTTTTCGTTTAGAAAATTGAAATACCGTACTACCCTTGCATGTTACTAGGTTTTGGAAACTTGGTAAAATCCCGAGGGGCAGTACAAAAATTAATTTTGGTCAATGTATTAGTGCGAAGGTTTGTAAGTGTGTATGTAAAAGTAGGTAGAACGTATAATGTAGAAAAGTTTTATTTGATAAAAATTTTCATTGTTCGATTTGATTAATTGTTATTTAATGTGAACTTGAATTATTTCAATTGGATTTTAAATAGATACTTGTCACACGGATACACAGTTACGCACACTACAAACTTGGGCGCCAGAAAGCAAAAATATTTTTTTTTGGAGTTTGGGGTTGAACAAAGATCTTAAAAATAATATAATTTGTAAGATTCTGAGGTCCATAACATGCAGAGGTAGCACTGTATTTCCTATTAGAGATTGTAGATCATTCGTTGGGCTTCAAAAAGAAAATGACAGTTATTTTAGAGATTTTAAAGATTAAAATAGAATTTTTGTGGTCCTACTTCGTGGAGATAACCTCTTTTAAATCGCCTCGAAATTAATGGCTCAAATTAGTCCGATTTTATTAATTAAATTAAAGCAAGCAGGTACATATGCGATTCTTCGGTGCGTATCTGTTTAGAAATTATTCGTTTACTTCTTTTCGAAAGGAGGCCACTAATAAGAGATTATTAAGATAAAACAACACTGATTATAGCCTTAGGCTTCGTGTCCTAAAAGCGCTCAACCATTTGCTTTGCGGGTATAAAATCTAACTTGGTTTCGAAATTTAGTCACTTTATTCGATTGTGATGAGGCTGTCATATCCGTGAGAGAGCCACAATATTCATATCTCGAAAAAAATAAACAAAAAGAGCTTTTTTTAAATTGAGAAGTTTGTGATTAAGCTCAATGCTCTTTTTTTATCTTGTGTTAAACTGAAAAGAAAACCATTTTATTAAAATAATTATAAATTTAACCGATTTTTTTTTTAATTAAAAAAAATGCTACAGTGTTCTAAGAGCACTTAAAAACAAAATTATGTAAAATATAATAAATATAAACATTATTCTTTAAAAATATTATTAAAAAGACCCAAAATTCAAGATCTTTGAATTTTTTAAATAAAAGTAACACCAAAAACATAAGGATTACTTTTAATTACTTTAAGACGATCAAAACGAAGGACTTTAATTTTTATTTTTAATACAAAATTTTAGATTAAAAAATTCATAACTTTCTAAAAGGAATATCATTGTAATTAATCTATTTTTATATTTTTCACACTTTTTAGACCATACTAAAACTAAAAACTTTAAAAAATACTAAAACAATACGGATATGTATTTTAAAAATTTTAAAAATTAAAAGTCTAATAAGAAAGTATAAAACAAGCACAGCTTCGTTCGAATATTATTATATACGACCCAAATTCAAAATTTTAGAACGTTTTTACATAAGATGAACTCGAAATCACCTTTGATTCGAATGGAAAACTTTATCAAACCCAGCAGTCAAAAGTTTGATAAAATTTTTCAACAAATTGCATCTTTAAAAATTTTTAAACTATTTATTTGTGAAAAATCTTCAAAATCAATACAAATACAGAATTCTAAAAGGCCTGTCAAAACAAAATAAAAAAATTATACGATATTGAATTTACTAATTAAAAGAGAAGACGTTCAACTAAATTATTTTAATCTAAAAACATTGTATGGGTAACAAATACACCTGAGAAACGTCCCCGATTTTAATTAAATTATTTATAAACCAATCAAATTACGTTAGCAATGCTTTTTATTAAACCATTTTATATTTCATTTAGGACAACTTCGCTTTTATCAAGAGAATTTATAATGTGAATAAATAAAAACGCGACATCTAGCAGAGAACTAGTCCACTACAGGAGCTTTTTATTTTTATTTATTTAAATTAAGTAAACTGGAGCAGTTGCAAAGTTAGAGCTCTACATTTACGATTACATCAAAGCAAACATTAAAAATACTTAATTTTCTTCTTTAATAGTTTAAACAAATTTTTGGACGATTCATCCAAACTTAATAATAAAACAATGTCTTAATTGTAGATTCAATCAATCGTTAAATTTTGAAATTGCCTTTTTACAGAGCTTTTTCCGTAGCCAAATAGAAACAGGAAACTAAAACTGTTTCCTACGAAGGTTTTCAACCAGAATAAAATCTTTTAAATTTAATATTAATAACAATAATTAACTCTACTCTTGCAATTTGAAATTCAAACAGTTCTACTGCAGGAATCTTTAATTTAACGCGATTCTCGCATGATTTTCAGCGTACCTACGCGTTCCGCCACTCTAACAGCTTTATATTATGTTATTACCATGATTGTTGTTAAAAAAACGAAAATAGCAATTACCTTGGATAACACTTCGGGCGTTCGCTTGAGATGGAAACCGTATCCTTAACTCATGATTACATAAATAACGCAAAAGTCGCTCAAAAACGTCTTCCTCAGCCTTCGGCATAAATTCCTCTTTGTTGGTCTTCTCCAAAATAAGATAATCCCCGACTAGAGAAACAGAAGATTCGCTATCAAAATCGTCGATGAGGCTCATCAGATTGTTCTCGGCACACTTCACACTGTCACCACAATTTTTGTAAATGTCATCTGACTCACTACATTTCGCAACAACCCCAAATGCTAGGGCCACGACTAGAACTTTGTACATTTTCATTTAATTTTTGTGGAAACGATCGAACCGTTTAAAAATCAATACACTTAATTTGCTAAGGCTTAATCATTTATATTGGTACATATTGCTAATAGAGGGGGTTAAATTTATACATGTGTAACACGGATAAACAAATTCTATGTTAAAACGTGCAACATTTAACAATTTCGCAAAAGAGAAGTGTACGATTTTGCCCATTGAAATTCTTAGTTGGCTCTTACTCGGGCGACATATCAATTAGAACCTCGAATAATTGTCACAAATTCGGCGATACATAGATAATTAATTTATTTTAAATAAATTGGTTTATAATAAGTAATAATCTTAAGCGATTTGTGAATTTTTCGTGTCGCGCAAGTCGTCCTTGACGTCGATCGAGCGGGCGTAGGGATATTGGTCCCATCCCAAGGAATTCGTGGTCCAAACCGGATATCCTGGCGTCACCGGGGGTCCATATTTAGGGTAATGCTTCCACTCGGGGAACCAGCTATTGAAAGATGGGTAATACGGGCTCTAAAAAATTTAACTTTTAGTCTAACCAAAAAAAAATTAAAATATTTAAAATTAACAGGCATTGGACGGCCAAGAAAACAACTTTTGTTAAATATGCAACGTTTCGTTTTTTTAAACTTTTTCAAGTTCAAAATTGTACAATTTTGAGTTTTGATGGTCGACACATTTTCTAAGATGTTAAGTTGCTTGAAAAAGTTTCAATAAAAGAACGAAACGTTGCACATTTAACAAAAGTGATTTTACTTCAAATAATATTAAAAGATACTGGACGTTAACATTATGATTAAAAAAAATTTTAACCAAAATTACCCTTAAACCCAGGCCGCCAGCGAAAAGCGTTTGGGCCGCCAATATAACGGCAACAAAAAGGGCCACTTTCGACAACACAACGGCTTTTAGGGACATCAACCCCAATCCCATCATTAACAAGACCTTAAAAAGAATAGCTTTCAGTCCAACTCCGAGCAGCAACGGCGAAACGGCTTTTTTCAGTTTTCCTCGTCCTAAAATCAATTTATAAAAAGTGAATTTGATTAAAAAAAACGTCTCACCTTCGTCGAAAGCTCGAGCCAATTGATTGGCCCCGAATTCGGGAATTTTAATTTTTAAAGTCCGGCCGGAAATGAAGCGGGACGCCGACTCGGCGACGATTTTGAACAACTCTTGCGTCCTTTGGTCGGGATCGTGCGGTAACTTTGCGAGGTCCAAGTTTTTTGCGGTCCTTTCGGACGAAGGCTGATCGCTGCAATTTATTCGTTTTTTGGCGAAACTTACGAGTTAATAATTGAAATGCTTACTTTATTAATGCCACGCCTGGAAGCAAACGAATCGAGTCCATTTTTAGAGCTCTTTGAAGAGCTTTTATTATTTTTTCCGACAAACAATTTATGGAAGTTGTTACGCCTTTATTGTGCAAACATTTCGTGATGGAGTCGAAAGCTATAGAGTTGTCTCTCTAAAATGAAAAAAATTAATATAGATTTTTTTCAAAGTAATAGTACGTACCTCTTCAGTTGCGTTTGTTGCTAAAGCTGAGTTCTGAAAATTCAAATTGAAATTATTGTTATTAATTTTTGAAAGAGGACTCACCACTTTGATTATGAAGCAACCCATTATTCCGAAGAACACAAAGATTTTTTTAGGTCCACTCATGATAAATAAAGGTTCTTGGGCTTCAAGTAAAATACTGAAGGATCTGACGAAAAGGCTTTTAATTTATATTTTTGTCCACCTCCTCCGAAATAGCTTAAAGTTGTCACTTGTTAACCGACTAATTATTTACTTTAGTTGTTAACTTTAACCAAGCCCTTAAGTGACCCACTCTGTCTCGCATTATAACAATAGAAGAATATCTTTAAATATTTTAAAATATTTCTAGTCCGGATTTGAGGCATCGTTTCAAGAGCAAACGTGTCGGTTTTTGTTGGTTTTAAAAATTCTGACGCAGGCGGAAAGAAGTTCCATAATTCAAAAAACAGAAAAAAAATCTTATTATAAAATTTATATCGCAAAAAAACAGATTGATATTGGTTATTAAATTGGAGGAATCCGATACGTTACCACAACAACCAAGATCTTTGATCACGCAGCATTTTGTGATAGAAAGCAATTTTATCGCTTTTTTCTAATTCGGTTTATTGGACCATAACTTGATACACACCTGTTTCGTTCTTTATGTGAATCGCTTTTTGTTCATAATTAGAGTTTAATGTTTGATATTTATGCGTCCGTTTATATTAATTTCTCTGGACTTCCGGTTTTTTAAATTTTTCCATACATCTTTAATCAGATCAGAAAACTTTCATTCTGACACACAAATGAAAAACGCACTTCTAAAAATGATTTTTAGTTTTACTTTTCCGATGTAGATTTTCACGACAATTGTGTTCAAATGGATGCGATAATTTGTTCTTCCAAAGATGCTGCTGATGATCGAGTCTCTTTGAAGAAGTTAATGGAACTATCGGGCGGCTCTTTTAATTTTTTTCGAATTTAATTCAAATATCTAATAAAACGATGTACATTCATAAAACATTAAACCGAAGCTATTAAATAAATAAAAGAAACGCTTGGTTTGATTCCGATTAAAGATTTATAAAGTTACCTTGAAGATCAGTGGATCGTTTCATAGCTTTGCTTATATTAAATGGTGCATAACTTTTCTTATTACGGTAATTAGGGGGATTACTTTAGATTTCTTTCTTTACCCAAAAACACAAAGGCTCTTTATGTATATTCAGAATTTACTATATATATATCTACAATAATAATGGTAGTAACAAATTAAATAAATAAATAAATAATTTATAAAATTACAAAGGGGATGATGGCAATTCTATTGTTCCTATGGGATTTTGTACTAAACAACAATCAATCCAAGGAATATGTGTTTTGCGACAGTCTTACGAACTATTTTAATTACTTAGATTAGCGGTCCTCAAACTTTTCGAACAGAAGTGTTTGCGCCTTTTTGAGAAACTTTACAATAGATAATACAATTATTGTGTTTGTGTTTTAAGCCAGCTAGACATTTGCGTTTGTGCCGAATTTAACGCACAAATAAAATTTTTGCCAACGTGGAAAAAATTAATCTACACTAATATAAATAAATAAATTAAAATTGCAGACATATTAAAAGTTGCACGTTTGGTTTAGATATATTCTTTTCTATTTTTTGAAAAATTTGGCTAATTTTTGAGTCGGCGCCGCAGTTTGAGAATCGCCGATGCCGTTTAGAACTAAATGAATCAATGGTGATATCCGGTTTTTAAGCCCATCGCAGCTGCAAAAGCGCGAAGAAAAATCCAGCCATTCCTGTAGCTCCCGTCAAAAGCAAAAGGCCTCCAACCAATATTGGAATTAACGTAAAAAACTTCATTTTGTAGGCCAGCAATAGGGGCATCATGAATTGTCTCAGTTTCTTCTTGACTTTAAATTTTCCTTTTTTGCCTCTACTGAATTCGTCGTAATCTGAAACAATTTTTTTATGTAACATAATATATAATATGCAATATGCAATATATAATATTTATTAGATTGTAAGATTTGTTTTTAAATTATTTTATAAGTTATATCCTTTTATTATGGTTCTAATATTATTTTCTTTTTGTTTTAGGTCAGTCTCTTTGTTTCTATTTGCGGAGCTTTTTTTATATGTAAGTCTTGAAATTATTTAATACTGCGCCCATTTGATCCCGTTTTAAACATACACAAATCACGTTTTAAAGCCCAGTCTTCGAAAATTAATTAAAAAAAATTGTTATAAACACATGAAATCAAAAATAACCAAAAACTATTTAATGCGAATGCTTGTGAAAAAATTTACCTGTCGTCATCGGTATTCGGTTCTGCATGGACCAGGACGGCGCCGTTGGTAAATTCCACCAGGAGTCTTCCCAATTGATTAAGCTTTGTTTCTGTTCACTGTTCGCGTGCTGAAGGTGAAGAAAAATTATCGTCAAAATA
Organism: Sinopyrophorus schimmeli; assembly: GCA_036325965.1. Lineage (NCBI taxonomy): Eukaryota > Metazoa > Arthropoda > Insecta > Coleoptera > Elateridae > Sinopyrophorus > Sinopyrophorus schimmeli. The sequence goes on along the minus strand of JARFIZ010000012.1, from coordinate 466,385 downwards.
AACACACACACTCGAATCATTTCGGAAAAATATCAAACACTTGCACGAGCGATCGACGGTTTACCAAAAGCGAAAAAAAAAAAAAACAAATCCCAAACTATCCTAACTAAACTGAAGCTAAAAAAAGAATGAAGTGTTATTGAAAAATTTATTAACCACTTATTGTCTAACTGTCACAACTCCTTTCAGGTAACTGTTCGCGTTCCTGATCCAATTCATATTTCCCTTTTGATAATGTTGCGTTAGTGCTCGTGTAATGACACTGGTGTAATGTTAAATATTATCTTAAGTTACGCTTGAATTCTTTGAAACGCCGGGCAAACCGTATAAATTGCTTTTTATCCACAGTGGCGTACAGTTATTTTTGCTCCCTACTCTAGCGAATTAGTTTTTTTCGGCGAATACCTACGGCAATGGAAGTAATAAAGATATTTAAATTAGTATAACTGCTAAGTGTAACATTATGCATGGTTTCGTAAAAATGAAAATTGTAGCCTCTTAAATATGTTATTATTGCGGGTGGTACCTAACGGATTAAATTATTTTAATGGAATGAAGTCCATTGTCTTTTTTACCAGTTTGTATGTTCTTTTGAAACACTGTTATTAGCAATCGATTCGTTTAGTGCGTTCAGCTATTATGTCTATAATTCCACATTTCTTTGATTTAACAACAGAATTTAACCGAAGTAAAATAAAAATTGAGATAAACCGTCGTGTTTTTAGTTTAGTAAAGGACAGTATTACCTCTGTATGTTACGAAAATTTGTGGACTTTGTAAAATTCTGAAGGGCAGTATAACAATTAGTTTCGGCCGTGCCTTGGGGCAAGGTATTAGTGTGAAGGTTTGTAAGTGTGTATGTAAAAGTAGCTACAACGTATGATATAAATTTTTTTATAAAAGGTTTGAACATGCAGAGGTAGAACTGTATGAAAAACTACGAATTTAGTTCAGAAATAAATGACTAATTATTATCAATTGTAATTCATGAATTTTTATTTAAATTATTTAAAAAATCATGTTTTTTAATTGCTATTATTATTATTAGGGATAATGATTTTTTTTATAACTGAACCATAGAGCCAATTGGTTTTCGAATTAATTTTTTTTAATAACTACGAGTGTAATGGATTTATGATTTTACATTTTCCATAGTTATTACGTCGCCCTACATATTCGATTGCTTAATAATTAAATAATTGCTTTCAAAAAATAAATAACAGTTCTTACTCCTGCTATTTAACTTTATTGAATAGAAATACAAGCAGTAAAAGACATAAGTATGTGGGGAGGTACCACTCAGCATTATATTAAATTATTTTTATGTCCATTTCATGATTCGGTGACTTATCGTAATATTCTTAGAGCTTAATATGAAAATAATAACATACATAGTATTTGTTGCTAATATTACTTTTATGACGTTAAATCTGAATTAGAGTTTTGAATATTTTAACAGATAAACAAAATAACGTAAGGCATTAATTATGGCTTTAAAAAAGGGAAAGCGTACGATTCGTAATTCTTTGAAATTTTTTAAAATCTATACAAGTCACTTACCTGTTTATTTTTTATTGTTATATTAAAGATTAACAATCTATCACGTTTTTTATAATAACTAAATTCAAAATTTCAAAAAGGGATGCTGTTGCTTTTATCAAAAGGAAAACCGAAAATTTATTTAATAATGTTACATTAATATTAGAATGTAAAATGTATCTAATTAGATTTTTTTGGGTCATCAATTTTTTTGAGTTTTTTTCAACACTATTTGCTCTATTATCATAAATTGCAAATTTCAATCATTTCAAAGATGCATGATTGCTGATTATTTAAATTTAAATAATTGAAAAAATAAATTTTCAACTCTTTTGGGAATTGCACCTTTTCTTTACAAAATTAAAAATTTGTATTAAATTAAATACACTTAGCTCGTTAAACATTCAAAATAGATCTGTTCAAAAGCAATGTATTCAGCAATCAAAGATAATTAAACTTTAAAATTTTCAATGGAAGATTTCAAAGGAGCAGCATGAGAACATGAATAACTTACGTTTCATACATAATCGGAAACGGTAATTTGCAAATTAAGTACTGTTAAACTTCTTTCACTCATATTACCATTAATTACAACGTGCGTTTACTTCGGTATTTTAACGACAAGTTCACATAACGTTTTGTAATACAAAAAAAAACCCTTACCTCCAAAACTTATCTCGTCGGGGTCTGCAAAGGTATTTAAAGAAAAACAAGGCATATAAAAAGAAAATAAATAATATATTAAGAATCATCTGAAAATCAATAAATAATTTAGAGCATCATAAATAAATATCGTCTTTATCAAGGAAATGAGTGGAGCGCTTTACAACAATTAATTGTCTAAAATGGCATTCTAAAATAACAATGAACCATAAAATTGGTCCTAATATCTTTGTACAACAGCCGAAGAATAACAATTAGATAAATACTACTGTGAGGTGAACACATCAGGTACGGTTGGCTTATTTCGGTGCATGAGAACTATAAGCTAATTTCTGACTTTCTTCTAATGACCTTTTATCCCATCCGCCGCCGCCGCCACCTCCGGAGGACCATCCTCCGTGTCCTCCGCCACCGCCGCCGCCGCCGGACCATCCGCCGTGGCCGCTACTCTGCCTATTCGCCAACAACTTCTTGACGGCGATTATTCCAGCCAAAAGAAGGGCTATTTTCGAAGTAATCAAAGCTTTTCCGGCCAACAAGAAAAGCCCAGCTATTCCAAGAGGAATCAAACCCATCATTTTGCCCATCATCCCCATCATTAAGTGCTTCATCATTCCGCCCCCTTTTCCTCCTTTGCCGCCTTTACGTTTGCCGCCGCCGCCGCCTCCGCCGAAACCGCCGCCTCCAAATCCGCCGCCACCACCGCCGCCTCCTTTCTTGTTTCCGCCGCCGCCGCCGCCTCCAAAATCGATTTCACCACGAGCTGCAAAGAAAGATTATGTCGTTTCTGTAATATAACTTTTCGTAATACTTTACCTTCTTCTTCTTGTTCTTCGTTGTCTTCGTCTTCGAAGTCTGAGAGACGAGGGGTGGCAAGTTCGATGTTTCTTGAGCGCACTAAAGAGATCACTTTGTCCCACAACATGTTGCTGAGGGCCAAGTCGCGTCCCTCCGAACTTCTGGACGCGACCTTTTCGATTTCGTCTTCGTTGAGCGCGGTCTCGTTGTGGGGCTCGTCGGCGGCTCGCACCACCGAGATCTCGTCGGTGACGTCGATCTTGTCCAGGCGTCCTACGCGGTCCAGGAAGGTGATTGCTTTCTTTTTGAGACAGGGCGATAGTCCACCACTAGATTTGCTACATTCGTCGAACACCCTCAGAGCGACCCTTACTCCGGCATTGTCTAAATTATCCAAAGCTAACGCCGGGAGGGCGAAAGCCGCCACCACCACCAACACACACGTAATCCGCACTGCCATTACACTCCACTATCGGCTGTAAACTGTTACTCGGAAAAGACAAAGTGGCAATTTTATACTACATCTTCGGGACCTGCTGACCTTTCCTAATCGTGACCCGCAGACATTCCCAAAGAGAGATGAGTAATCGCCCACACCCGGTTTCATCGACACATTTGCCGACTACCCCAGAAGTCCTATTGGCCGAGATTGACCCAGAATTGCAAAGTCTCGGCTTGATTGGCTCGAACCGTACAGGTAAAGTTCGCATCACCTGCTTTATGCTACGCTCTTCAGATTTCTCTTGTGAGATTTTTCCCAACGCCCTGTACTCATCAGTTTCTAGCTTCATGCTCGGATGATAACCGACTCAATTAACCGATAGTGAATCTGATGCATTTAACCAAAGCATCGTAGAAAACGAAATCGGATCATTTATTTCTCGATCGTAATTATATCACACGTCGTTTTCGAAAAAAAAATAATAACCGTGACCCAGTTACTGATCTTAAGCTCGGATCGATTTTTTTCGAATCGAAACCAAAAGATCTAGCGAATGTGAATTAAAATGCCTTCACATATCATTATCCTAAGAATTCTCAAAGTGTGTCATCCGATGATCTACCGAACGTAGAAAGATTCATAAGCAACATTTGCGAGCCTAACCTCTTTATTTTTAATAAATTAATTTGTAAGATTTTTGAAAAAAATCCACGCGCGGTTCGCCCCCGAAAGGAGCCAGACTCGGTTGTATAATTACGAAGAGTTTTCTCTTCGTATTGAATAAATTTGCTTTAGAATTTTGTCTCTTAAGGTTTAATAAATTTTTTATTCTAAATTTCTCGTAGAACACATCCTGTTTCACCGTTATTTCTTATATCGTATTACTACTTAAATTCAGAAAGTAGGTTTAAATATTAATTGTACAGTATTGTATTTATATTTTGCGCGAAAACCAGGTTAATTTTGTGTTTCTTAATTAGAATTTTCGTGTGTGTTTTTTTTTGTAATACACTGCTTACATTTATTTCTTTCGTTTCGGTAAAATGTGGCTGTGAACTTATTAAATTATAGGGCATTAGAAAATAATCATGTTGTACATTTGTATGTACGCCTAATAATTATGTACCGACTTCGTACTTGTTTCCGAAGAATTTAATTTATTTCCTCTTTGTTTGCCTCGTAAATTTCTAACGTGGATAGTCGTTTTTTTTAGTCACTGAAAGTGCGACGTACCTTTTATTGTTGTCTTTCAAGTGTGTTAACTTTTATAGAGAGAAACGTCGAAGATTTTAAAAGATTTTGAGTTTCACTAAACTGGGGTGCATTATGAAGCTTCTTAGGCCGATTTTTATCAGTTTTTGACGAGAAATCAATATTTAATTTTGGATAGAAAACAATTTAAAAGTTGTTCGATAATGAATCAGAGAAAAAACTTTATTTAAATTTTGATAATATCTTTTCAAAAATTTTGCAAGTACATTACCACCTCTGCATGTTACGAGGATTTGGGGACTTCGTAAAATCCTGTGGGGCAGTATAAAAATTAGTTTCGGTTGTGCATTGGGTCATGGTATTGCTGTAAAGGTTTGTAAGTGTGTATGTAAAAGAAGATAAAACCTATAATATAGAAAAGTTGTATTAAGATGAAAATTATCATTATTAATTTTAATTCATTGTAATTTAATGTTAACTCCAATTGATTGAATTACACACTATAAAGTTAGGTAGCAAAAAAAGGCTTCAGGTAGCCAAAAATACTTTTTTTGGGGAAAATCGTAAAAATGGACATATTTGTATGGTTCTGAGGTAGTAGTGTACAGTATTTTTGAAAATATATTAGAAAATGACCTTTAAGCATAATTTAGAATTGAATTTAGAGCGGGCTGTTTTTTTCAAAATCTTTTGAGAGTTGTAAATTGAAGAAATGATTAAGTTGTTTTCGTAAAAATACCCATTTTCTAAAAAATCATTACAAACCACAAATACTTCGAAATTTCTATTACTTCTGCAGACCATAAACTCAAAAATATATCAGAGCCACTTTTCATAATATTGAGAAAATCGAGCCCATAGATTTAATAATACATCGATTTTAAATTTCTAAATAAAAATAAGAAAATAAATTCAAATATACGAGTGTATATTTCAATTAATTATACTTCCGTATTTTAATTAAAAATCTCTTCTAAGGTTTGATTTAACAAAATTGGAAATTCAATGCCTCCCAACTTAATTAAATCTGTTCTAATTTTAAAGTTGTTCTTTTAAAAACAATTTTCGTCGATCGACTAACACGAAAATCGTGGAAAACAGATCCCGAACTATTTCCACAATTAAAATAATTAATATAATCGGTGGACGCAAAAAATAGCGTGATGATTACCCATAAAAGTATCAACCCACTTATTATCTTAACTATACCGTACTTAAAACGCACGCAATTTTTCTTTAAGCCGCTTTAACTCCCGATTAAGAACGTTAAATGGTCGTCGATTGGCTTGCATGATATTTTTTAATAAAACTTTATGCTCTAAAACCTTTAGATTTATCAATAAATTGTAGGGGCCGGAAAATTTCAAGCAGTAATTACAAGGCGATCATTGCGCGAAGATGAAGTTATATTTCTTTTTCTTGTGCTTATGTTACTCGGAGTGCTCCGCCGCAGAAAATCCCTTCGAAAAATTAAAACAAACGTACGTCGAGTGCTTAAAATCGACCATTTTCCTAAAATGCCTGAAGAACTCTGCGGTGGAGATTTTAAAAACACTTTGGCCATTCCATCGTTTGAAATCGTCCACGGTGTCAGATTCGTAAAAGACTCGTGTCGAAATTATCGCTTGGACAGGGTCGAAGATTTTTTATCGAACTTTTTGGCTTCGCATAGAATCGAGTTGAACGTTACCGAATTAGCGGAGGAAGGTAGGGGTAGAAAGAAGAAGAAGAACAGATACACCGAATTGATGATGGGAGCAGTTGCAATTAAGGGGGTTTTAATGGCCATCGCCTATAACGTTATTTCCGCAATGTCGGGTACTGCAATAATTGTTGCAAAAATGACGCTTATAATTGGGTTAATTTTGGGCCTGAAAAGTGTTGTTGGGAACAATCGGGAACAAACCACGATCGAGTTGGTCAAATATCCTTATCATCGGTCCCATCGCGATCACCAGGACGAAGACGAGTTTCGACGAAAGTTTTCGAACTATAATTAAAATCCATAAGGATCTAATTTGCTTTTCAATAGTCCGATGTGTGTGTGTGTGCGTGTGTATTTATTGGTTTTGAAAGTGTTACACTTGTAAATAAAATAATTATCGATTGTTGTTTACGTTTTCCTTTGTTGATGGCCATTCGAAAGATTCTATAGGTGAAAATAAGATTTTTAAGAATGAATCGTTCGTAGAAAAACCTCCAATAAAATGATTTATGGTTGTATTGTATTCAAATTTATTTTTGTTATTATTTTGAAAGGATTTATTCGTGATTTTGTTGATGGCTGATCGATGAAATTAGTCGTTAATTTTGTGTGGAATAAGAACGAACAGTTACTTCGTAAATATTTTAAACAAAGCTTAATCAATTTACTTAATTTGTAAAAGTTAACGAAAATGTTAAAAAAAGGCCAATAAAAAAATCCATGTGTTTATTATAAATTTTATCTTAAAAACTGGATTGTTTGGGAAGGTATTCTGAAATTTTTTTTAAATTTTTTTATTGCATCCATTCATCTATCTATGATATAAAAGTAGGTTAGGGGAACCTGTTGTACCTTGGCCCTTTTTTTACTTGTAATTTTTTTTAATTTGTATATGTAACAATTTGTTGATAAAATAAATTGCATCGTAGTGGGGCACTAATGAGGTATTCATCATAAAATATTTGAAAGCATTACCAACCGTTTACTCAAATTGCTATAAGATTTAAAAATTAGTGGATCTATGGCCTAGGTACAACGGAGGTGATGTACCTTGGCTCTAATCACATTAAGCAAAATAAAACCCATTGTTCTATGAAAACTATATATTTATTTGTGGATTATAAGAACTACTAATGTTCTTCTTTGAGACGACACTAAAATTGTTTCAAAAATTAACAAAACTTTTCTCGTATACTTAAATTTCGCATACTTAATGGTTAACTTTGCAAAAATTTAAATTTTTCGTTAGACTTGCGAGGCATATTATCTGAAACAAAATTAAAAAAAATAAGAATTCATAACAAAGGTATATCTAAATTTCTATTTATTGCACGTTGATCTTAGGGCCAAGGTACAATTTATTGACAGCGACCGAGGTACAACACACCGACCCTTGATGTTAAAACTCAAAAATAAAATTAAAGATTATGCTGTTCTAAAATCAGACCACTACTATGCAAACATTAATCAATAATCTTTCTATTACGATGAGTCATTTGTTATTAGGTAATAAAATTCAATAAGATATTTAAGTAAAAAGAATATAAAAAGACTTACTTTTTTTCGATTAAAAATTTTAATTGATCTCATACATTAACAAAGTACAGTCAAACCAAGAAGTAATCAACACTCTAGAAACAGACCTACAGTAATTTTGTAATTTTTTCTAATATTAGTACCTTTAGTTCCAGGTACTAAAATTACGAAGATTGTTTTTTAACCATGCAGCACCAGATTTTGTCTCCTGGAATAGTAAGGGAGTGTACCCGGGTATGAGACGGGTTTTGTTTATGAGCCAAATTTTTTTACTGGTTAACTAAAGTCGGGTGTTCTATTCATTGTTGGAAAGGTAATGAAAATACACAACTTTTATCCGCAGAAAGTTTTGTGATTCCATTAACATGCAAAATTTTATGACCAATTTTCTAAGTGACAGTTTTTTGACAAGAAAATTTTTTTATCTAGGTATGAGACACCTACAAAAATACATTAAAAATTGTAAAATATAAAGTAAAAACCTCATATCTATTTCAAAATTATAATTTTTTTGCTTTCTATAATTTTTATTTATCACTTTCCTCTTCATAATCGTCGCAATGCTTGCACAGGTGTTTGCGCACTTCAAAAGAACTGGCCGCTTGCAAATATTGCATTTGATGTTGTGAACAGCGTTCAATTTGTTCGGCAACAACTTTATACTAATGATGTTTTTGCTTTGGAACCCTTGGGTGGTGGTAATATGCTGTGTCTCATACCAGGACAATGACGACATTTTGAGAATTTTAAAAAATACCTGTTTTCCAACGACATATTGGCCTAATTCAATATTGGATCGTAAAATATAAGAAAAACACTTAATCCTATACATTACACTTTCTTTTTCAATTGATTTAGGGGAACCTGTTGAACCTCGGCCAGTTTTTTAGTTATATATTTTTTATTGTAATTTGACGTACCGTACACAAACCGTATTAGCATATATTAAAAGGTCTATTATTTGAGTAGCCACCACAAAAATATCAGCAATGTCTATTTCATACTTACATGTGTTTAAGACGTTTAAAAAAAAATAGTTAATTAGGCCAAGGTACAACACACCCTATGTACTTCGGCCAGTACGACGATGTACCTAGGACACATTGAAAATTTAAGGGTAAAACAAGATTATTTAAAGAAACATTAACTTTTCTCTACTAAAATTGTTTTATTCGGTCGAGTGAAATATTTAATCACAAATTTTTAACAAAATCAACATAACATTCTTAGTATTTCTTTCTTAACTTTTGAATCAGTCATTAGGACTAACTTTTATAAGAACACTAGCAATATCTAGGTATATTATTCAGTCTTAAGCATTTAGCAGAAACCCCAGTACTTCTGTATCTTTGGAACATAATAACTTTCTCTGGTTTTGTTAACTCTGAGGCATTTTAATTTTTCTGTAATGTCACTTATCGGAACCTTCGTTTACAAATATAACATAGTCGCCAATATTGTAATTAATAGGCGTTCTTTTCTTCTTCTCTTTACTTCTAGACATGATTTTTTGAAATATTAAATATATTTTATTGGGAATCTATTATATAAATGTGAAATACATAAAAATATATCCTCCTGGTCAAAGTATAACATCCAGGATGTACCTAGGCCACTGACCAAAGTACAACTGATCGATAGTGACCGAAGTACAACACTACTTCATTGCTGTAGAAAACGGTGGATTTTAATTATTTGAGGATACATTTCTCGCAAGTTTATTATTTTTTAAATACTTGTTAAGTCAAAGAACCGACCGCATATAAAAGTTAAGCGATTATTATAAAGCGTATAAAACTATTAGATTTCAAAGTATATTAAAAATAATTACTTTTTTCGACAAAAAAATTTTAACTTCGATAACACCAACTACCGGCTTAATGGCGGTAAGCGACTAACTACACATTGGATAGTTAGCAGTGATGTACCGAATACCACAGACAACAGAATTTAATAGCGCGGGAATATTTCAAACGGGCCAATTGGCCTAGGTACACATATGGCCCAGGTTCAACAGGTTCCCCTACATGAAAAAAATAACATTTTGGAAAAAATCAAAAACGTTTTTAACCTGCAATTTTACATACGATGTTTGCAGTTGATATAAGCAATGCGTCGATTCATTTCAGTGTTAGTACAAAAACTGACTGATGACCAAAGAAGTACTTGGCAGTAATCAGATCTGCCATATTGACATTGCATAATGAACATAATTGACTGTCTCATATCGGGAGCCTGTCTCATACCCGGGAACACTCCCCTACGTTTACTGTAGGTCTGTTTCTAGGGTGTTGATTACTTCTTGGTTTGACTGTACATTGGCTAGCTGCTGCTAACTTTACGTTAATGTTTGTCAATGTGGCGTTTAAAATATCGAAAATTATGGGTCACGAAAGCCCGCAAATATTAAAATAAATAAAGTGGCCCTAGGCTCAAAGGGACCAAGGTACAACAGGTTTCCTTAAATATGATTTAGAAGAATGTATATGCATTATCTAGATCTATTTTTTATTGAAATTAATGACTGAATTATGCACATTTTAATAAATACTAAGATGTGCACATTCGAGCGAAAAGTGGCACATTTCCGAGCGAGGGAGGCAAATGAAGCGCGACGCGGAGCGGCGCGCTTCATTTTCCCGAGATCGGAATGTGCCACTTTGCTCGAATGTGCACACTCGGTTTTAAGCACGATTCACAATAATTTAGGCCAATAAATTAGACGACATAGCAGTTGAATAATTTTAATTGGTTTTTCTCACTTGCACTGACGAAATTTTCCTATCTTTGCGCTCTCTTCTATTCATTGCTATGGTAAATACATTTCTCGAACATAAAATGCATATTTACCAAACTAAAATTAATTTTTCGATTTCAAGATAAAGTAGGCAAATCTAATAAGTACGAAGCTGTGCGCATTCGAGCGAAAAGTGGAACATTTCCGAGCGAGGGAGGCAAATGAAGCGCGACGCGGAGCGGCGCGCTTCATTTGTCTCCCTCGCTCGGAAATGTTCCACTTTGAGCTCGAATGTGCACACTCGGTTTTAAGCATGATTCACAATTATTAATTTATTTTCCAAATAATTACAATTAAAAATTAAAATACTATATTTATATCAAAAACACAAAAACGATAAACAAGCGGTGCCTCAAAGTTATTTTATCCAATAAAAATTATTTCTAATGACTAAATTTAAATAGCCTGAAAAGAATAGCATAATCAGCGGCTTAACGACGCCTGATACACGGGGGGCACCTAACTGCACATTTTACGAATAAAAATGCACCATTAAACAATTTATATTGCATTGTTTTGCCTTGTAAATTATTTTAGTGGGTCACGATTCGTAAGTGAATTGTTTTTTATAGAAAAACGGGTTGCTTCTTCTGCAGATGTTGTACTATTTCCAAGTGAAAGTTAAGTGTGAGAATTAAGTGACCTAATGCGCATCTCTTTTTGTATCAACAAAGTAAGCAAACGGCATAAGTATCTTGCGCGTAATTTACTTGTTTGCAGAGATATTAAAATCCTATTATTTTTTTTTTGCACTTTTATAACGATGCTCAAATCACCATTTCGCTTATTTGCCTAATAAAGCGACGACGAAGTGAAAATTGATCGCGACTTCTTTGTTTGCTTTTCTTTCTCGAATGAATTTCATTTCGTAAGTAGGTGCTACACTTTTTCATCTTTAATCTTCTCAACTTATGAATGAAAAAGTAGTCTCGCTAACCGTTTTAATTACATCGAGAACTTTGCTCTTAATTTACGCATTAGCTTTTATCAGAATTTAAACAAAAAATCGCAAACGATGCTAAATTCAAATTTAGACATACTTACATAATTCTTACAGCACCATAAAAATTTTAATCGGCAGCGTGCGTCGATTCTGTTTTATTAGGCCTAGAGTAAATTTGCATAGAATTAGTTAAGATCCCAGTCGGATTATTTAACATTGGCATAAGAAAATTGTTTCTTAAATTAATCGAAATTCAATTTAATAAGATTTGGAGGATTCAAATCCCAATACAATTTTTTGTGGAAGTCAAATCTTCAACCACTAAAGAAACATTTTAAAATGAGCAGGTTTAACAATGACTTGCCTACGCATTTAATTAGTTAAAAAAAAGTGCTTTGGAGTTTCGCTACGTTTAAAAACAATTATATAATTAATTAATGAAATTTTTGCCAGGGGACTAATTTGTTTATTTTTTCTTTGTTTCGAGCGAAGTTATTTGATTTTTATGTCTATCTACAAGCACCAATAATTTTTGACGAGCTATTAAAGATGTGTGAGGTGGAGCGTAGTCATGGTAGAACATAATGTCTGTACGATCGCCCAATTCTGACTGATTATGTTTGATTTTTTCCCTCAATTTTATTAGTCGTTGACAATAATCGTCTGAATTGATGATTTGCATCCTTAGAAGCAGTCCAACACCTTTCTGATCCCATCAAATTGAAAGCATGATTTTTTTCTGACTCAATTTGGTGCTTAATATGACTTGCGCTGATGAAAAACGCTTGGACCATGATCGTTTTCAAATAGTATTATTGTAAACAACCCATTTTTCATCACTAGTGATGATTCGTTTTAAAAACAGATCGATTTCGTTGTGTTTCGGATGCGTATCACAAATACTCAATTGTTGTGTCAAATGGATCTTCTTCAATTGGTGTGGAACCCAAATATCGAGCTTCTTTACGAGTCCAAAACACTTTTAACGAAATCGATTATTGTGTGTGATACATTTAACCCTTCTACAATTTTTTTTGCAGTGATACGCCGTTTTGATTCAATTCTGGTCTTGATTTGATCATTATTAACATTAGTTGGTCGACCAAAACGTTGGCCATCTTTAAGTGAGAATTATAACATCGATCGAAGCGATTCAAAAATATTGTGGCGCCATGGCTTTGCGAAACCGAAATTATTTTCTTGCCAACTTAATATTTTTTGATTTTGATGATACACAAAATAATATATTAATTTATATAACAAAAATTATTAAATTATATAGTGTAAAACTACCGGCTTTGGACACATTAAGCTCAGTTTTAGACACTTGAATAATTTTGATAAAATACGGGAAAAAAACATCACTGATGTTTCGATCGTAGTTAAAATACATTAATTAGATTTATCAATAATTTTTATATTTCTCATAAGTCAAAATAAGGTGGAAAATGTTCACGACTGGTATGGTGTCCAAAACCGGTGCTTCTACCCAAAATGTGTAGAGAGCTCCGTTACCTATTATTGGATTTTTGATGTTGAATTAATTTGAAATTGTTTTGATACAAAATCAACAAATTGGTCCCGTTTTTTAAAATGACCCACAAGTCAATTCCAAATTAACACTTTAAATAGGCTCAATTAAATGAAACGTGTGATAATACACGACTTCGCATATATAAATAATAATAACAATTTTCGAATGATCTACGAACGATCCCAAATGTTATGAATACTAAATAAGCAATCGTATAATTTAATTTGTTGTTATATCGCGTTATGTATAATCAAAGAGGATGTAAGCTACTTATAAAAATATATTATAGTGCGCTAATAATAACAAAGCACATTTTTTTCTCTGCAATTACTGCTCTAATCTCGTTCACTCTATTATATTCCAATTGAATTTTCCAAGAGCTAATAATAACTAATGTAAATAATAAAAACTGGTTAATTTTTGTTTTTTAACGAACAATATACGAAGTTAATTGAACTTTAGCAGTGCGTAGCTATCAATTTGGGTCGAATTAATTTTTTTATGTACTCACAATCTTCTTTTTTTAAAAATACCTCATTTACGTGGAACCTTTTCGATTTTTTTTTAACGACATCTTCGACTTACCTTTCTTACGCGAGCCAAGCAATCAAAGGGGGCAATTCTTCTAAAGAAATAAATTTATGAATACACACGTAATTCATCATTAATCATCACAAAGAGGAATCTCAATAATTACATAACGGTTGCGTTTACAAAAAAATAAAATTACAAAAACATAATCACAAAATAAATAAATAAGTTAAACGAAAGTCACACGCGCAGGCACACTCAGTAAGGATAATTATTTTCGGCGGGCATTTGGGCCGAATAGGGGGCATTATAGGTATCAGGAGGGTTCAAGCTGCGGTGCCAACCCCCGTGACTGTGCCCGGAATCGGAGCTGGTGGCGTAGACGATATGGTCGCTTCCTCCTCCGCCGCCCCCCGATTTTTTCAAAGCGCTCACCACCGACAACATCAAAGCCATTTTGGCCACCAACAACGCCGCTCCCGCCATAAAAGCAATTTTGCCCATGAACATCTGGCCCATCATGCCCGCCATCGCCAAACCACCCATCATCAACATTCCCCCGGTCTTGTCCTTCTTTTTTCGACCTGAAAAAAATTCGAGTTATTGACGCCAACCAAAAAGTCGATCGGTTTTACCTTCGATCACGTTGGCCAGACTGAATTTGACGGTCCTCGACTCGAAAAGCTCTTCGACCTTATGGTACAAGACGTCGTTCAGCTTGGAGCTCCTCTCCCCGACGTCGTTGGGCAGATCGTCGCCGGTGAGGTTGGGCTTGTAGCCGGGGTCCTTCTCGATTTCGATCATGTCGAAGAACCTCATGGGTTTTTCGCTCATGATCGTTCGATTGAGGAACTCCAAGGCTTCCTCCTTGAGGCAGACGACGGCGAAGGGCCGCATCAAGCACTCGCGTATTCTTTTGAACATGGGCGGCTCGTGCGCGGCACTTATCGCTAAAAGGCACAGGGCGATCGTGAACGACTTAAGTGAGCACATGTTTCCGAGATGTTGGTCCAAACGGCTTTAAATTTCGTTTATGGAAGCGTTGGAGTTTTATACGAAGCCGTGCACTGCGAAGCGTGGATATTCAACGGCCGGGATAAAGACTTTGGCACGACGTCACAGAAGATGTGTTACAATTAGGCTTTTAACCAATTTTTTATGCTTTTCGCAGCTAACATTTGATACGGTTTCGTGGTTTAATGTACTTATTTAATGTTTACGTAGAATGCATTATACTAAATTTGAATAAATTTTCTCATTAAAAATATTCGTTGACCCAATAATCTCGTTTCGTCAATTACGAAGATGTAATAATTGGCTTTTTGATGTAACAACTAACGCAGAGATAAAAACGATACACTTACTTCTATCGCATAACGCACGTTTTATATAATTTATATAAGCGATGACGACTTTAAATAGAAAAAGTTAGACCCTCTACTTTTTATACGCGAAATGAAATAGAGCAAGAATTTTAGGCAGGTCCTTTGTCACATTTGTCCAAAAATTTGTTGCTTTCCGTATTATTAGGTTTGCTGATAATAATACGGCTACTTTTGGTTCGAATAAACGATAAATTTGTGAGTGAGATGAGACGATTATTAAAAAGCGATTTCGGTAGTGAAATTTAAACTTTTTGAGCATGTAGGTTGATTTATTTTCGAATGTGCCTTAATTAATGTCTTATGAATTTTTATTAAATTTTTCGACGTTAGATCTAACACAAGTAAAATTAATTAATTTAGGGAATACTTATAAAGCGGAAAATATTAAGCGGACTTGCGCTTGTTTTTGAAATAAGTTTTGCTCGTTCCAAATGATTTTTTTTTTGGTTTTACTTTTAATTTTTATTGTCTGTATTCTGATAGTGAAGATTAAATTATTTTAAATTTTTGAATTATTTATTCGCTTAAAAGTATGTTAAAATTGTTTATTACAAGTGGGCTTAGAGTAGAGATAAAAAATGGCATTAAAATCTACAAAAAAATAATGTAGTAACTTTTATTACTTCGTCAGCTCTTCGCTGCAACTTTTTTTAACGAGTTTCTAATTTTTATTGCCGAAATTAAGTTTTACAATTATTTAGATCTAAAATTAAGATTAAGTTTTTGCCATGCAAATATGCAGATATAGATGAAAGTTTATTTTTGAATTTTGTCAACGAAATGGGAGTAATTTTGATTAAACGCTACATTTTTAACTTTTAATATAAACTTATAGTTTCTTAAAATACATTGATGACTTAATTTTTTACAAAATTACGTCTATAAAATTTAAATAATTTCATCTTGTGACAAGATTTTTTGTTTTGCATTTAAGACTACAAGAGTAGAAAATAAGGCTCTTGTAAATTACCACTTTCGTCTAAAGAATGACCGGGTATAGCCCAGTGAATAACTGATTAATTGATACGTCTATTAAAAACGAACAATTCATTAAATTTTGTAAAATTAGTTTAAACACTAGGCTTTTTATAAAAAAAGTTACAGGATTGAATTAAAATAATGTATCAAAATTTTTAATTTATCTCAAACACAAATAGCTATAGCTACAAAAAAAAATATTTAGGGAATTTTAGATAAATTAATTTTCAATAAAATGCATCGATTTAGAAATCAATATTGGTGTTCGAAATTTAATCAATTTTTTAAATCTCAATGCACTTTTTGCTTTCTTTTAGCCCACTCGTTATTTGCATATTATAACATACACTTGCTTCAGTGAAAGTTATTAGTTATACTTTTATACACCCAATTAAAGTGTTAACTTGCATACAATTTGCAAATTTTATGTAAATCGGCTTGTAAAAATTTTATCTTCTCTTTTCAATTTCGGTACCCAGACTTCTCTTAAAAAAATCACTCCACATCTTCGGCGAGCAAAAAAACAAATCGTATTTATTGCTGTTCGAAAAAGCCCAAGCTCTAAGATTCGGTCGAAAATTAATTAGAAACAAATCGAGCTAATTAACGGCTTCTGATAATTAAAAAACTAACAAAACCGAAGAAGCTAAACTTTCTTTGCTAGGTCATGCCAAGGCAAACTGTTTAAAGTTTTTTCACGCTTTTACTTGTTTAAATAATGTATTATTTTTTAAAGGAGGTCGTGGTGTACCCTAAATTGTAAATTTTCTAACACACCATTGAGTTATTTTACTTTTTTTTCGGTGTTAATTAATTCCTTTACCGAAAAAATTAACGGTTCCTCTTCGTTTAAAAATGAAACTCTTCGGCATCCGACCGTTCCTCCACATTTTCGAAAACGAAAAATCTCTTAATTAAAACCCGCAAAAAAAATCGAATTAATTAAACTCACAAATAATTGATTTTTAAGTTAAATATCGATTTTTTTCAAAAATCTTTATTCAGCAATAATAAAACATGGTTGAAAGTGCAACAATAAAAATAAATTAAACGAGGTGATAAAAATGAGATCGCTCGATAAAACAAGACTCGAAAGCTTTCGCTTCGCGTAACAAGAAAAAAATTACAGTTCGTGTAATAAAACATAAATTCGTAAACGTCGTTTACGTTTTCGATTTTTCCGCCTCGTTCCATGCAAAGTTTCGGCCTCGCAGATTATTTGCGTCTTCTCTCGAATATTGAGGCTGGGCGCCATTAAAAAATCTTATGGCGTTTTCGCCGAAGCCTTCGTTTTCTTTGTAAGCGGTTTCGCCATAGTATTGCTCATCGGGCAACCTAAAAACGAAAAGCAGGGGTGTAAATGTGACAGTTCCCAAAAATCGACATCGTTCTCGAGCTTCCTACGCTCCACAACGATTCTTGTGGATCTTTAATCGTATGCAAAATCGAAAAAGAGTACCTGTTGTATCCATAATGACCATAGTGACCTCCATATCCTTGATTTTGTGTCGTTAAATGCTGAGGTTTGACAGCGAAAAGTATCGAAGCCAATCCAATGGCGCTACTTAAAATCAGTCCCAGCTTGCAAATGAAAAAGAACTTTTTGGCCATGATGGCCAAAGCGCCGAAAATGATCGGAATCAAAGTGGCGACGTTAAATTTGAATCCCAAGAGAAAAGGCAGTAGAAATTGCCGCGCTATTATTTTACCTGCAAGCATAAAAATGTTAATTTGTCGTTACTCGAGGCGGCCTTTAAATTTCTAATTCGACGACCCACTTTTTTAAACCTTGAACTTGTTCTTGGTAAAAGAACGCGACCGGCAGCGCCTCGAAACGACGCCGGCAAAGCCTCGAACCCTAAATTGTTTATAACATTGCATTTTTGCTATAGCTCAAACGATGGCGCTACGATTTTTTCGAATAGTTTGCAATTTTCCGAAAAAAAAAGAGACGGGTTTCTGGGTCCGATGCCCTCGAAGGACATCCGAGAAAGATCGGGGCGTGTTCCGTTCGAATTTGATCGTTTCAAGTTCGAAAAGTTGTTTTCCTTGAAACGAACCGCAAGTTCAAGGTTTCTGGTCTATGCGAACTCACCTGTGCTCGATTCCTTCAAAGATTGATGTGCGAGACCTTCGCGGTTCGGATCTAACACGAACTCTAGTATTCCGCCAGGATTTGCGGATGGCGCTACTCTCATTGTTAATCCTGGATAGAGCGTGCTCATGTCCCATCGTAAACTTCTCTGGGAGAAAATCTCGCCTACCGAATCCACAATTGTCCTTTTCAATTAAAAAAAAATGTTGGTTATTTTTCGTTCTGAAGAAATTGATTTTTGAAGTTATACTTCTTTTGGGGCTTTGTGATTAAAAGGGTAGGGGAAGTTGCGTGCGCAATGCCACCGAAAATTCGACAGTTGAAGTTAGCCGTTTAAGATAGTAAATCAATAATTGTGAATCATGCTTAAAGCGAGTGCGCATTCGAGCTCAAAGTGGCACATTCCGATCTCGGGAAAATGAAGCGCGCCGCTCCGCGTCGCGCTTCATTTGCCTCCCTCGCTCGGAAATGTGCCACTTTTCGCTCGAATGCGCACATCCTCGTATTTGTCCGATTTTTCCGTTTTCTCTTTTTATTTGTCCAAATAATGGAAAATTGAAATTAACTTTTGTAATTGTTACATAATACTATTTAGAAAATAAATAAATTATTGTGAACCATGCTTACAACCGAGTGCGCGCATTCGAGCTCAAAGTGGCACATTTCGATCTCGGGAAAATGAAGCGCGCCGCTCCGCGTCGCGCTTCATTTGCCTCCCTCGCTCGGAAATGTGCCACTTTTCGCTCGAACGCGCACATCCTCGCATTTATTGAATTTATTTAGATTAATTTTTACAGGCGGTCATATTTAATTTAGTTACCTCAAAGAAGTATAACTTCTAACGCGCCATCGGTTTTTTTAAAAGACACTTTTATTAAAATGGCATTAATTTTTCTTTGTTGCAATAGAAAAATTTTGGGCAGTGGGGTTGCAAGTATTACGTAAGCAAAGTTTTAATGATTTTAAAATCCCACCTCCCTAAATAAGCAAA
Organism: Sinopyrophorus schimmeli; assembly: GCA_036325965.1. Taxonomy (NCBI): domain Eukaryota; kingdom Metazoa; phylum Arthropoda; class Insecta; order Coleoptera; family Elateridae; genus Sinopyrophorus; species Sinopyrophorus schimmeli. The sequence goes on along the minus strand of JARFIZ010000012.1, from coordinate 447,236 downwards.
AATAAAAAAAAATTACTCCCTCTTCCATGATAAGACATTATTGTCAAAACATTTATTAATTATCAAAATTTTAATTTAAAAATCAAAATTATTTTAAATATTTTTTATTTTTTAAGACTCATAATGTCTCCCTCTGCTCCCTTTGTCAGCGTCTAAGCCTGCTTACGTAATACTTAAAATCCCCCGTACCTCTATTGAAAAAATTTTGGATTTTTTATTATTATTATTCTTCGTATTTAATTGAAATAAAACACGATGTTAATCTTTAGAGAAATTGTGTTTTAAACTTAATGTCTTAACAATGTTTTATAATTACCTATAACTAATATAAAATTACTAGTTTGATTTATAAACGAAACATGAAAATTAAATTTTGTTGTTACATATTAATATTCTTTATTGAAATTTTTAATTTAAATAAGACATTGTTTTCAAAACTTTTATTAATTTTCAAAATTTTAATTTAAAAATCTAAATTATTTGAAAGATTTTTTTATTTTATTTAAGATTCATTATGCAATGTAATTGTATGACAATTTTGAAGAGATGTATCGCGCTTCATTTGCCTCCCTCGCTCGGAAATGTGTCACTTTTCGCTCGAATGCGCACATCCTAATATTTGTCCGATTTTCCCGTTTTCTCTTCTTATTAAATTTTGTCCAAATAATGGAAAATTGAAATTAACTTTTGTAATTGTTACATAATACTATTTAGAAAATAAATAAATTATTGTGAACCATGCTTACAACCGAGTGCGCATTCGAGCTCAAAGTGGCACATTCCGATCTCGGGAAAATGAAGCGCGCCGCTCCGCGTCGCGCTTCATTTGCCTCCCTCGCTCGGAAATGTGCCACTTTTCGCTCGAATGCGCGCATCTTCGTATTTGTCTACTTTATCTTTTGCTCTTTCAAATCATTTTAAATCTATTTTAGTAACTATCGATTTTATGTTCAAAAAACGTTTTTACTAGTCATGTGCCGGATATCCGTATCCGTTAATTTTTGGCGGATCTTGAACGGTTCTTTTACATTATTTAATTTTACTATATGTGCAAAATTCTAAATATAGGTGATTAAGCAGCAACGAAATACTATTAAATCCCATTTAATTTATTTTTTAATTATTAAAATCGGACATTTGTTGTATTTATAAATATTGCAAAAATCAAATATTTAAACATTTATTGTAATGAGTTACAAATAGTAACTCAAAGTTACTATTTAAATAGTCTTTATAATGAGATCAATCACAAATCTTTGTGATTCGCTTATAAAAAAATATATTTAAACATTTATTTTATTAAGGTAGTACGGGCACGATACTAATTTGGAACAAAAAGCTTGATTATTTTTTTATATGAAGTTATATGAAGATCCGTATCCGCGGATCTAAGCACAAATGATCCGTATTTGTATCCGTATCCGCGGATATATATTTAACGATCAGGCACATCACTAGTTTTTACCATAGCATTGAGTGGAAGAGAACGAAAAGATACGACAATCTCGTCAATATGACTGAGAGGGAACGATTAAAAGTAATTTAGTCACGCCAAAGAAGTATAACTTCTTATTTTGTAATTTTGAGTGAGATTTTTAAAGTATTTGGCGAGGGTCAAATTATCAAAATTGAAAGAAAAACGCTGTAAAAAGATTCAGAGGATATAATGGGATATTTTGTGATGTAGCTATGGTTACGGTTTATTTAATCAATTAAGGCGCCGAATTTAAATAGTTCTATAACGATTTCTGCTTGGATATTTTCTCATTAAGAATAATTTATTAAGAAAAGTCACTAAAGCTGCTGAAATGAGTGATAATTCGTTTTTGGACCAAAAGTATTTATCTTAATTACATCACTTTTTTAAGGTTATTTATAATTTTGTGACTTTTTAACTATTTGAAGTTTTCTAATAGTTTAAATAAATGTTTTTCTAAACAATTTTTTTATTGATGCCCTGACGGATTGCTTACAACCGTTTAAAGTAGGTTTTACTCGGGTTTAATTCAAGTTCTGGAAATAAATCAAATTTAAATTGGGTTTATTTTCAGTTTGTTAACCCATTTTAATCTAAGGCTAAACTCATAATAGAGATTTAAATGTGCGAAAATAAATCTCAATTTCAACGATTATTATAAATTTAGAAAACTAAAGTAATCCTAAGAAAAACTCAAATTAAATGTGATTTAATAGTTTATCATTAGTTTATTTTGAAGTTCAATTGTATTTAGATTGAAAATTAATTTTTTAGCAACTAATTCCGATTTATTTGACAATTACTTTAAATTGGTTTATTTGAGATATATTTTTTCGCACATTTAATCTATTTAATTGGGGTGGTTATTCTAAATACGTCAACATATTATAATAACAAATGATCAACGATCAATCATTTTTGAATAAAAAACTAGGTATTATATTTGTAAATGTTTTTTTAAAGTCACATTTAATTACAGTAGAGTCTCGACTATCCAAGCCCTATTTATGCGATCTTGCTTGTTTTTCCAACTTCGTTTATCCGTTTTCTGAGTTATCCTAGTTACTTTTTAATTTTTTTTTAACTGGTAAGGTATTGGGGAAATATTATGAATCTATTCCTACATGTAGGATGCCTGTTATTCAATTTGACATTAACATTTTTTTGTGTTTAACAATAACTTTATTTAAAATTAGAAATTCTATATCTTTTGATTAATGAAGTTTCATATATTATATATCTTTTTGTCGCAGAAACTTTTGTATATTTTTTTTATTATGCGAGCGGTTTTCGATCCACATTAGCTCGGATAATCGGATCTCTACTGTATCTGGATTTTTAATTAATTTTATTAAAGCTATAATATAACTTATCTTCTATTTTAATACAAACATTTTGAATTTTAAATATACCAAATTAAAAATAATATTTAATTTTAATTAAATCAAACTCTTGAAAGAATTATTTCGAAATAATTATATTATTAATAAAGTAATAAAAAAAATGGGACAAAACTCTTGAATTGGACACTAAAAGTACAAATCGCGGGTAGACGAAATTGTAATTTATTTGTGTTATAACGAAGTAGCAATATGTTGAAATTCTAACGATGTACGACCCAAAGAAATAGGAGCCCAAGTTTAATCGAGTTTACCGGTATGTGGGGTCCAGATGTTTAATATTCATAAAGTATATTTTACTCGAACATAATGTAAGCCTGATTTAATGTTTTACAAATTTAAGATAGCTTTAAAGTGGGCTATCATGTCAATTAATTTGTTCAAACTCGTACGGCTTTCTCTTCTAAAATAATATTTGTCTTTATTTAAAACCAAAGTCGCAAAAACACGCCAGTCACACACACACAATAATAAATCAAACAAATTATACCCATTATTTAAAAACCGATTGTACTTAAATTCGGTAATAATTACAGGATTTTGTTTGTTTGCGAACTCTAAACTTTCACTGCTTTGCTTTAATTGATGACAACTTAGAAAGCTCATCACTTTCGTCTTCAAGTCCAAAAAATCAATCTAAATAAAAAAATATTTAATTAATTTAATAATCTAAAATAAATTTTTTATTTAGAAACAAAAATAAAAGGAAATTCGAAACTTTAATAAGACAAAACGAAAACTCATTTCCTTTACCGCTTATTTAACTTCTCCATTTTTTTTTAGATCTTGATAATTTAATATCCTTTGGAAATTAAACCGGCTACACGACCCCCCACGTCAAAGGATCACAATTTTACGATAACATTTTCGCATTAAAAAAAGAAATAAAAATTCACAACGTACAAACTGATCCTTTCGGGCAGCTCCTTAAGCAAAACCGAAGGGAAATTAGCAACATCAAAAGCCTTCGATCAAAACTCCTTTTATACAACGTTATCGTGCATTTTTTTTTCGTTTCTTGCGAAAACATAATCTAAAGTATTACGAACCTCAGATCTCGAGGATCTTTATCCACAAAATTATAAGCTTCGCGAACTTGCTGTGTATCCTTTTCGAAAGTTAGCCCATCAATTACATCAAATTCGGGATTGCTATCGATGCTTTGCAGTTTGCTCAAGGCCCCTATTCCCAGGCAATAGCCGAAGGACACGGGGGTACTAATTAGGCACTGATTAAACGACTCCATCGCCGATTCGGACTTTAGAAGTGCTCCCGTGATGGCCGCAAGCAACACATTAAGACACAGCACTTTGCAGAGCATTTTTTTTTATAAAACACCAAAACCACCTATTCTTTGTTTATATATGGTATTGTTACGTGTCAGTAAATGTCGAGTGAAAGTGCTCCTGTAATTAAGGGACTTGTCTCTAAAATCTCACATTAAATTGTATCGTACACATAAGTGCACTCGATGTAGAATTGCGTAAAAGGACGTTTATTTAACCCTCGAGGATTCACGCTTAAAGTTGCTTCTAGCCGGGAGATGCCCCCTTTCCAAAAAAGCTTCCTTATCTGTTTCTTACAAATCGTTTTTCTGTTTAAAGTTGCGTAAAAAATTGGGATTTGTTTTAACGTAGAAGCTCCTCGTGTAAACTCGTAATAAATCAACAAATTCAGTTTTGTAGACAATAGTTTTTTACTTTCTCTCTCATTTGCGTTCACATGGCGTATCTGACGAGACTCAAATTTGCCAGATTTAAGTAGTGCAATTTTTATGTTAAAATTTGCGAACAAAGAGAAGAAAGGCTTTGTTCTTAATTTATCTTCGGAAGATCTGATCTTTGAGTGCAAAATTGAACTTTATAATTTGCTTTGATTGTTTCGATTTCGAATTTGGGTCACACGTTTTCGCGGATGAGCATCCTGCGTACTAAATAAAATAAAAGATTCTTTTTTTTTTGTTCAAAAATAAATGTATTGCAATGAGCATTACATAAATTGTGGGCGAACAAACAAAAGTACTTCTGTTTTTGGGATTGTTGATTTTACACCGCCAAATATAAATATTCGCAGAGTAAATAGAAGCTATTTCAACATTCTTTTTTATCTTTGTGTTGCATCGGTAAATATGAATTTGTAGCTACACGAAATTTTTGAATTGCTTTTGAGATACTTTTTTCGGTCTGTTTGTAATTAAGTTAAGTAATAAAAAATTTTGTATCTGCACTCGTTGGGTTTTACGATCAAGTTTTTGTAATAAAAATGGTTTATTCTAAGTCGGAAAAATAATGAGAAAGGTTCAGATGAGGTACTATCAAAGGGTTGTTTTTTTACTCCCATGGGTCTATTTTTTTAATTAAAAAAAAAACGTGTTCGTCGTAGTTGGAGATCGATCAGTTTATTTGTGATTTTTGGAAATTCGTTTTACGGTTATTTTGATTAACAAGAGTATTGTTAAAAAAATTATTATAAATACACAAAATGATCAGAGAACTACATTTTAGGTATAGGACATTTTAGAATAGGATTAATTTTTATTTTTATTAGAAAGTAATTTCGGTTTTCACAAATAGAAGGCGTTACAATTTTTTTTAATTACTTGTTTTGAGAATTCACAATAGTGACTTTCAATTTACTTCAGAAACACATTGTTAAATTTAACACGAAACGCATCAATGAACATTTTTGTCATAATTTATTTTTTATTTCGTCAAGGCAAGTACGCTTCTGAGGCTCAGAGAGACTTATGTGAAGTTCAGGGTGTTTAATGCTTAAGACAACGCCCGTGTCAGAATTGGACTAAAAAATTTGGTTTTGGAATTTTTTCATGTAAGCATAAACCACTAGAATTGGCTAATGATAATGGCATTAAGTCCCACCATGACGACGCTCGCCCTTACACATCTTTGGTTACTCGTCAAAAACTATTTGAGCTTTGTTCTGAATTGATGTCACATTCACTATATACTCCTAATCCATTAGATTAGCATTTATTTTGATCTTTACAAAACTTTTGAAATGGTACAATCGGACCTTCAGTTTTTTGCTGATGAGGGCTAGTAGTTCTACGAACGTGAAATCTTGACGTTGCCGGAAAAATGGCAAAAGCTCATTGAATTAAACGATACATTTCTTCGTATAAAAAGAATTGAGCTTTATTTTAAACTAAAACTTTCTTGCCAACCCAATATTATTCAACATTGATATTTTAATGTAAAAAAATTTACTGTGTTTGGTTTTTCCAGTTTCTCAATTTTGTATATTCCCATATTTATTCTCTACTTTAAAAATAGTGAGCTTTCGTTATTGAAATGATTTTTAGCAATTGAAATCAAAACTCGATATTGTAAAAAATTGCTTTAGCACAAATGCTGATGGACAACAATAGTTTACAATAAGTAGTTATAAATCAGTAAATTTTAACGGGACTATCAAAAAAGTCGTGCACATTAACACTAATTTATTTACTTTTTTAAATTAGGATCTATTTTTAAACTTGTTTAACTGAGAACGATGAGAGTAGCTTTTACGTAATTTTTATCTTTTTTTAGTTTTGCTTTTAGTTTCTTTAATGGTGATCATTTTCATTCACGGTATCGAAATTCAAAGAAAAACATTTCTGTCGTCAAACTCCCAATATTCAGAAATGGTCTATTATATTTTGTTTAAACGTCGAAAACGTAAATAATTCGTAATCTTTTAATTTACGTTTGCTTAATTTGGCAAGAGCAATCAAAGAATAAGTTCTAATTAAATGTAGGGGAAACTGTTGTACCTTGGTTCCTTTGTACCTAGGGCAACTTAATTTTTTTTAATATTTGCGGGCTTTTGTGACACATAATTTTCGATATTTCAAATGCCACATTGACAGACATTAACGTAAAGTTAGCAGCAGTTGGCGAAATGTACTTTGTTAATGTATGAGATCAATTGACATTTTTAATCGAAAAAAAGTAAGTATTTTTATATTCTTTTTACTTAAGGATGTACGAGCAGGGTACTGGGTGGGGATAGACCGATCCGGGCGCGCGGTAAAGAGGGTATGGCCGCAGCATTTCGTATGGCAACACTGTGATTATTATGATTATTAAAGCAATGTTATCAGTAAATTCAAAATAAACGTTGAGTGTAACACGTGCGAATATAAAATGATGGAAGGTGAAATGAAATAGAAAACTATCTATCGGGATGAAAATTTACCAGAATTTCTAAAATTAGGTTAGTATTTTTGACACTTACTTTGCTTTAATGGTCTGTAGTGTTGCCATTTAGTTTAAGAGCTAACAAAAGTAAGCTAATTTTCGTAAATATCTCTCAATTTAGTCGGTTTAGTACGGTTTTTTATTTTTTTAATATGTTTATGAATGTCTTAACTTTTAATTGGATAGTTTTTTTTTCATATTCTGGGACGAATTTGGGTGAAAATTATGAAAACATGTCGTCTATCCGTCACTTTGCCATAAGACTAATGTTAAATATGCTTACTTTTGAAATCAATTATTTCTTTAAATAGTCGGTCAACCCTCTTCAAATTTTGAGAATTTGTTTAGACATATTTAAACTACAAATAAAAAAAAATCAAGGATTTTGAGCAAAATGACTTTCGTGCTCGTACATCCTTAAATATCTTATTGATTTTTATTATTTAATAACAAATGACTCATCGTAATAGAAAGATTATTTATTAATGTTTGCATAGTAGTGGTCTGATTTTGGCACAGCATAATCTTTAATTTTATTTTTGAGTTTAAACATAAAGGGTCGGTGTGTTGTACCTCGGTCGCTGTCAATAAATTGTACTTTGGCCCTAAGATCAACGTGCAATAAATAAAAATTTAGATATACCTTTGTTATAAATTCTTATTTTTTTTTATTTTGCTTCAGATAATATGCCTCACAAGTCTAACGAAAAATTAAAATTTTTGCAGAGTTAACCATTAAGTATGCGAAATTTTAGTATACGAGAAAAGTTTTGTTAATTTTTGAAACAATTTTAGTGTCATCTCAAAGAAGAACATTAGTAGTTCCTATAATCCAAAAATAAATATATAGTTTTCATAGAACAATGGGTTTTATTTTGCTTAATCTTTCCAGGTCTATGTTAAAAAAGTTACCTTAAAGCCGGAGTGGCACACAAATGTATCCCACGACTTTTTATTGTTTTGAGTTTGTATGCAATATTCATAATGTTAATATGTAACATTATGATACTTTTATATAATTTTTCTTTCTATAAATATAAAAATTTTAAATAAAAAAAATGTTTTCGTTAAATTAAGCTCACTTGTTTTGAAAAGTTTTAAGGGGTATTCTAGTCTAGAAATTTTAAAAAATCGAAATTTTTTTTTATATTTCCGATGTTTAGACATTCAAGAATAGGCTCTTAAAAGGATTTTTCAAAATTTCAATTATTTAAAAAGTTACAGCTATTATAAATATGTTAGTATAGCGTATCATTCTATGAGTAAAATATCTAGAACGCGTTTTTCTCGAATTTTTTCGAAATTTTTTTTAGACTTGTCCATGGTTGAAGCCATAGCGACATCTTTACTAATTAAGAATCCATTTGATTTTTTTGATTTAGACGTCCAGAAGGGTTTAAATCTTGTACGCCAGGACACTGTTTTTTTTGGACCTTCCACTTTGCCGGCTCATAACTTCTTAAATTTTGAATTTTTTTTTCGTTAATTTTTTTATGAATTGTTAAAGTATCAATAAACAAATGGTAGAAAAATGGATAGTAAAATTATTCTTTGTTTTATTTATACAGAGCTTGAAAAAACGGCCGAAATTCATGCTTCTAGACTAGAATACCCCCTTTACTTATTCATTAATATTATAAACAGTACAAGTCTTTGTTTTTAGTATAAACATGTTAAAACATGTTCGATTATTCAAGTAAATCAAAATTTTGCGTCATCTCGTGATGAATTGGAATACAAATGCGTGCCACAAACTAGTTAATTAGTTTTATTGAAGCTTTAAATGTAAAAAAATGAAAACTATTGCTAGCATTAATAATTAACAATAATAAGTAACAATAAAAAAAATTGCTATCACCAAAAACGCAATATTAACATAGCACTATCAAAAACTTTGTACCTGGGACACAAATGTATCCCACTTAGACCGAGAAAGGTTATTGTGAATAGAGCCTTCTGTTGTACCTAGGCCATAGATCCACTAATTTTTAAATCTTATAGCAATTTGAGTAAACTGTTGGTAATGCTTTCAAATATTTTATGATGAATACCTTATTAGTGCCCCACTGCGATGCAATTCATTTAATCAACAAATTGTTACATATACAATTAAAAAAAAAAATTACAAGTAAAAAAAGGGCCCAGATACAGCCGGTTTCCCTAAAGAAAAATCATAATTTTTTGTATGGGTAACCCTGTACATATAAACAAAGCAAAATATACAAAAATTAATGTGCACAAAGTCAATAAATACGAAGATGTGCGCATTCGAGCGAAAAGTGGCACATTTCCGAGCGAGGGAGGCAAATGAAGCGCGACGCGGAGCGGCGCGCTTCATTTTCCCGAGATCGGAATGTGCCACTTTGAGCTCGAATGCGCACACTCGACTTTAAGCACGATTCACATTAATTTATTGATTTTCTTCGACGGCTAACTTGAACTCCTGAATTTTCGGCGGCATTGCGCGCGCAACTTCTATTGCCTGCTAATATTTTAATCTCAACGCCCCGAAAGAAGTATAACTTCAACAAATGACACGTAATCACAAAAAAAATTACCCTCAAATACTCTTAAGCATTTTCCTCTTCAGAAACCTTGCACACTTAACCTAATCCTAAGACACAAACGTTAAGTTCAACTTTTATTAAAACAGTTACAATTTTTTTTCTCATAAATTAAACAAAATAAATTAACTAACAAATAACAAGTTTAAATACTTGCGTGTAATAAGTTACAACAATAATTTAAACAGATATGTACAAAAGGAGCGCTTTATAAATAATTGTACCAATTAAGCTCTTCTTCCGTTAGCCGGAAGCCGAGGTTAGGAGCTTGATTTATTTTCGGCGTTTTCTTTGTGCGCCCTGTAGGCGAGATCTTGGCCGAAGGACCTATAATGGCCGTGGTGATGGTCGTCGTGGGCCACCACCTCGACACTGGAATCGTGCTGCTTGGACTCGGAGAGCTTCTTCAGGGCGATAATTAAAATTATGGTGAGGGCAACTTTGGCGATGACTAAAGCCTTAAAAGCCAAAGCCGCTAAGCCCTTTAAAGCCAAAGCTCCCAGTAGCGCCGCTTTCAGTTTAAATAATAACAACAAAGGCATCATGCCGCCGCCCTTCTTCTTCTTCTTTCGCCCTGCAATCGAAGAGGCGCACATTAAATGAGAGCCACAACGGATACATAAGTTATATAACGAAATTAGGAACGAAATAAATACCCTCTTCGATGGATCTTTGGAATTCAGACATTGTTTCTTGCGGAACTTTAAATTCGATGCTGTGCGAGGAGAAGTAATTGAGAACTCTGTCTGCTAAGATTTTGTCAATTGCAACCTCACGTTCTTGCGGTTCGTTCGGTAATTCGGGGGTGGTGTAGGTTCGTGGAGATCTATCGACGGCATCTTCATTTGGCTTAATGCTTAATCCTCCACCAATTACTAAACTGGTCGGCAATTTATCTAAGTAATGCAAGGCTCGTTCCTGAAACAAAGAAGTAAATTGATATTGATCGAATCTCGTCATAATTGATTTTATTATTGCCATAATTGGACGAGTTAATTAACTTTGAATTGCAATCCCTTCGATTAACAGTTTTATCTAAAGATAGCACATTAGTATGGAAATCCTTAAGTAAATGTGTTAAGGGTCGTCCTGGACAGGAAAGTTACATTATTGGCGCTTTCCTTTACACACATTTTTTAGAAACTAAAAGTTTTTAGCGTTTGTTATACAAAATCAAACTGAAGAAGACGGCGCCTATCTAAAATTTTGAGAAAAGTGGGCATAAAGAGTGGTGTTTTTATTTATTTAAGATTTTAAATTGAAAATAAAAGCATATGAATGTTCTATTTTTTTTAATTGCCGCAATGTTTTTTTTGTGGGTGGTTAGAATATTTTAATTATTTTTTTTAGTATTATAAATTAATAACTTGTGGGAAAAAACATTGACCGATTTTGGATTTTTAGAATTTGCGTTTTTTAACAGAAAATCTTATGAAAGTTTTCCATTTGTAGTTGGTTTAATGCGTGCACTGTGCTTTTAAGGGTAGTTAGAATTTTTAAAAAATTTTTTTGCTACGTTATAAACTTCAGTAAATAACATCCACAAAAAAAATTGAGCGAATTTTGAATTTTCAGAATTTGTGTTTTTTAACAGAAAATCTTAGCAAAGGTTTATGTTTTAGTTGGTTTAATGCGTGTCCTGTCTTTTTAAGGGTATTTAGAATTTTTTAATTATTTTTTTGGTTGTTTATAAACTCCAATCAATAGCCTACGTATAATATTTTTGTTTATTTTGCATTATTCAAAATCTTTGTTTTTTAACATAAGTAAATTAAAATGCGTACATTTGGACTTGCATTCGGCGCTCCCACGCTCATTGAGGGGTAGTTAGAATTTTTTAGCTATTTTTCTGGTTGTTCAGAAAGACCAATTAATAGTCTACGTATAATATTTTTTTTAAATTCGCGTTTCTCAAAAATCTCTGTTTTTTAACATAGTTAAATTAAATGTCGTTCATTTGCACTTGCATTCGGAGCTCCCCTGCTCTACGAGGGTTAGTTAGAATTTTCTAAATATTTTTCTTTTTGTTTATAAAGACCAATTAATAATCTACGTACAATAATTTTTTTAATTCGCGTATTTTAAAATCTTTGTTTTTTAACATAAGTACCTAAATTAAAATGCGTACATTTGGGCTTGCATTCGGCGCTCCCCCGCTCTTTGAGGGGTAGTTAGAATTTTTTAGTTATTTTTCTGGTTGTTTATAAAGATCAATTAATAGTCTACGTACAATAATTTTTTTTTATTCGCGTTTTTTAAAATCTCTGTTTTTAACATAAGTAAATTAAAAGTTGTACATTTGCACTTGCATTCGGCGCTCCCCCGCTCTTTGAGGGGTAGTTAAAATTTTTTAGATATTTTTCTAGTTGTTTATAAAGATCAATCAATAGTCTACGTATAATATTTTTTTTAATCCGCGTTTTTAAAAAATCATTGTTTTTTAACATACATAAGTAAATGCTTTCGGAGCTCCCCTGCTCTACGAGGGTTAGTTAGAATTTTCTAAATATTTTTCTTTTTGTTTATAAAGACCAATTAATAATCTACGTACAATAATTTTTTTAATTCGCGTATTTTAAAATCTCTGTTTTTTGACATAAGTACCTAAATTAAAATGCGTACATTTGGGCTTGCATTCGGCGCTCCCCCGCTCTTTGAGGGGTAGTTAAAATTTTTTAGTTATTTTTCTGGTTGTTTATAAAGATCAATTAATAGTCTACGTACAATAATTTTTTTTATTCGCGTTTTTTAAAATCTCTGTTTTTAACATAAGTAAATTAAAAGTTGTACATTTGCACTTGCATTCGGCGCTCCCCCGCTCTTTGAGGGGTAGTTAAAATTTTTTAGATATTTTTCTAGTTGTTTATAAAGATCAATCAATAGTCTACGTATAATATTTTTTTTAATCCGCGTTTTTAAAAAATCTTTGTTTTTTAACATACATAAGTAAATGCTTTCGGAGCTCCCCTGCTCTTCGGGGGTTAGTTAGAATTTTTTAACTATTTTTTTGTTTGTTTATAAAAATCAATTAATAGTCCACGTACAATGATTATTTTTAATATGCGTTTTTCAAAATCTCTGTTTCTTATTTAGTTTTTAACTTCTTTAAATAAATATTTATTAGTTTTTGAATTATAATAACATTTAAGCTCTTAATGAGCGACTGATCAAGTAAAGGATTTATTTTTTAAAACGAAATTTCGCCCAAATTCAAATCCCATATAAACGGTGCACGATTCTTTATTGAAATGCCTTTATGTCCATACTTCAATCGTCTTCAAAAATTTATAGCTCCAAGTAAATACCAAAAGAACGTTAATAACGAAGCACAAAAGCAATTGAAAAGGACATTTACGGCTCAACAACTTTAAAAAATTAAAAATTCCCAAATTTAAAATTCATCAATTACAACACAGTTCCAATTCGAATCCAGACATTGTACAATTTTCGATTTATGGCTTCTGCGGCTTTCCCCAGATCGTAATAGAGCAGCCGTAAAGCGCGGATTAGTATACGAGACAAACAGGTATAAAACAGATGGCCGTAACGTTCGCAATATAAACGTGCGAAACGCCTTATTTCGTGCCACTGTAGGAAGCTTTTGAATAGACATGACACAACTTACAAACTGCGATACGACGGGACTTGCATTACTTTCGAAATCACCATAAAGGCACCTTTTTTATAGCCCAATAATTGCGGACAACCTCGTTCTTTTTATTTTTTGGCGGGTTGAGAGTAAAGGAAGTTGCGCGCGCACAGCTTGTGAAAATTCGACATTATGAAGTTAGCCGTCTAAGAAATTAAATTAATTATTGTGAATCGTGCTTAAAACCGAGTGTGCACATTCGAGCTCAAAGTGGCACATTTCCCATCTCAGAAAAATGAAGCGCGCCGCTCCGCATCGCGCTTCATTTGCCTCCCTCGCTCGGAAATGTGCCACTTTTCGCTCGAACGTGCACATCCTCGTATTTATTCAATCTGTTTGCATTAATTTTTGGGTTTCAACCAAAATCTACTATAAAAACTACACCTATCTCTCGATTTACACGCTACTCGTTTTACAGGTTTTCGCTTTTACACGGTTTATAAAAATTAAAATTAAAAAAATACTTAAAAATCAAAAATATTCAAAATATACAGTTTTGCCACACTTTTAGTATATTTGGACGCCACCACCCGTGCAGAAATTTACTATGGATGCTCTAACAGTGGTAGGGGCCCTTAAATGCTACGTTGTGGATTCCACGTTAAAACATTTCTCAGTGAATCCTTTTTAAAGCCAGTAAAGGACATTGTGGGGTTATGATTAGGAAATCCTTTTAGAGGTTTTTCAGAATGACCATTAAAGTGCCTTTTAATTTTTGTCAAGAATTCCTTAATAGGTTTTAGTTACGGTAAATATTAAAGGACTTTTAAATGTCTTTTTGTGAATTCCATAAGAAGAAAAGTCGATAATAAAATGATTGAATATCTTATTTATAGAATATAAAATTATTTCTATTTACTGCAAGTTGTGAAGTTATCAATTAAATTATTATTTTTTATTTGTTTTATAGTTTACACTCATACATAATACTTTTTTTGTCAACTAAAATATATATCTTTATGTACATTACTAAGAAGTCATCCATAAATTACATAACAGCCTATTTGAAGGGGGAGGGGGGCTTTTATTTGTTAGTATTTGTTACAGGAAAAGACTAGTTAAACGTAAGGTCACAAAACCGAAATAAATTTTTCTTTCAAAAAATTTCTTTTTTTAATTTGGTAAAAAAAGTTTTGAAGTTGTATACATATAGGTATTCTAACAGGTTTCTAAATGCAAAAGGGATTAATTATTTTTAATTTTAACAAATATCAAACTAACAATAGAAAAATATCTTTTGTTGTTTTTTACCCCACCTGGATATTGCTTTATGTTTAACTAAGCATTTGTAATATTCTAAGAAAATTTATTTTCTTATTATACACCAGCTAAAAATTAAATGTAAGGGAAAACTTTAAAGGGCCTTATTACATTCCCTTTAAAGCCCCCATTACATTTCCCTTGAAGACCCACTTTTACGAAGCGTGACCATCCTTTTGAGGTCCCTTAAAGTGTTAGGAAAATCTTTAAAGGGCCCTGACCCAATTTCTGCACGGGTAAACACGCGGTTATATTTCATTTAGTCGCGCCAAAGAAGTACCACTTCTAACTCGCGGACCCAAGTACGCGCACCGGTATTTTTCTTCAAAATAAATTACATATTAATTTATACAAAGCAAAACCGGCCTGGTTTAATATTTTATTTGGATAAACGCGCAAGATTGTATGTATTACGGAAACTCGCAGAAGTAAGCCCTAATTAGCATTAGAATAATTGTTTGGGAAGCAGATAGACATCAAAACAATGTTTAACAATTTGCATAATTGTACATTTAACTCTGCATAATTCTATTTGTTTTATCTTTTTAGAATGTAGAAACTCGACGTACAACTTTTGGGAATTTATGGATTAGGTTAATACATCCAAATGAATTGATTAGCTTTCTAATACTCACAAATCCATTTTGGATAGCATCTCAAAAAAAAATCTGTTTTAAGGCTAACGTCTACATTCCCATCTAATTATTTATTGTGATTAACGGTAAACGTGCCTTATGGTGGCCGTAAATTAAAAATCAACCAGTTTCATTAAGCTCCTTTGTATCTTCAATTAAAAACAGGTCGAGATGTCTTCGCCGCATACAAATTATTTCAAAATATTTATTTTGAATTTAAAAATCAAATGTCGGCCAAAAAAAATTGTAATCCTAAGGCGAGTTGTTTTAATTTTTTTTTGGCCGATAAAATCGAACCAAGTTTTAAATAAAATCGCCGGACACCGAGCCGGAAACAATTCCGCGTACTTTTCAATAGTAAAGGTGCTTTAGTTTATGTAACGTTGCGGATCCCTCAATTAAAATGAATGATTGAAAGTTTAAATGGGCCCGGGTTCGCACACAATTACCGAAGGCAAAAGACAAGAGAGCGGTCTTACCTTAAAACAGAGTAAGGTTTCCGCAGAACCACATTTATCCAAAAAAGTGTAAGCTTCTTCCATATAATTCTTTTCGTACTTGCTTTCGGTGTTTTCGGCATAAGTGCCAAGCACTAACATGAGCACGATGGCCTCCAATTTCATGATGATCTTCACACTCAACTATAAGAACTGCGAGTTGTAAACACTTCGCGTCCTGGTTTTATCAAGAAGGAGTTAACCGATGAAGAAGTAAATTATAGGCGGTTAGTAATTTTTATGTTATCCGTACTAGTTTTCGTTCCACCTATGCGCTAGTTAACGTACTCTTCGTATATGTGATTTATTCCAATTTATGCCATAGAGCTCGCGGTCCGTGGAGAAAATTATATGCGCTCTTTATTCGTTAAGTTTGTTGTCTGAATTAATTCCTTGCGACTGTTGCAAGACGAGGAGGAGCACCATGGGATCGTAATCATCGTCATTCACGAAATTATCGCGTAATCATCGTCATTTCCTTCTGAGTAATTACAAAGCTCTGAGATCTGCTAATTATGCACGATCCAGTTAGTCGAAAATTGCTGTTATTATTTTTAAAGCACGCGAGAAATGCTTGTTTGGCTTTGTTTATTTATTTATTTTCTTCTTATCTTCAAATTATGTCATCGTGGCGTTGCGTTTTTCGTTTTCGATCGGAATCGTCTCAAAATTAGTTAATTTTTGAATTTTTCGCGTTGCGAGCGATTTTTTTTTGGGAATTTTGGTTTTGGGCCGACTTCGGGCGAGAAACTAGGCGCTTGTTACACATCTAATAAGAACAGGATTTGAATCCTAAATGTTGCAACTTTCTTGCTTTTAAAAATTTAATCACATCTTCGGCAGAATTTCACTAACTTTGTATTTAAATTGTCTGTCGTAAGGATGAATATTTTATGGGCATTAAAAGCTTGAACTTTCGAATCTTTGATCTAATTTTGAGTTTTAATAAGCGATTTAATGTCAAAGTAGTTTTGGAGAATACATCTGATTTTACAGCACTTTTACTTGTACTACGCGCTTTTTTCGTCGAGTTACGTTTTATTATTGAAAATATTAGGATTTTGGATTATGAATAAAAATATTTTGGTTGTTTATGTACAATTTGGTTTTAAATAATCACAAAATTTGGGCTTTCAATTTATTTAACAGTTTCGATATTTTCGGATTGAACTTTATTAAAATTTTTCGTGAATAAATCTGAATTCGTTTATTCACTGTTAAATACCTCGCTTTAAAAATTATAACTCGTTATTTTTTATGGCGCAATAAATAATTTGCATTATCAAAATTTACGTCAGACTGTCCAGTTTTAATTTTTGCACTTGGATTTGTGCAAGTTTTTGTTATTTCTAAATTAATAGGTTGAACCGTGTATTAATAATTTTTACTCAAAACTGATGGCTCTATTTTAATTTATACGGGGCGTCAGACGAATAGGTACTGAGAGTTAAGCGAGCTATACCTTTCACCAACCTAAACAACAAAAGTTTGGATGCAATATGTTCCATATCGAAAGAATTTCGAGAAAAATGCATTTTAATTTTTCAGTAAATGGCAACACAGTATCGTTTTCGTATGCTCTTAAAAGAGAGTGACGTAATTTAGCAAGTGCTTCGTTGCTAATTTATTTTATTGCTTGAATATTATGTCTCACTTTGTTACACATTTATTTTATCGTTTAGATATCATCTTTCACAATAAAAATTCATAGTTTTTAACAGATTTTCAAATTGTAGCTTACGATACCATAACTAAAAAATATTGCTCGACTTGGGGTACGTTTTTATTCAGTTTAGGATCATTTATAAGTGGGTTAAGTTCCAGTACTTATTCGTCCGACAGGCTGTATAATACGTATCAGTCCTAAATACAAAAAATTTTGTACATGTTACGTATTTACGAACCATTTAAAGAATAATGGTATTTATAATTACTTATGAAACCAATTTTTAAATTAGAATTAAAGATACATAGTTTATTACGAAAATTTAGTAAAAAATCGCGGGCATTAAAACCACAGTTATTGTGATACTTACAACTATTGAATGTAGGTAAAAAAAAAGAACAGAAAGCACTACTAAAATTAACGTCTTTTTGACCACTTTTCAAATTTCGTAAACGAATTTACCAAATTAAAAGCTTCCAATTACTCAAGCTTACTATTTCTTTAAAAAAAAAATGTGAAATGCACTTTTGCAATAAATTAGAACAATTATTGTAACTCAATTTTACTTAGCAGTTTCCCGTTAAAATAATAGATGTCGTTAAGATTCTCAAAAAGCTCTTTTTTGATATATCTAACTTTAAATGCGATTTTCTATTGCAACAAGCGATGTTACTTTTTCTTAAAGAAAACAACGAAGATATTTTGACTTAGGTACCACATATTTAGTGTTTATTAAATAGTTAATTAAAACAGAAATTTTTCTACAGTGGCTGGTAAAAGTACAGCGGACAACTTGCAGTGCCTCTTCGGAGAAAATTTATAGATTAATTTCGTTAAGTTGTAATTACATCTGGCCGAAAAAAACCTAATAATTCTTACTTACGAGAAGAATGTGGAGTGTATGAGATACAGTTATGAATTTTTTGATAATAACAACAACATATGGTCTATCTTGCGATATGACATTTAGTATTGGTCTAACGATGAACGGTATTTTTACCTACATAAGACACCGGCTGACAGTTTGCAGATATATTTATGTTATAGTCGCACCTACATCAAACAATAATTCAGTGAAATGCCTACCTTGAATACCAGATCTCTTCATCATAAAAACTGCCTTTGATACGACATACAAAATAATTCAATAATTGACATGGTTTATTTCCAATCACATCTCTAATTGTTCCAGAATGTTATCTGCGAGAGGGGGGGCGCCGGCTTTTATCTTTTCTAGCACGAAAATTTTTATTCTTGAGGTTTCTTCGCGGCTGCCATTGAATTCGACTTTTCGAACGGCGCAATTAACTTTCCATTTTGCGGCGAGCTTATAAATAATTCACCCTAATATTAAGCGTTAGATAACTGCTTCACTTTCGTTCCTATTTTCTGGGAGTTGCACACCTAAAATATGTTTTAGAAAATATTTATAAGAAACAGTGTTTACAACCGTAATTACGAGGATTTGTTTAATATCTCTTTCACGGACGATAAATTCGGGCTATTACATAAATCATGCTACCAACTTTTCGAAGTTGTACTTCTTTTGGCGCGCCGCGAGTAAAAACTGAGCGGGCGACGGAAGTTGCGCGCGCACAGTTAACGAAGTTAGCCGTATTTGTCTGTTTACTCTTTTTATTAAATTTTGTCCAATAAATCGAAAATCGAAATTAATTTTTACATAAAACTGTTTAGAAAATAAATTAATTGTTGTGAACCATACTTAAATCCGAGTGTGCGCATTCGAGCTCAAAGTGGCACATTTCCGATCTCGGGAAAATGAAGCGCGCCGCTCCGCGTCGCGCTCCATTTGCTTTCCTCGCTCGGAAATGTGCCACTTATCGCTCGAATGCGCACATCCTCGTATTTATTGAATCTGTTTACATTAATTTTTGGATTTTAACCAAAATCTACAATAAACACTACACCTATCTCTCGATTTACACGTTAATTTTTGTTCTAAACAAATTAATTTTTAAAGTTATACTTCTTTTGGAGCGTTGTGAGTAAAATATTAGCAGGCAATAGAAAAAAATTCGAGAGTTGAAGTTAGCCGTCTAAGAAAGTGAATAAATTAATGTGAATCATGCTTAAAACCGAGTGTGCACATTCGAGCTCAAAGTGGCACATTCCGATCTCGGGAAAATGGAGCGCGCCGCTCCGCGTCGCGCTCCATTTGCTTCCCTCGCTCGGAAATGTGCCACTTATCGCTCGAATGCGCACATCCTCGTATTTATTGAATCTGTTTACATTAATTTTTGGATTTCAACCAAAATCTACAATAAACACTACACCTATCCCTCGATTTACACGTTAATTTTTGTTCTAAACAAATTTATTTTTAAAGTTATACTTCTTTTGGAGCGTTGAAAGTAAAATATTAGCAGGCAATAGAAAAAAATTCGAGAGTTGAAGTTAGCCGTCTAAGAAAGTCGATAAATTAATGTGAATCATGCTTAAAACCGAGTGTGCACATTCGAGCTCAAAGTGGCACATTCCGATCTCGGGAAAATGGAGCGCGCCGCTCCGCGTCGCGCTCCATTTGCCTCCCTCGCTCGGAAATGTGCCACTTTTCGCTCGAATGCGCACATCTTCCTATCTATATGAATTTTTACACAAAGAAGTATAACTTTTAACGCGCCTACATAAGGACGCGCACCCATTTTTTTTATGGCGTGTGCTTTAAATTTTCTTTATTATTAAAAAAAGCGATAAAAGTCATTTTTGGGTCTTTCACTTTTGAGATAAAAACTAACATCATTAAGGTTGTTGCTCTTAAGACGCATTATTTTTTAATACATTTCTTTTAAACAATTTAAATTCAAATGTCAGTACGTTGTCTCTTTGATGAGGCGGAACTAATAATTGTTTTCGTAAAAGAAACTTTATAATTGAATGTTTTTTTTTCTAAATAAATAAAAATAACAAACGAACGTTTCGTTCATCTAAATTTTATTAACAAAATGAAAAAATCGACGGGGTCTTTTCCATGTACACTCACCTGCACAATTAATCGCGCAGCTATAATTTTTGGGATACACTTTTAGGTCAAGTACCTATTTTTATAACACCCTAAACCCATACACCCCTATTTTTTTTAAATGTTGGCATATGAACGCTGTTTAATGTATTAGTTGAATTTTTACTGTTTGTGATTGGATCACAGTGGCTCTAATTTTTGTCATCGTGGTTTATTATTCTTCTAATTAAATTTTTTGAGTTTCTTAAGGGTTTTTTAAAAATTTCAATTCACAATTAATAAAATTGCAAGCGGATTTGCTAGGGCTGTCGCTCTATTTGACGTTGGGTACAGCCAACGTCACATTTCGCGCACTTTTAATGTACTGTGAACTATTGTACACAATGTTTTTAAAACGCGATAATATTGACTAAACGGTAAATTTTAATATTCATTAATCATAATGTTCACGTCCAATTTCTTTTAATATTATTTGAAATTAACAGGAACTGAACTGTCAATAAAACAATTTTTGTTAAATATGCAACGTTTCGTTTCTTTGTTGAAACTTTTTCAAGCAACTTATCATTTCAAAAATGTGTTAACCATCAAAACTCGAAATTGTACATTTTTGAGTTGCACGAAAAAGTTTCGATACAGAAACGAAACATTGCATATTTAACAAGAGTTGCCCTATATACAGTTATATTCTTGTTTAAATAATGTTAATAGTTATTGTTTCATTGTATCAACAATAGAGATCTCTTAAAACTTAAAAGCCTTTTAATCCAATTTTAAAAGAATAAAGAAAATTAAAGTCAACGGCTAATTGTGCCGGTGAGTGTATTCAGGCTAAAAACCTTCCCAAATTGTAACTTAACGCGAAGAATCCATCGATTTGTTGTGTTTCAGAAATTTATTGAACTGTCACGTTGATCTATTTTTTAAAAAAAGAAATCGAACGAGATTCCTCGAGAAAAAGTCACGCGTTCGTCGTAATTTTTTTAATAACATAATCCCAATTTTGTTGTGCGTTTTTGAAACAAACCATTGTTTATAAACGCGCCGAATCGACCGTGAAAACCACAAAGTCACCACGTAACAATTTCATATCGAAAAATACCTTCGTCGACGTACAGTGGAATCTCAGTTACCCGGACTAATTATTGTTACAGATCATTCGGATAATCGAAAATTCGGTTAATTGAAAGTATGGAAAAAAACAAATTTTAGCTATATTTAATGTGACCATACTTGAATTTTTTTAAGGTAAATTGATCATTGTTAATCGTGGCGAAAAGCGGAGTGTGCACATTCGAGCTCAAAGTGGCACATTCCGATCTCGGGAAAATGAAGCGCGCCGCTCCGCGTCGCGCTTCATTTGCCTCCCTCGCTCGGAAATGTGCCACTTTTCGCTCGAATGCGCACATCCTTGTATTTATTACATTAATATCACTTACCACAAGCTCCTTCAAATCAAAAATTTTAATTTAATTTAGTAAATATCGATTTTATATTCGAAAAACGTATTTACCGTAGCAATGAGTGGAAGGGAGCGAAAAGATACGACAATATCGACAGTGTGAGTGAGAGGGAACGATGAAAATTTATTAACTAAATTTTCGTGTGATATATTGACCTAAATTATTGTGAATCATGCTTAAAACCGAGTGTGCACATTCGAGCTCAAAGTGGCACATTCCGATCTCGGGAAAATGAAGCGCGCCGCTCCGCGTCGCGCTTCATTTGCTTCCTCGCTCGGAAATGTGCCACTTTTCGCTCGAATGTGCGCATCTTTGCGTAAATTGGATTCGACTATGATAATAGCAAATCTCTCAAATCCAGATTTTTTATTCGGAAAAAGTTTTCGCTTGAAAGTGCACATACTTCTTAATAATTGAATTTGCCTATCTTATTCTTCTCTCTTACAAATAATATTAAATAAATCAAACTGAACTAAATGTACCACTTCTCGCTTTTCTGTTAATTAAAAATTACAGTAGGGTGTTTTTACCAAAAACCACATTTCTAATTTAGTACTTTTAAAGTAGACTAGATGGGAGACTTCATCGTACATGAAAAAAAATACTTAAACTTTTTCCGAATTTTGACTCTTATTTCCCAACCTTTTTTTTTAATATACCGCACCCAAGTCATTCTAAAATTTTGATCCACCCCCTATGTATCACATAAATATTTTTTTATATTTAAACATTGAATTAATCTATAAATGAAGTCTAATTACAACAGTGTAGGGTAAGTACATCAATAGATGGACACCTTCCAATAAATGGACAAATCTCCTTTTCGAAAGCAATTACATTAAATTATAGAACAAAAATGTAAAGTCATAATTTTTTTTAATAACTACAAATAGTTCCGAGTGCGAAAAATAATTCTTTTGAATGTTTTTATTAAAAATAATACTTTAAAAATTTTTTTAAATGTGAAATCTCAAATTTTTGCTTCGAGAGCGCCACCACTAGTAATCATGTGACATCATGGACGTTAATTGCTATAATTGTTGAAAATATAAAAAAAAACTAAGGTATGTACATTTAATTAAACTTATATTTCACTAAAAAAGCTATAAATATAGTTAATAAACAATAAAATCGAAAAAAAATAAGAAAATTGACTGTTTATCTATTGGTGACACATTTCTAACCTCTACCCAATAGATGGACATTGTGTTTACATGGTGAATTTTCTTACTTTTTTTCTCTAATTTTATTTGTTAAAAATGTTTATAAACATGAATTAATTTTTTTTCTTTATAAATGCATTCTTATTCGCCAAAGAGTTTGAAAAATGCATTAAAAGATATCAGCGATGGCAGTAGTATAACGGTAACAGCAAAGAAATATAATATTCCAAAATCTACTCTGCATTCCAAATGCACGGATAGAACTCCCGAGGAATGTAAAAAAGGCCCAAAGACTAATTTAACAGCCGAAGAGGAAAATCGCATTGAAAAATGGATCTTACAGAAGGCCAAACTTGGATTTCCTATGCATCCTGATGAAGTGACAAAAGCCGTTCAAAATGTACTTCAAGAAGCACCCAGGTCCAATAGTTTCATTGATAATAAGCCTGGAAAAAAATGGTTGGATTTATTTCTGAAGAGACATCCAAAATTAACTATAAAAAATCCTGAAGCAATTTCTAAAGGACGAGCATCTGTAACCGAAGATAATTTAAGAGACTGGTCTTCAGGTGTTGAAAATCATTTGAAAGAAATGGGATGGATTGATATTTTAGAAAAACCTGGTAGCATATTTAATGGAGATGAAATTGGCATGCAGCTTTGTCCTGAAAAGCAAAAGAGAACAGGCCTGTTGAAAAGAAGAGAAAGAAGTCAACATAATATATTTTAAACGTTATGTTTCATAAATTTATATAGATTATTAATTAATATTCAAATTATATTAATATTTATTTCATCTTATTTTGCATAAGAAAGTACGATGTGTTCAAAATATAATAAAATTACTTTCCTATATATTTTGAAAATTATTATTGAATTTGTCACCTTTCTTTCTAATTCTATAAAGTTTTATACTTTTTAAGGGATAAAATTAATAAATTTATCATTTCTCATACAAGCAATAAGCTGAAAATATCGTTTGTAAGAAGTGTTCATCTATTGGTATTAGCTGTCCATCTACTGGAGATTTTGTTCATCTACTGGGGTTTTGGTCTTTTCCTTACATTTTTCTTTTTTGTTAATTACTACAAAATTTTACCAAGTTTTACTTATTTTTTTCTAGTTAATTGGATATTTTTACATAAATATAATTTGTTTTATTACTACTTATTTATATTTTACTATATTTTTTTTCTAAAGGAACATGAAAGTTTGCTTAACCGTCCATCTATTGGTGTACTTTCCCTATACAAAATTTGCCTTAAAACTAATTTGTTTATAATTTTTGCAAAAATGAAAGTTATCCAAAAATATTTGGAGACATTAATTTTGACATATAAAACTTCAATAATCTGCAAAAGATAATATAAAAATCAACTAGTTGATTTTTAGTGGCCCACTTCAGAAAATTTGACTCATATACAATTTTAATTAATCAAAAATGCGAATTAGTAAACATTCGAAAGTACACCTGAAAATATTTTTATCAAGCTGGCTACAATTAGGCGTGCGGAAGAGCACCATGATAATGTATCGAAAAGAATAAAATAATAATATAGGCAAATCCGATAAATGCGAGGATGTGCGCGTTCGAGCGAAAAGTGGCACATTTCCGAGCGAGGGAGGCAAATGAAGCGCGACGCGGAGCGGCGCGCTTCATTTTCCCGAGATCGGAATGTGCCACTTTGAGCTCGAATGTGCACACTCGGTTCTAAGCTCGATTACAAAGCGTTCCGTTTTAATAGGAAAAAACTTGGTTAAATTGTTAGGTATATGTTTACAAAAAAAACGCAACAAATTTAATCACTAAATAAAACAGTCGCACATTATCTTAAAATCAACAAAGCAAAAAAAAACACTTTTTAGCTGAAGTCCGTATAATTGAGGTTTTACTGTACATACTTATTTTTCCATCAGACCAATCTTAATTCTTATGCGAGCTCCAATAAATTGATAAGTCCTTTTCACGCCGAAATGCACTCTGCGATATTCAGCTCGACGTGCAAAAATTTCGGTTCCGCTCGCTGGAGCGAAAATAAAGATGCAAGAATCGTTTTCCAAGATGCACACAAACGTGTATGCAATTCTACGCTTATTTCGTGCATTTATCAATTTGCGGTCGACGTTCTGGTTTACTTCAGACCAAGACTCATACCGAATGTCTCACCGGAAATTACATCCAACATTTCTCTTCTTAAAACCAAAATAAAAAAAACGGTTCGCCTTCAATCAATCAAACAATGCAGAAATAAATATTTTATTCGTAAAAAAAACGTAGGCACAACTTAATAATTAGAAACAACAAAAATAAATTAAGTATAAATTAAATTCTTTTCGCACGCATCGTGGTCTTATCGGGCTGTTTGTGCGTAGGCGCTGTAGGCCAACTTTTGGGCTTGCTGCTTGTCGTAAGATCGAGCCCATCCGGCGCCGCCACCGCCATGTCCGCCGCCGGCGACGACGACCTCGTGACTGGCCTCGTGTCCTCCGCCATGCCCTCCGCCTCCGAACAACTTCTTAAGCCCGATGATTCCGGCCAGGACCAGGGCCAACTTTGAGATGATCAGAGCTTTGCCTGCGAGCAGGGCCAAAGCTCCCAACGCGATGGGAATCAAGGTTCCTCCCAGGAGCAATGGTAGCAAAAGGAAGTTGCCCATTTTCTTCTTCTTGCCTCTGCCCTCCTCCGTGTCTAAGGACCTTTGGATTTCGTTCGCGTTGGGAAATTTGATCTGCCGATTAAATTGAACGTTAAAGAACAGTCATGAGCAAAATTTGATGAGCTTACCTGCAAAGAGTGGGTGTTGAGAAAATTGGAGATTTTGTCGGTGATGAGGGCGTTGAGGGCGTCGTCGCGGTCCAAGCCGCGCGGCAAGCTGGCGTCCAATTCGGTTTCGGTTTTGGGGGCGCTTTCTGCGGGGGCTGCGGGATCCTTGACGAAGGTCACCCCGTCGTAAATCGGAAGCGCTGAGTATGATCGGAAGGCGCGGTCCATGGCGGTGACCAATTTCAACTTGAGGCAAGGCGACAGATCGCCAGCCGCACATTCTTGGTACACTTTGTACGCGTAACGAAGATCACTTAAGTACGAAGTAGGCGACTCGCTAGATCGAGCTTCTTCTTTGGGGATCTCGTTGAGATTGGCGGAGGAGGTGGTGCGGGCCGAAGCCGCGGCGAGGACGAACGCGACCAAAACGCACTTCAAGATCATCTTAGAATAACTGATATAATTTCACTTGCACCACCCGCCTTTTATAGGCGAGATGATCCCTCCTAAGGAACTGAACTTAATTTAGGATGCATTAAATCCCCTCTCTGCGGTCAGTTCTGTTAAACCATTGTAATTGTTCCCCGTAGCCCCTTAGAAACGCCTCAATTCTTTGACATTGACCGAGACAAAAAATCAGATCTAATTTCTTGAAGCCACATCCTCATTGTTGAGTGCGTGCCGATGTACTTGGTGAGGCCGTTTAAAATATGCATTTTTCTTCAGACATGCAACCGGAGCGCGCGTTTTTTTCTAGACCAAAACAAGGAAAAAGATTTCGAGACATGCAACGCGGCGTTTAAATGAAGGGCTCCGTTCAAGGCGAACCGGACGGCTCGAAAATCGGAGGAAGAAGAAGAAGAAACAGTTATCTAATAAGTCGATTTTTAGAAACTAAAAGATGATTATTATTAATCTTCTCGTTTTCATTGGAATGCGAAATCGGGGTACGATTTCGTCAGGCCATTGCACTGCCAAGTTCAGATCCGTGATCTTGTAGTAACTTTCTCATTGGAAAGTAAACTAATATTTATTGTCCACTGTTTCTCTTGATCGCAAGGGCCTTTGATGTTGCGAGCCGTCTTTGAGCGGCGCGTGCAAGTGCCCGAACTGCCCTACTGACCGTATTTCGATTTTTCTTAATCGTCCGAGCACACACGAAATTTACAACGTCATTAGCGCAATTTCACTTGCAGGGCAATGTATGTCTTCTCTAATTTTGATGCCGTGTGGCATCCTCTTTTTCTGGACTGCTTCTGCTCGCAAGTGAAATTAGATGAAAGTGATATGCCTCTATTTAATATGGACATGACATAAACTTAACAGAGAAAAAAAAAGATGTTCGAAGAAATTGACCTCAAAGTTGTGTGCACGGTTTTAAATTGGATAATTACTTTTTCGGTCGTAATAAAGGTAATTATAAAACAAAATTAAGGAATGACAATTATAATTTTATAGGTACATCCGCATTTTATAGACTGTAAAATTATTCTCTTCTTTTATTAAAATAATAGCTATTTTAATGAATGTCGAGGTTTATAAATATTTCAATTATAATCAATTGGGTTTTATGGGAAAATGTAGCTGACTTTTTTACTATAAATAATCTTTACAATTTTGTGAGGAACTTAGTTTTTATATTGTCGAAAATTATACTTATTTTCAGTTTTGAAAATAGAGCATAAACTTTAGTATAATTTTGCTAGCTAAATAAATTCAAACGATAAAAGCACGTATCACGGAAAAATTACCTTTTTTTAATTTTTGACACGATTTAGTATGTAATTTTAAAAGAGAGCAATTAACATACAATTCCATTTTTTTTTAATGGACAACTACCTTTTTATTTAGGTTTAATATTAGTTTTCTAAATCTATAATAATGGTTTAATTTGAGATTTATTTTCGCACATTTAAACCTTAAATTAAAATGGGTTAATGATCTGAAAATAAATCCAATTTAAATTTGATTTCTTTCAGAACTTGAATTAACCCCGAGTAAAACCTACTTTAAACGGTTCGAGCAATACGTCAGGACTAAAAAAACTGTAAATGGAAAAAAGTAAAACATGCATATGCATTTATGCATTTATTTCAATGTAAAACAAACGTAGATAATGCATATACAGTAAAACCTCGATAAATAGACAACCTACGATTCTTAGAAATATTGGTCAGTGTAGAGAGGTGGTCATTGTCATAGGTTTTACTGTATATTATTAAGAGTTCGATATACCTACTTATATAATATTTATCATAGATACGTAGTATTTTTTTGAGGAAAAGAAGAACTAAACAAATTTACAAAAATTAAATAATTTTTTAAAGTAACTGGCCAATTTATGCATATTTTGCTTTGGTTTCGATTTACACTCAAACGTTTTTCTTTTTGAAAAAACATGGATTTTAACCCATGTTTTTTTGGTAAAAAATGAAAAAAATAAATTGCTTTATATATTGCAAGGGGATGTTCTTACGTACCCCTAGTAAATATAGCCGGTGTCATTTCCTGGCGCTCTCGCTCTAAAATAAAAAATTTCGATAAAACTAAATAAATCAAATAAATACCTCTTGTCACACAAAAAAAATCGTAGCGCCCTTATTTTCGATTCAATCATTAAAAGCGAGACGGATTCGGAATTCTGGGACTTTTTTACATAAGATACATGTAAAATAAGTATAGGGCGCAACGTAAACTTTTCGAAAGTTAAAATTTGCAATTTTAGTCCACTTTTTTGCACAATTTTGAACTTTAAAAAAATTGTAGCGCCCTTATTTGTGGACGGATCTTTA
Source organism: Sinopyrophorus schimmeli (assembly GCA_036325965.1). Taxonomy (NCBI): domain Eukaryota; kingdom Metazoa; phylum Arthropoda; class Insecta; order Coleoptera; family Elateridae; genus Sinopyrophorus; species Sinopyrophorus schimmeli. The sequence goes on along the minus strand of JARFIZ010000012.1, from coordinate 418,724 downwards.
AAAACTATTCAGATTCGAATTTAGCAGCCTTTTTGGCTTTGGATAGGCTTGAGAAACTATAGGCGTGCTATTTCACAGCTTTGAAAAAAACGTTTTTCTTTTTGAAAAAACATGGATTTTAACCCATGTTTTTTTGGCAAAAAATGAAAAAAATAGAATTGCTTTATATTGCAAGGGGATGTTCCTACGTACCCCTAGTAACTATAGCCGGTGTCATTTTCTGGCGCTCTCGCTCTAAAATATAAATTTTCGATAAAACTAAATAAATAAAAAAAAATACCTTTTGTCTCACAAAAAAAAATCGTAGCGCCCTTATTTTCGATTCAATCATTAAAAGCGAGACGGATTCGGAATTCTGAGACTTTTTTACATAAGATACATGTAAAATAAGTATAGGGCGCAACGTAAATTTTTTGATAGTTAAAATTTACAATTTTATGTCCACTTTTTTGCACAATTTTGAACTTTAAAAAAATTTTAGCGCCGTTATTTGTGGACGGATCTTTAAAAAAATTAAAAATAGAATTGCTTTATATTGCAAGGGGATGTTCTTACGTACCCCTAGTAACTATAGCCGGTGTCATTTTCTGCCGCTCTCGCTCTAAAATAAAAATTTTCGATAAAACTAAATAAATAGAAAAAATACCCCTTGTCTCACAAAAAAAAAAATCGTAGCGCCCTTATTTTCGATTCAATCATTAAAAGCGAGACGGATTCGGAATTCTGGGACTTTTTTACATAAGATACATGTAAAATAAGTATAGGGCGCAACGTAAACTTTTCGAAAGTTAAAATTTGCAATTTTAGGTAAACTTTTTTGCACAATTTGGAACTTTAAAAAAATTGTAGCGCCGTTATTTGTGGACGGATCTTTAAAAAAATAGAATTGCTTTATACTGCAAGGGGATGTTCCTACGTATCCCTAGCAACTATAACCGGTGTCATGTCCCAGCGCTCTCCTTCTAAAACAAATATGTTCGCCTTTTTGAAAAATTTAATTTGGCTATAAAATGAAACTTTAAAAACGCAATAACTTTTTTATTTTTGAAAAGTACGCGGAAAGCGTTCAGTTCGAAAGTATTAGGCCTTAGTACGTCCGAAACCGGTGCTAACTCAAAACCCTCAAAGTCGGCCAAAGTTAAGAAAAAACATTGATTAACCCCTTTGTCTTTTTTGAGAAAAAAAATTATAGTTAAGGGATTTGTTTTAAATTTTTGCGGGACGTTCCTATGGACCCCAAACCGACATATCCGGAGCCATTCTTCTCTGCTCCCGCTTCAATCCCTAAATTTTTCGATAAAACTAAATAAATTAAAAAAAATACACTTTGACTCACAAAAACAATAGTAGCGCTCTCATTTTCGATGCAATCATTACAAGCGAGACGGATTCGTAATTCTGAGACTTTTCTACATAAGATACATGTAATTTTTTTTAGTATGTATTAGTTTTCAATTTGAAATGTAACAATTAGAAAATTCTATCAAACGTCCTACTTCCAAAAATGAATTGCTATTGAAGACGGTTTTTATCATTAAACGCGTTACATTAACTCACTCGAAAATTCGTTGACCTTTAAATAAAAATTAGATAAGCAGCTGGGCGAAATGTTTGTTTCACTTTTAGAGATAAGAAAACCGGTGGTCTGTGCGATTTTAAACCAACGATTTTATTCACAGTGCGTTTCAAGTTCGGCTGCATTGCATTGCTTAAAACATTTCTAAACCATTATTAATTTTTTTTAAGCCTGCATTGCACTAATTAAATGTGCAATTAATTTGAATAAAATTGTGTGTTAGTGCTTCGTGTGATAACTCGAAAACTCCAATTGAAGGTAATAATTGTTTATTTTTTAAAATCTACAAGATTTTCACAATAATCCGTCTATTTCTCTTTTTGTAGTGCTATAGTTTATTAATGTTCGTTTAAAATTAATTTACTTATTACGATTTCGTTGGCTTTACATATTATACATTATTTGGTTATTAAAGACACTACGTAAATTTTAAAATTGAATCTAACACAAATGCAGGTTTATAGGGTGAAACGTCCAGTCTGTGAGACCACCTACCAGTGAATGACCGTTACGAAAATTCAATTTTATGAATTACCCGTTTTTAGTAGGCGAATCAGTTATTCAGTGGGCTATACCCCGGTCACTATTTAGACGAAAAGGTCACTTACTGGATTCTTTATTTTATACTCTTTATAGTTAATTTTATAAACAATTTTATAAACAAATTGCGAAAAGGTTTTTCACTAATTCGTAAACAAAAATAGCATCTTATGTCAACTGTAACGGTTGTTTTGAAAGTGTTAATATCAAATTAGCTTTCTATGCAACAAATCGGTCATTCACTGGACGTTTTACCCTAAATATTTGTCTATTCTTTTACTACTTTTAAAACTTTACTTAATAACTCTTATACAAACAGCAGGATTTATTTTGATCCAAATTGCGATGTAACAGTTCCTAATTGATATAAGATGGTTGGGTGTATTGATTCCACATAAAGCAGTTGTGTATTTTCTGGAAAACAAATATGGAGTAAAACCGACAAATGCACGTGTTATTTACTATGTGTGCTTATGGTTTTTCCACGTGCCTCTAAATTTAGATTTCCTATTACATATATCTACTCATATAACGCAACCGAAATAAATCCGAAAATCTGGTTATTTAATAAAATAATGGGCCTTGGGCTACCATGTGGGCAGATCTGTGATTTCTCACATTACTTACGAAAAATTTAATTACGTGGCTTACACAGTTGCTTTTTTTAATAATAGGTGCACGTCCATTCATTTTAATTTAAAATAAAATTTTTCTAGCTGGAAATCATTAATTAAATTTTCGTTACGTCTCATTGTATGCAAATCGAAAATTTACAATTTTAATAATAAATTATTATAACCATTTTTAGTGATCCTAACTAATATTTATTTTTTTTTAAGTTTCACTTTGGCGATTTTATGAGGTCGTTTTTCAAAAAACCCAAAAAGGTTAAATTTTGTAGGTAACTAAATTATTAATAAATACAAATTGTAAATTGTGTTCTGCCTGCAATTTGATTATAACAAATCTAATCTCGCACAATTATAAATTTAAAAAAAAAGTATTACAACCGGTAGAATTAGAAATTAATATCATTTGGCAATTTTCTCTTGTACCAAATCGTGGTTCATTGTGTTCATTGAACATCTTAGAAATCATTTCAATTAACCGGCAAATTTTCGATCAGAGAAGAAAACGGATTAGTGTACCTCTTGCTTCAGATTAAATCGGTTTCGGTTGTAGAAATTTTCTTTTATGGCCAAAGGAAAATTAGATCAAGGGAGTACCCACAGTTATGTTACATATTTGTTCGAGTAATTTATTGCCGCAAAGTGAAACATGCGATTTCTAGAACGCTCAAATCTGGAATGGCAAAAGTATGTCTTTTGCTTCTGTCGGGCATTTAGAAGTAATTAAATTAAATTTTCCTGTTATTTGTACGTTTTATTGACGCAAGGCTAAGGCAAATTGAAATTTAATAATGTAAACGTCTTTAATAGGGTTTTAACGTGGGGGCGCCCAACTTTAAAAAGGCTCGCTTAAATTTATAAAAGGTTTCGTGTAAATATTTAATGTTTCTTTTTTCTTCGCTAAGTGTTGCGCCCTTCAATCAAACACCCTTATAAATACTTGCTTGTAATAAATGAAAATCATTTTCCAACAATTATCTAATTTATTCCCGACACTGTTATTCATTTTTCGACGCTTTCGTTATTATTTTTTTCATTTTTAACAAAGATAGAAATTATGTCTAATTAGATTTTTGTTCTAAAATTATTTCGTAACATTTTTCATAATAAAACTGTCCTAAAAGTTTTGCACTGTTGGCTCGATTTTTTTAGCCGACTAATGTCATAATTAACATTGTTTTTTTCTCACCCAAAAATTATATATACAAACGTATCGATAACACGAAAAGCCTCAGAGTTGAAAAACATTCAGCTCCAATTGCGATCGTAAATAGCTCTTCATATCAACACCAATTTTGACTTTGCAAAAATGCCTAGAACTTAAATTTTCTAATTAGATCTCTAAAAAAATTAAATCTGATCGTTTAATTTGTACAAACACAGATTTGAACACATCCAAGCTTCATATTTAACAATCGAAGATCAATTTCATTGAAATGCCAATCAGGAATGCTCAATTATGCAAATTGTGAAGTAGTAAACGTTTATTAAAAAAATAAATATACATTGAGAATCAACAATTTGTAAATTAAGTGGATTTTCCTCATTCTACTGGCACACATATTTTTTTTTTTCTAAGAGCTCAAATCACGTACGGATGTTGTACTACTCAAAATTTGCATTTAACACGCTTTTTAACTTTAAAATGGATATTTCTTTCGTGTAGTCGAAACGTTACGTTTTCGGCCTTGGATTTGGGGCATCTTTTGCATGGGGAAATGTTTCGGGCGTAATTCGAAGATGTTTGTTTTCTCTTTGCTCAATTTTAAGGTCACGTGTGTGTAAAGAAATTTCGAGATGTGTGCCAATCGATTCATAAAGATCGACCTTGATAAAAATGTTCGTTAAAAATGAGACGCTTGTAAAAACTTATTTTATTGACTCGTATAAAAAGTAACACATTGTTAAGCCTACAACTTAAGCAACTAAACAGTTACGGTATCTTTGTAGTCTTTGTTCGTCAGTAAACATCTAAATTACATAATAATACTCTTAAATAAATAACATAAATTAAACAAAAATAAGTACAGCTAAGTCCAAATGTCGGCACTAAAAGCTCGCTGAGAATTGGCAGGTACAAGACCGGATAAACCTAGAAATTTACTGTTTCGTGCTGCTGGCAGTTTGCGTGTGGCCACGATAAGCGAGCTCTTGGGCGTCCAAAGACCTACCCCATCCGCCGTGTCCGGAAGAACCTCCGCCACCGCCGCCGCCGCCATATCCGCCTCCGATGTCTCCGCCGTATCCGCCGCCGCCGCCGCTTCCGCCGTAAACGCCTTCATGGGACGAGACGTGGCTCGAGCTGTGATGCGGATGAGCGACCACCTCGTAGGTCACATGCTTGCCACCCCCAAGTAATTTCTTCAGACCGATGATGGCCGACAGGACTAGAGCGATTTTACCGATCAGAAGAGCTTTACCGGCGATAAGGGCGATGGCCGCCAAAGCGAGCTTGCCCAAGATGGCAGCCTTGAGAGCGGCGAGAGCCATGAGCGGTCCCATCTTACCACCCCCTTTTTTCTTCTTGCGCCTTCTTCGATTCCGATCGAATTGTCTTCTTCGAGATTGTCGACGGCATCTCCGAAGGAACGGGCGGCGCTGTTGAAAGTCTCGACGAGCTCGCTACCTTTCAGATCGACCTTGATCGTGTGCGAGTCCAAGAAGCGTTGGAGGCGGCTGAAAATCAAGGATTCGACGGACTCGTCGCCGTTGAGGGCCCGTGGAGCGCCTTCGGGCTCGCCGTCTTGCGTCTTCACGATTGTTAATCCATCGGTAATTGTGATCGTGTCTTTGTGGCCGAGCATTTTATCCACGAAGGAGAACAACTTGTATTTAACACACGAAATCGAATCTTTGCGAAGGCAGTCCGCGTAGATGCTGTCGAGCAGGTCGTTTTCCGTTTGGATGGCGTTTCTTGAAGCACGTGCCTCTTCCTGTGCGGGAAGGGCGCATACTGCAGCCACGATACACAAAAACCCGACCACTTTAAAAGAGGCCATGACCGGTTCACTAGTTGTTCGGAATATGATGTTGTGAAGATGCGCTGCATGTATATATGATACAATCCCTACTACTGTCGGTAGCTTAAGAACAATTTGGGTCCAGAGACTATAATAACGGCCGGGGGGCTATCTTTTGGACCGCTTTCTCACAGAACACTCGCAATAACCTCATTTCCTTCCTCCCCGTGTGCGATATGCACCTCCCATACACATCGCTAATCTGCAATTCCTCCATAGAAAGTCTTCTAATAATATAAAAGAATGTGACACAAGTTCAATGGTAATCGTATTGATGGGTGTTTCGTCGGAATGGGCAGCTTGCCGGATGGTCGCATCAGAAGGCTGAGGGCGGACTAGGTCAACGTCGAAGGTTACTCGAGAGAGTGCGAAGTTATTCTTGTGCTACCGACGACCCACTTTGCTTTATTCGTAAAATGACGAATTCGTATTCCGAATTTTATCCGTTTTCTAATGACGGAGCTGACGGAGATGATTATCAAGGGCAGGTCGAGCTTTTGAGTCACGTTGCCCGTTTTGCTTGCTCTTTCGAGCCGGCGCACACCGGAAGCGATTTTCAGCCGAAAAGAACAAAAGCAAAATGAAATGTTACGAAAGGAAAACCGATGTCTAGACCGAATCCTGTCAAAAAGAGAGCAAAACGGTTATATTTGTGTCACGACAACACGCTATTATAATGAAGTAACACTTTCATAGAGCTTTACAAACACACACACACCAAATACGTAATTTTTACCTTTTCTACGCTTCAGGGTTCAAAAACGACCATTATCTGTTCGATTCCTTTGCTAGCAATTCATGTGGAAAGTTGCTTAATATAGTAACGTTTACTTTTACTACATCCTCTTCGCCAATTGTTAATATTTTAGTTTTTGCTTTTTATCAAGCAAAAACGCGATTTACTTTCTTCTGCTGAAATAACCAACGCTTTTTATCTCTCTTTGGACGGTTTAGGAGAGATTTGATATTGCATGGTTCTTTTTCTTCTTTGGTATGCGACGAAATTAAATAATCTTTTTAACTGGATGGATTTTTTTACTTCTTCTTTTTGTTCATGCTTTCTTTTTCTTTTTTGACCGGTAAAATATGGGCCGTGTATCAATCCATTACTGGATGAAGTCTTCCATTTTTTAGATTTTACCAAATTAGAGATTTCAATTAAAAGAAACTTAGTTTTGGATATGATTTAACTCATATAATATTGGTTTTTTTAAATTTTAACTTTAAATGTTTTTTTTGTATACAGGGTGTTCCCGAAGATATATCAGAGCCGAAAAGGGGTGGTTGGGGACAATTAATGAAAGGCATTTTCGAAAGAAACACATCAAATCGATCTAGTATAGAGAAATTGAAAAAATTCAATTTTTTTCCCAAAAACTGTTTTGGAACCACTAGCTTTTTCCTATTTATAAAACAAGGGTAATTGAAACTTTTAAAATTATAAAGATCGCCCACGTTCTTTAATCTTGCAGGTTTTATTTATTGTTCGATAAGCTTTTATTATAAAGATAAACTTCTGCTCGGAAATTTATCCTTGAACTTCATTTCGACCTATAATTTTGATTACAAATGAAAGACGAACTAACCTACCGTATTTTTTACCACTTACATTTAAATAAGTAATAATTCATCTACAAAAAAAGGGCTAAAGATAGCGGCGTGGCCCAAAAGTTTGGTATGTGAACTAATGCGCTAGCGACCTGGGTTTAGAACCACGCTATAACTTTACACCTGTCTCCCTTACAAGGCAAGAGGTAACCAACAAGGGTAAAACTTCCCAGGAAAATTTCCCCAATAACAACTTTTATGTCTTTGAAATACACTACGACACACAACAAAAGAGACAAGCGGGAAATAGCCTACGCCCGGTTAAAGACACGGCCCTGAAGAAGAAAGGGTTAAAATTCGTAGTCCCCTTTTCTAATGTTGTCCTTGTCATGCAAATATAAAAAAGCGAACACATAATCAAAGTTTGTCGCGCCTGTTAAATAAAATAAAAACACAGGATATCGTTAGTATCATCTTACATGTATGAAGTCATTGTTTAATATTTCGGTTTTATATCGCGCAAACTAATGGACTATTTTATTTATTTTTAAGAATAGGATTATTGAACTTGACCTTAGATTTGTTCTTATACAATTTAATATTGAGCTAGGTCAAAAATATTTGGACATGTTAATAGTCTTTATTACAAGTACCTACGTTGAATACGTTTTGTCTGTACCGTATTTTTTACTACTTTCATTTATCATAATGTAATACTAATGAAGTTCACAAATCAGATCATTAAACACGTTGCCGACATAAGTAACAATCAAATTTTTACGTGTACAAGTTTTATCGTACAACGTTTTTAATACACAAAAAATAATATTACTTTTAACAGTACATATGGAATTCAAATAAAGGCAGTTTTATACCGAAGTCCAAACGGCGCATACTACCCTAATGGTACTCTTTTGTGGTGCGGCATCATTAAAGTATCACATATTAAATATGTCCTTAAATAAAGTTTGCGAAGAAATACATTTTATTAGAGTGGAAAGCGTTCTATTAAAATGTACCTCCCAACGTATTCCTGTTATTAAAAATTCAAAATCAGCATTATTTTTAAAAGCGTACTTTCATTTATTAGGTCTAGAAACCACTTATCAGCTATTTATTAACAAGTCATTGGGGTTCATATTATTGTTTCCTTTATGATACATTTTATATTACGTTGCATTCGATTCGAATGAAGTCATTGTTTAATATTTTCTTTATATCTCGCAAACTAATGGATTAACTGTTTTATTTATTATTTAAGAATAGAATTGTTGAACTTGAACTTAGATTTGTTTCTTATACGATTTAATATTGATCTAGGTCAAGAATATATGTTTAATTAGAATTTAGGCACGTTAACGGTCTTTATTACAACAAGTACGTTGAATATGTTTTGTTAGTACAGTATTAATTTTTTAGGATTTGAAATTATGTTTTTATTTAAGTTTTGATTACACCTTAAAACACGTTTCTTTGCAGACTTATGCAAATTATGAACATTTTAACTACTATCTTTTCAATACGACATATAATTGACCTTCAAGGGTGGAAGCAAGCTACTTCTAGTGAATGCGACCGATATAAGATTAAAAATTTTAAATCAGCGATTTATAATGGCACGTTTCTTAGATCATCGTTGTTTTGTTTATTACTGCATTTATATTATAAGCATATTTGTCCTCTATTATTCTTGAACTTGAATTTAGTTGTTTTTACGCTGATTTAAAATGTATCTTTTGATGCGTTGGTTTTATTCAAGTTTTCATTAAGAATTTTTTTAAATGAATACACAAAATGTTGTTTTATTATAAGGTGATTATGATAATAAAATTTAATACAGTTTAAAAGTTGTCTTGTGGCGAAAACCACCCCAAATTGTCTAATTTTACAACACTTACTTTCATAAGTCGTGTTTTACAATGATTAAAAAAGAATCAAGTCTCTTTTAAAAAGGAAAGAAGTGTTAAAGCTGATAAAGTGTGAAACTCGATATTTGAACTCAGGCACGTTTGTTTTAAAAATAAAAATAATTTATGAGCAATTCATTTTATGTGTGGTATAATAACATGAATTGTTTTATCGTTTGAGGCCGTCGGATATGTTTCTTAATTAGCCAATTTAACGTTGTCATAGGTCAAAAAACCTGCGGTTCTCAAAATATGGTCTCAATTTTGATTTTGCTATAACTTTGTCAAATTAATGAATTTAAAAATATTACCAAATAGAAAGTGTTTCAAAAAATCCCCTCCACCACCCATTTCCGGCTCTGACAACTATTCGTAAACACCCTGTATAGTCCAAATTGTATGGTGATGAAATTTAAATCTTTAAATTTTTCACACTTGCTAGCAATTCATGTGGAAAGTTGCTTAATATAGTAACGTTTACTTTTACTACATCCTCTTCGCCAATTGTTAATATTTTAGTTTTGCTTTTATCAAGCAAAAACGCGATTTACTTTCTTCTGCTGAAATAACCAACGCTTTTTATCTCTCTTTGGACGGTTTAGGAGAGATTTGATATTGCATGGTTCTTTTTCTTCTTTGGTATGCGACGAAATTAAATAATCTTTTTAACTGGATGGATTTTTTTTACTTCTTCTTTTGGTTCATGCTTTCTTTTCTTTTTTTTGACCTATAATGTATGGACTGTGTGTCAATCCAATACTGGATGAAGACTTCCATTTTTTAGATTTTACCAAATTAGAAATTTTAATTAAAAGAAAATTAGTTTTAGATATGATTTAACTTATATAATATTGTTTTTTTTTATTCTAACCCTAAATATATTTTTTTGTATATAGTCAAAATTGTATGGTGACGAAATTTAAATCTCTAAATTTTTTCAGACTTGATTTAACGTTCTATTAGTAATGGGAAAAACGGCAAAATTAAATTTTGGGATTGATCGAGTTTTTAGATAAGCGCAATAGATTTATTCGGGGTACTTTATGTTTTAGTTCGTTTTCAAAATCGAAATGTAAAAGCGTTCCAGATAAAGTGAAATTTTTCTATTATTTTGTCGGCTTTTGTTTAATTATCTTCAGTCGTAAAGTCCACTAACGCATAACGAAAATTATAAAAGCAAAATTTCTAAATAAAATTATCAATTAACATTTGCGGAATTTGCTCGGCAATCGTTAAGTTTGACATCGTTTTTTTTTCTTTGGCTTATTTTCGAAGACGATCGTTCTCGCTTTTACTTTCGAAACGTTTTTGCTCAAAAAACGAGAATCTGTAAATTAATTGTTGAAATAGCAATAAAAAATTAATTATTTGCACGTTTAACAATCGTACGGTAAAAGGTAATTCCTAATTGTCTTACATCTTTCGCGATTTGAAATTATTTCTTTTTTATCTTCGCTTTTAATGTTCTCCACTTTATTAAAAAAAAAACTGCACCCTTTATTTTACGTGTTGATATAAACTATTATGTTTTTTTTAACAATTACAATTGAAAATTGAGTTTTAACCCTCCGCATAATAGGTGACTAAATGTCACATGCCATGCTAGGTGGGGTTTCCCATACCCCGAAAATAAAATGAAATAAAATCCACAAAATTGTACTTTATGACAGTTTAATGATAAGAAATATATTTTAATAATTCATAATGAATAGGTTTAAGTAAAACACATTGTATCTTCCCGCTCCCTTCCACTCATTGCTATGGTAAATGCGTTTTTTGAATATAAAATCGATATTTACTAAATTAAATTAAAATTTTTGATTTGAAAGAGCGCACGGTAAATTATATTAATGTAATAAATACGAGGATGTGCGCATTCGAGCGAAAAGTGGCACATTTCCGAGCGAGGGAGGCAAATGAAGCGCGACGCGGGCGGCGCGCTTCATTCCGAGATCGGAATGTGCCACTGAGCTGGAATGTGCACACTCGGTTTTAAGCATGATTCACAATAATTTAGGTCAATATATCACACGAAAATTTAGTTAATAAATTTTCATCGTTCCCTCTCACTCACACTGTCGCTATTGTCGTATCTTTTCGCTCCCTTCCACTCATTGCTACAGTAAATACGTTTTTCGAATATAAAATCGATATTTACTAAATTATATTAAAATTTTTGATTTGAAAGAGCTTGTGGTAAATGATATTAATGTAATAAATAAAAGGATGTGCGCATTCGAGCGAAAAGTGGCACATTTCCGAGCGAGGGAGGCAAATGAAGCGCGACGCGGAGCGGCGCGCTTCATTTTCCCGAGATCGGAATGTGACACTTTGAGCTCGAATGTGCACACTCGGTTTTAAGCATGATTCACAGTAATTTAGGTCAATATATCACACGAAAATTTAGTTAATAAATTTTCATCGTTCCCTCTCACTCACACTGTCGCTATTGTCGTATCTTTTCGCTCCCTTCCACTCATTGCTACGGTAAATACGTTTTTCGCATATAAAATCGATATTTACTAAATTAAATTAAATTTTTTGATTTGAAGGAGCTTGTGGTAAATGATATTAATGTAATAAATACAAGGATGTGCGCATTCGAGCGAAAAGTGGCACATTTCCGAGCGAGGGAGGCAAATGAAGCGCGACGCGGAGCGGCGCGCTTCATTTTCCCGAGATCGGAATGTGCCACTTTGAGCTCGAATGTGCACACTCAGTTTTAAGCACGATTGCCAAGTGTCCCGTTTTAACAAGAAAAAAATTGGTTACGTTAGTTATACCCCACCTCGTACACGAAAGGTTAAAGTAAAATTGCTTAGAAAATGATATTAGAACTCGATCATCGCTTAAAATTGCTTCTTTAGGCATAAATAAACTACAATAATTATTGCAAATTAAACAGGATATTAATTGAAATCGCAGTTAGGCCTGGAAAGGTGGGGGCACATTTTTTATTAACTTCTCAGGAGCAAGGAGGACAATTAAATTCCTCATTTAATTTCGAAGGTAATACAAGTCGGCCATTTCCCATTGAAATGCATTACTATTAATTTAAAAGCTCCAATTAAAATTAGCAGTCCTTGAACTTGAAACACGCGTTTAATTAAAATCGCCAAGTATTCGACTTTATTACATTTTGCACTTTGTAGCGGTCTACTCAAATATCGTGAATTCGCAAAGCTTGCGCGTCCGTTGCAAAATAAAGCTCGGCCACTTACAGAAGCGAGAACAAAAATTTGCAAAATACAAATAACAACCCCAATCAATTCGAAGATACGCCGGTTATTCACAATAAGCCCTTGGGATGCTCTGACTAATGGCGCTCGCAGGTCCCGTTTCAGGCTTTTTCGTTGCCAAAAGCGTTCGTTGCTTATTTTTTATTCTTCATTTTAAGCGGTTGCAATAATCGACAATAATTTATTAATTTAAACTCTCCCGAAGCGATTTGGCGATTAATTAATTTAAATAAAATAAGAGTGCGGAGAGAAAAATGACGGAACAACATTTTATGGATGTTCTATACGGGGTGCCGGACGAATAGGTACTGAGACTTCACCGGGTTATATTGCAAATTTATTTTATCGTTTAGATCTCATATTTGAGAATATATATGACGAAATACCCTATGTTACCCTTGAAGTGATTAAGATAAGCAACTTTATTGCCCGTCTCCATTTTGAGACATTGTTGTCAAGTCTATCTTTCCTATTTCGATGCATATTTGATATGCGATTTCTTTCGTTTGTGTTTTGATTTTTAAAAACAATATTTTTACATACATTTGTCATTTGTGTAACCATAACCTAAGTTCGTTAGATAGAATATGTTAGAATTGAATAGGTATTTGTTTTCTCGTTTTGTATTTTACCTTTTATTTAACGTCTGACAACCATCCGTGACACGGGGTTAATAGTCACACTTATTTTTTTTCATAAAAATTATAATATGTTTTCTTTAGATAAAGGTAGAGAAAAAGTCTTTATTTTTTCTTAAACTAGAATAAATACAGTATCTATTGATAAATTAAGACCATGGGCTCTATAAATGCAAAAGAAAAAAATTGTGACTTTCAACCCCGGTCTCCCCTAATGGTATCTTTCAAACAGACTCGAATTTTTTTTTAAATATTCAAAATAATGTGTTTATTACACATTTTTAAATTAAAGTTTCCGATACCATAACACAAAAATATTACACTAAGACCACTTGATTTTTTGTTCATTTTAGGACCATTTATTAGTAGGTTAAATTCTAGTACTTAATCGTCCAACATATTGTATAAGTAGCCGCTAGTTTCGATTTTTAATTAATTTATAACTCCTAGTTCCACTTTTTAGTCGTTTTTACAAAAAATGGACTGAATTTCGTTAATTAACATGGAAAGTGCGACAGAGCTTCACTTTTCATCGAAACTTAAAAACAATACGCGTCGAATTTCAAGGACGCTGTCGAATTTTAATTAATTATTTAACAACATCTCCGTTTGTTTGTCAAAGGTGAGATATGAAAGTCGAATTCGGACGTTTGGGAAAGCTTCGGATCTTCTTCATTAGCTGTTAAATTGAGCGAAGAAAATTGAAAATATCTACTTACTTCTATTGTTTGCTTAGGTTCTTTTAAATTAGTGTTTCAACTTATTATTTATAAGTCGTGAAACGTACTAAGTAAACCAATCCGCGTTTGTTCCGATTTCGGAATTATTATCGTGCGTTTGATGATCATTTTAATTGTCTGCAATTTATTTCAATTATATAGCACTTTATTATTTAGTTGGTAAAATATTAGATTTACGAAAATGGGACTAATAATTTTATTATACCAAATCTAAAACCTAACTGTTATGTGAAATTGTTTCATTGTTAAATTATTAATAATTAAATCTGCACACAATACCTGAAAATAGAGTGCCAACAATGCATAATGGAACCATAAATATGCATGCTATGGGATGTGTTATTTTTTTTCTAAATTATTCCTGCTGAATTTAAATTGAACTTTATTGAGCGAAGAACAAGTAATCCAGTTGATAACACACAAACTAGTTTACAGTAAACGAACACAATACTTAAATTTTTTTTTTTTTAGAAAAGAAATAGATTTGGAATTTTCCGCACAATTAATTCAGCGAATTAAATTTAATATCTTCACGTTTTTGTTTTTGTTCGATTTGAACTTCGCATTTTAATAATCCAAAAGAGAATATTTAAGATTTTTCGCATAAAGCGCGAAAAGTTTTATGCAACCTTAGAGCTAAGTGAAAAGTTGATTTCGACACTGCGCGAAAATGCTGAAATAGAGTGTACATTAAAAGCATTTTTGCGGAAAATTGTTTGGGGGGAAACTTAAAAGATCGAAAAGTTCTAATTAAAAAAATTTATTGAAGTTACACTTCTTTTGGCGCGCTGAAAGTAGGGAAACGGAAGTTGCGCGCGCACAATTGTCGAAAATTTGACAGTATGAAGTTAGCGGTGTAAGAACGTACGTTAATGATTGTGAATTGTGCTCTTTCAAATCAAAAAAATATATTTACCATAGCAATGAGTGGAAGAGAGCGAAAAGATACGACAATCTCGTTAGTGGAAGTGAGAGGAAACGATTGAAATTATTTATCTGACTTTTCGTTTAATGAATTAGCATAAATTATTGTGAATCGTGCTTAAAACCGAGTGTGCGCATTCGAGCTCAAAGTGGCACATTCCGATCTCGGGAAAATGAAGCGCGCCGCTCCGCGTCGCGCTTCATTTGCTTCCCTCGCTCGGAAATGTGCCACTTTTCGCTCGAATGCGCACACCTTTGTACTTATTAGATTTGCCTACTTTATCTTTGGCTCTTTCAAATCAAAAATTAAATTTAGTGGTGGTAAATATCGCTTTATGTTCAAAAAATGTATTTACCATAGCAACGAGTGGAAGAGAGCGAAAAGATACGACAATCTCGTTAGTGGGAGTGAGAGGAAACGATTGAAATTATTCAACTAAATTTTCGTTTAATGAATTAGCTTCAATTATTGTGAATCGTGCTTAAAACCGAGTGTGCACATTCGAGCTCAAAGTGGCACATTCCGATCTCGGGAAAATGAAGCGCGCCGCTCCGCGTCGCGCTTCATTTGCCTCCCTCGCTCGGAAATGTGCCACTTTTCGCTCGAATGCGCACATCTTTGTACTTAATAGATTTCCCTACTTCATCCTTAGCTCTTTCAAATCAAAAAAATTAATTGACTGTGGTAAATATCCATTTTATCTTAGAAAAATGTATTTACCCTAGCAACGAGTGGAAGAGAGCGAAAAGATACGACAATCTCGTCAGTGCGAGTGAGAGGAAACGATGAAAATTATTAAACTGCTTCTTCATTTCATTTATTGACCTAAATGATTGTGAATCGTGCTTAAAGACGTATTCATGTGTATATTGGAGCAAAAACTGCGTATTTTTCCAAGATCAAATTGTACACTTGGCTTTTAACCAAAATCTATAATAAAAAATACATCCATCTCTCGATTTACACGATTCCTCAGAAAGTGTCAATCAAAAAGTAATATAATGTGCTTAAGTCAGTCATGTATTGCATATACATTTGCATGCATTAAATATACACACTTTTATATGATATATCGGGGGTGGCCAACCTGCGGCTCGCGAGCCACATGCGGCTCTTTGAGGGATTATTTGTGGCTCTCGATATTTTAAAGAATTATCAAGAGAAGTAAAATAAATGTGTTTAATTTTTAAATTTAAATTTATATGTTTTCAATAAATATAATTTCTGTAAAAATCTTTTTTTAATACCTTTTTTGCATACCTTTTAAATACGTATTTAATTGGGACTCGCGAAAAATTTCAAATTTTAAAAATGGCTCGGACCATCAAGGAGCTCGGCCAGCCCTGTAATATATTAATACATAGTATATTTTAATGAACGGATGCACTAAAAAAATTCTAACTATTTTAGGTAAAAAAGTATTAATTTTCAAAAAACTGATCAGTTTATGTATTTTTAGTCATGTTTTCGATTTACACGGTTTCCTCTGTGTAAATCGGAGAATAGGTTTATATTGGAGAGGCTTAAAGATTAGATTTTTTTTTCAATATTTATTTATATATATTTATATTGTATATTATATATATTTATTTCGTCTATATTTATTTATTACAATTGCATCGTTTCGAAAAATATTAATTGGTGTGTTTTGTTTTCAGAAAATCGAAATAAGGGAAAGCAGTGGAAATCTTCTACAATTCTACTAAAGGGTGAGTTTTTCTATTGATTTTTTATATGTATATTAGGAAATTTTTTTTTGGTCATATTTGGGACACCCTAATGTATATTGTGATTTTTTATTTGATTGTTATACTGGATTGCATAATTTAATTTGCACCTCAATTAGTTTAATTAACAAACCTGAGACATTCTACAAAGATAAAACATCGTGAATAACTCGCATTAATTTTTTTTTCATATTTCAATTTAATATTGAATTATTTTAGGTTTGTGTTTAACTGAAATTTAAAATTCGTTTTTTTTTGCACATTTAAGTTGTTCCATTGGGCTTTATTGCAGAATAGCTCGAATCCTTAAGAACCATTAAAGATTTATGTTTGAAGTTGTTAGGGCGATTTTTAATAAAAATTTTAACGTAACACTTTTTGTTCGTGGAATATTTTTAAGTCGCGTAATCTCACAAAATAATTGGAAGTTAATATACCTACAACAAAGATATGTAATCCGCGATTTGGCGATTAATTAATTTAAATAAAATAAGAGTGCGGAGAGAAAAATGACGGAACAACATTTTATGGATGGTTTATACGGGGTGCCGGACGAATAGGTACTGAGACTTCACCGGGTTATATTGCAAATTTATTTTATCGTTTAGATCTCATATTTTAGAATATATATGACGAAATACCCTATGTTACCCTTGAAGTGATTAAGATAAGCAACTTTATTTCCCGTCTCCATTTTGAGACATTGTTGTCAAGTCTATCTTTCCTATTTCGATGCATATTTGATATGCGATTTCTTTCGTTTGTGTTTTGATTTTTAAAAACAATATTTTTACATACATTTGTCATTTGTGTAACCATAACCTAAGTTCGTTAGATAGAATATGTTAGAATTGAATACGTATTTGTTTTCTCGTTTTGTATTTTACCTTTTATTTAACGTCTGACAACCATCCGTGACACGGGGTTAATAGTCACACTTATTTTTTTTCATAAAAATTATAATATGTTTTCTTTAGATAAAGGTAGAGAAAAAGTCTTTATTTTTTCTTAAACTAGAATAAATACAGTATCTATTGATAAATTAAGACCATGGGCTCTATAAATGCAAAAGAAAAAAATTGTGACTTTCAACCCCGGTCTCCCCTATTGGTATCTTTCAAACAGACTCGAATTTTTTTTTTTTAAATATTCAAAATAATGTGTTTATTACACATTTTTAAATTAAAGTTTCCGATACCATAACACAAAAATATTACACTAAGACCACTTGATTTTTTGTTCATTTTAGGACCATTTATTAGTAGGTTAAATTCTAGTACTTAATCGTCCAACATATTGTATAAGTAGCCGCTAGTTTCGATTTTTAATTAATTTATAACTCCTAGTTCCACTTTTTAGTCGTTTTTACAAAAAATGGACTGAATTTCGTTAATTAACATGGAAAGTGCGACAGAGCTTCACTTTTCATCGAAACTTAAAAACAATACGCGTCGAATTTCAAGGACGCTGTCGAATTTTAATTAATTATTTAACAACATCTCCGTTTGTTTGTCAAAAGGTGAGATATGAAAGTCGAATTCGGACGTTTGGGAAAGCTTCGGATCTTCTTCATTAGCTGTTAAATTGAGCGAAGAAAATTGAAAATATCTACTTACTTCTATTGTTTGCTTAGGTTCTTTTAAATTAGTGTTTCAACTTATTATTTATAAGTCGTGAAACGTACTAAGTAAACCAATCCGCGTTTGTTCCGATTTCGGAATTATTATCGTGCGTTTGATGATCATTTTAATTGTCTGCAATTTATTTCAATTATATAGCACTTT
Source organism: Sinopyrophorus schimmeli (assembly GCA_036325965.1). NCBI lineage: Eukaryota > Metazoa > Arthropoda > Insecta > Coleoptera > Elateridae > Sinopyrophorus > Sinopyrophorus schimmeli. The sequence goes on along the minus strand of JARFIZ010000012.1, from coordinate 400,451 downwards.
ATTATTTAGTTGGTAAAATATTAGATTTACGAAAATGGGACTAATAATTTTATTATACCAAATCTAAAACCTAACTGTTATGTGAAATTGTTTCATTGTTAAATTATTAATAATTAAATCTGCACACAATACCTGAAAATAAAGTGCCAACAATGCATAATGGAACCATAAATATGCATGCTATGGGATGTGTTATTTTTTTTCTAAATTATTCCTGCTGAATTTAAATTGAATTTTATTGAGCGAAGAACAAGTAATCCAGTTGATAACACACAAACTAGTTTACAGTAAACGAACACAATACTTAATTATTTTTTTTTAGAAAAGAAATAGATTTGGAATTTTCCGCACAATTAATTCAGCGAATTAAATTTAATATCTTCACGTTTTTGTTTTTGTTCGATTTGAACTTCGCATTTTAATAATCCAAAAGAGAATATTTAAGATTTTTCGCATAAAGCGCGAAAAGTTTTATGCAACCTTAGAGCTAAGTGAAAAGTTGATTTCGACACTGCGCGAAAATGCTGAAATAGAGTGTACATTAAAAGCATTTTTGCGGAAAATTGTTTGGGGGGAAACTTAAAAGATCGAAAAGTTCTAATTAAAAAAATTTATTGAAGTTACACTTCTTTTGGCGCGCTGAAAGTAGGGAAACGGAAGTTGCGCGCGCACAATTGTCGAAAATTTGACAGTATGAAGTTAGCGGTGTAAGAACGTACGTTAATGATTGTGAATTGTGCTCTTTCAAATCAAAAAAATATATTTATCATAGCAATGAGTGGAAGAGAGCGAAAAGATACGACAATCTTGTCAGTGGAAGTGAGAGGAAACGATTGAAATTATTTATCTGACTTTTCGTTTAATGAATTAGCATAAATTATTGTGAATCGTGCTTAAAACCGAGTGTGCACATTCGAGCTCAAAGTGGCACATTCCGATCTCGGGAAAATGAAGCGCGCCGCTCCGCGTCGCGCTTCATTTGCCTCCCTCGCACGGAAATGTGCCACTTTTCGCTCGAATGCGCACATCTTTGTACTTATTAGATTTGCCTACTTTATCTTTGGCTCTTTCAAATCAAAAATTAAATTTAGTGGTAGTAAATATCGCTTTATGTTCAAAAAATGTATTTACCATAGCAACGAGTGGAAGAGAGCGAAAAGATACGACAATCTCGTTAGTGGAAGTGAGAGGAAACGATTGAAATTATTTATCTGACTTTTCGTTTAATGAATTAGCATAAATTATTGTGAATCGTGCTTAAAACCGAGTGTGCACATTCGAGCTCAAAGTGGCACATTCCGATCTCGGGAAAATGAAGCGCGACGCGGAGCGGCGCGCTTCATTTGCTTCCCTCGCTCGGAAATGTGCCACTTTTCGCTCGAATGCGCACATCTTTGTACTTAATAGATTTCCCTACTTCATCCTTAGCTCTTTCAAATCAAAAAATTTAATTGACTTTGGTAAATATCCCTTTCATCTTAGAAAAATGTATTTACCAGAGCAACGAGTGGAAGAGAGCGAAAAGATACGACAATCTCGTCAGTGCGAGTGAGAGGAAACGATTAAAATGATTAAACTGCCTGTTCATTTAATTTATTGACCTAAATGATTGTGAATCGTGCTTAAAGACGTATGTATGTGTATATTGGAGCAAAAACCGCGTATTTTTCCAAGATCAAATTGTACACTTAGCTTTTAACCAAAATCCATAATAAAAAACACATCCATCTCTCGATTTACACGATTCCTCAGAAAGTGTCAATCAAAAAGTAATATAATGTGCTTAAGTCAGTCATGTATTGCATATACATTTGCATGCATTAAATATACACACTTTTATATGATATATCGGGGGTGGCCAACCTGCGGCTCGCGAGCCACATGCGGCTCTTTGAGGGATTATTTGTGGCTCTCGATATTTTAAAGAATTATCAAGAGAAGTAAAATAAATGTGTTTAATTTTTAATATTTAAATTTAAATTTATATGTTTTCAATAAATATAATTTCTGTAAAAATCTCTTTTTAATACCTTTTTGCATACCTTTTAAATACGTATTTAATTGGGACTCGGAAAATTTCAAATTTTAAAAAATGGCTCGGACTATCAAGGAGCTCGGCCAGCCCTGTAATATATAAATACGTAGTAAAGTTAATGAACGGATGCACTAAAAAAATTCTAACTATTTTAGGTAAAAAAGTATTAATTTTCAAAAAACTGATCAGTTTATGTATTTTTAGTCATGTTTTCGATTTACACGGTTTCCTCTGTGTAAATCGGAGAATAGGTTTATATTGGAGAGGCTTAAAGATTAGATTTTTTTTTCAATATTTATTTATATATATTTATATTGTATATTATATATATTTATTTCGTCTATATTTATTTATTACAATTGCATCGTTTCGAAAAATATTAATTGGTGTGTTTTGTTTTCAGAAAATCGAAATAAGGCAAAGCAGTGAAAATCTTCTACAATTCTACTAAAGGGTGAGTTTTTCTATTGATTATTTATATGTACATTAGGAAAATTTTTTTTGGTCATATTTGGGACACCCTAATGTATATTGTGATTTTTTATTTGATTGTTATACTGGATTGCATAATTTAATTTGCACCTGAATTAGTTTAATTAATAAACATGAGACATTCTACAAAGATAAAACATCGTGAATAACTCGCATTAAATTTTTTTTCATATTTCAATTTAATCTTGAATTATTTTAGGTTTGTGTTCAACTGAAATTTAAAATTAGTTTTTTTTGCACATTTAAGTTGTTCAATTGGGGTTTATTGCAGAATAGCTCGAATCTTTAAGGACCATTAAAGATTTATGTTTGAAGTTGTTAGGGCGATTTTTAATAAAAATTTTAACGTAACACTTTTTTGTTCGTGGAATATTTTTAAGTCGCGTAATCTCACAAAATAATTGGAAGTTAATATACCTACAACAAAGATATGTAATCCGTTATTGTTCGTCCTAGTTTCGCGACAATTATTTTTAATACAAAAAGCTCTCGTTATTCATAATATTACATTTAATTTACTTAGCTTGCATTGTTTGCCGGTGCAAAATACCGTGACAAGGTTTGAACCGAGGCCAATATTGTAAGCATTAAGTACGTATGCTCCACGTATTGTAAAGTGTGAGATTTAGGTCTTAGACCGACTTTTGCGAATAAATTAAACCAGGTACAAAAGACTTGCGGAAATTACGCAGATATGCGCATAACTAAAGCATTTTAAGACAGATGCAAATTTCCTTTCTTCGTCCCGTTCGCCTTTAAACTATTTCGCAGGACACGATTTGCTAGATCGCTAAGCAGGACGCCTCTTTCTTGTCGAATTAATTAAAAAGAAATAATTAGCGAAGAAAAACTGAGAAGATTAAGTTAATTGCGGTCGCAGTTATACGCTTATTACGTTGAATATTATTTTACTGTTAAGTAACTTGTAATTAAGATCGCCTTCTTTCTGGTTGCCTTAAGAAGAAGGCTTAAAAATGTTCGTTTCTTTGTTAGAATATTGAATAACTTTAATTGCATTGAAATTGCCGTTGTTCTTTCGACAAAAGGTTTTTAATGATTTTAATCAACTATAAATGTACCATTTTGGTCACTGATCTTTTCCCTTTTTTTGCCAATTTCAGCGATTTGCCATCATCAACATTAATGAAAGTTTTCTCATTTAAATAGTTTTGTAAAAATTAAAATAATTGGCAATCCGATGATGCAGGGCCATGGCAAAATGGTAAATGTGACATCAGTTCCCAATCAAGCTCCAATAATTTTTGACGACTTAGCGAAGATGTGCGAGGGCGAGCGTTGTCATGGTGGAACATAATGCCTTTACGATTAGCTCATTCTTGGCATTTATCTTCGATTCCTTCCTCCAATTTCATCAGTTGTTGACAGTAAACATCTTAATTGAACCGAAGGTACTTTCTTGCCAACCCAATACGTTTACAAAGTCTTTTTTTGGAAGAAATATTCAACGATTAGCATATTACTTTTTTTGAATTAGTGTTTTTGCAATTCTTTTAATATATACAGTGGAAACTCGGTTATTCGGACTAATTATTGTTGCAGTTCATTCGGTTAATCGAATATTCGGTTAATTGAATGTATAGGAAAAAACGAATTGAAGCTATATATAATGTCACCATATTTTCTGTTTTGAATGGGACTGGTCCGTTTTTAGATCATTTGTCCCGTTGTCCCCAAGCAATCATTCGGGACGCCAAAATGTCCCGTTATAAAAAAATTGTCAATTACGATACCGAATATTAAAAAATCCTAACAAGAATTTAATTCTTGTCTCCTTATTTAAATACAAATTAATTTCACCGGCAATTTCGCAATGAAAAAAGTAAAAAATTATAAAAATAAGCGAAGCCCAAAGGTGACATTTTGAGAGTGCAACTGCGGTTTCAGAATTAATTGAATTTTTAAAGTAAATGGATCATTGTCAATTGTGGTGAAAAGCGGTGTGTCCACATTCGAGCGAGAAGTGGCACATTTCCGATCTCGGGAAAAAAGCGCGCCGCTCCGCGTCGCGCTTCATTTGCTTCCCTCGCTCGGAAATGTGCCACTTCTCGCTCGAATGTGCACATCTTCGTACTTACTAGATTTGCCTACTTCATCCTTAGCTCTTTTAAATCAAAAAAATTAATTTACTTTGGTAAATGTCTATTTTATGTTAGAATAATGTATTTGCAATAGCAATGAGTGGAAGAGAGCGAAAATATGCGATAATCTCGTCAGTGCGAGTGAGAGGAAACTATTGAAATTATTCAACTGATTTTTCGTTTAATTAATTGGCTTAAATTATTGTGAATTGTGCATAAAACCGAGTGCGCACATTCGAGCTCAAAGTGGCACATTCCGATCTCGGGAAAATGAAGCGCGCCGCTCCGCGTCGCGCTTCATTTGCCTCCCTCGCTCGGAAATGTGCCACTTTTCGCTCGAATGCGCACATCTTTGTACTTATTAGATTTCCCTACTTTATCTTTGGCTCTTTTAAATCAAAAATTAAATTTAGTGGTGGTAAATATCGCTTTATGTTCAAAAAATGTATTTACCATAGCAATTAGTGGAAGAGAGCGAAAAGATGAGACAATCTCGTTAGTGGAAGTGAGTCGAAACGATTGAAGTTATTCAACTCACTTTTCGTTTAATGAATTAGCTTCAATTATTGTGAATCGTGCTTAAAACCGCGTGCGCATTCGAGCTCAAAGTGGCACATTCCGATCTCGGGAAAATGAAGCGCGCCGCTCCGCGTCGCGCTTCATTTGCCTCCCTCGCTCGGAAATGTGCCACTTTTCGCTCGAATGTGCACATCTTCGTATTAACTGGATTCGACTATATTAATAACAAATCCTTCAAATCCAGATTTTCTATTCGGAAAATGTTTTCGCTTGAAAGTGCACATACTTCATAATAATTGAATTTGCCTATCTTATTCTGCTATCTTACAAATAATATTAATTAAATCACTAAAATGACCTAAACCACTTTTTTTAGCATTGACTCAATTTTGAATTATTTTATAACTTATAAATGGATGTAGAACAAATGCCAATTTGTGTTTTAAACACTTACATTCTTCCAATTTTGAGTTATGTTGATTTGGCCAAATTCAAGACCTTTGGTTTTATGAAACGGTTTCAAATACGGTGCTATATTCATATTATCACGAACAATTTGAGCAGATTTTTTTAATGTCCTCCAAATGGTAGATTTTGACAGATCCAAGTTAATTTATCCTTTTATTTCATTGCAACTAACCATAGAATTTAACGCACAATTTACAATTTGCCAAACATTTTAAGGGTGATTTTGATAGGATTTGATGAGTAGTTTGTTATTAAATTTTGAAAAATTTGGTAACCTCTTCTTCTTCTTCTTCGTAATTTAGGACGTGGTGTCCTGTAATTTCTAATTTAACTGTTTATACCTCCTGGGATGTGGATGTCCAGGTATCCTTTCATCTTTTTGGTGGCCTTTCTATTGGACGTTTTGTATTGGGTTTTTGCCCATTTCGCCAGTCGATCATCTTCCATTCGGTCAACGTGGTCTCTCCAATTTCGGCGCCTTGTTCTTACCCATCTTACTACATCTTGGGTGTTGCACTCTTGGCGCATAGTCTCGCTTGTTTGGTAACCGTTTGCCAAAAACGTCAATTTTGAGATTTTAACAGGAAAAAACTTGGTCAAATTGTTAGGCATATGTTTACAAAAAACTCAACAAATATTAATCACTATATAAAACAGTCGCACATTATCTTAAAATCAACAAAGCAAAAAAAACACCGTTTAGTGCAAAATACAAAATAAAATAATAAAATATTCAGTAAGAAATACCGAGGTTTAATTTTCGCAAAGAGTCCGTATATCTGTATATCCGTATATCTGAGGTCCGGATAATTGAGGTTTTACTGTAGCGTGATTTGCAATCTTATTATGGTCCGTTTTATTATTTTTTCTGTAAATTTTAATGCTCGTTAAATTCCATATTAGAAATTTACAAAATAAAATTCTTTGATAAATTTCCGAAAGGAAATCTTGAGATATTTTTAGAAACCTTTTGCAAGGCACGGAGGCTTTATTTTTTAAATGGAAGCAACACCTATCGAAATGTTTTCAGTAAAATATCGTTTATAAATGTCATACGACAAACAATAACTCGATGGATATCCATTATAACTGTAAATGCATCAGACTTGTTTTGATTCGAAAGAACCAAGATCGTAGATAATAGTTTTTGATTTTTGTTTTCAAGTTGAAGATTAATTTATGACATTAATTACAATTGAAATCCAGTTTTCTATCAGCAATTATTGAATCGTTGAAACAACTTAATTTAGTCTTGATCAATCTTCATTAAATCCACAAAACCTAAACCTCTCACTGAGAAAATCTCCGCATTTCAATTTGCTTATTTTTATTAGTCGGTAATTAATAAATTTGTTGATACTCTCGACGGAAAAAAAAGGAAAACTAATTTAAACTAACTTTGTCCAAGTTTTTTATTTTGTACGAGTTGAAAACGAAACCGGTGCTTTTATTTAAAAGTAAAAACAAAGTTTCTCAATTTTGTAGAATTGTAATTCTTAATAAGCGAAGTTTTCGTAGAACTTTTCGACTTGTGCAGGAGCAAAAAGAGGTTACCTATAATCGTACAAGAAAGTCTTAAAGAATTTAAAAGAACTGTTAACCGCGTACACACTTCGAAAGTAGGTCTGTAGATCTTTCTCATATCCATATAAAGCGGCGATTTCACGTGGAATTTAGTCAGAAAAGCTTCATCTGCCGGATGTACTGCATATTTCGCTTGGTCCCTGCTCGCACTGCTTCGCCGACGATTAACAAGCCGCTCACAACTCCAAAAAAAAAGAGCCGTCCAACAATTAGTACGCCTCCGTTTTCCTCCTCCGTCCGTGCAGGCCTTAGATTACTTTTTAATGAAAGCAAAAAGAAGAGTTTAATTTTTGAGAAAAATCAATCCCCCGTCCCGATTTTTATTGACCGGTTAGTCTTGTTTCGAATCGGCACAACACTTTCTTTTCTTGCGATGGTAGCAAAAAAAAAGCGGTTCGCAAACGTCCATTTTCTTCGCTTATTGCGCGCCTTTTTTTCTTTTTGGGAGATGACGAATCTCTCTTTCGGTCGATGTAGAAAAAAAAGCAGGTGTGCCACAATCTGTTCGTGCCTTTCACAACTTCCTCATTCTTCGAAACGAGCTTCGCGTGAAATGGTGTCAGTGTATTTCTAGGTTATGGCCATTCACGTTGAACTTGATCTTCAATAGCTTTCTATGTGTTTCCTCGCGCCTGCAATAAAACCATAACACAAGTAGTATGCCAGCAGGTTGCTACAACAGGTTCTTTAAATATTGGGTTAATTGAATGAATAAGCAGTTCTTAATTTGACGGTCTTTATTTCCCGATTAGGCTCTCATCATACATTTCATGATTTGACTTTACACAAATTAAAAAATTAATTCAACAGTCATCGAGATTTTCGCAAAATGCGAAATGCAGAAGTAAGCAGGAAGGACGGAAGGAATTCGAAAGATGTACTGCAATCCGCTGTGCGCTCCACGAGATCAATTTTCGAAGAAGAAGAAGAAGAAGAAGAAGAAGAAGAAATTAGAGGACGAAATAAATAAATTAATTAAATAAATTAAAACATATTCACAGCCTAGCTAGAAATATTCGGAACCCATGCATTGTACGCCAGTTCCATGGCATCCCGTTTTCTTCTGTGGTCGTGTCCGGCGTGGATGACGTGGTGGCCGCCATCGTCGTGCCCCGAAGAAGCCAATTTCTTGACGCCCACGATCGCTGCCAACATTAGGGCCATTGCGGACACCGTCAGGGCTTTCATAGCCAATAGACCGACACCACCGATACCAAGAGCCCCCAACATCGATCCGAACATGGAGCCCAACATCAATAAACCGCCTCCACCTCCGCCGCCCTTCTTGCCTCTTCCAGTACCTGAAATTATCAGCAATTAATCGTCAGTCCAAAATTTTGGCGACCGATACCAAATGCTCGTTGTGCACTTTTTCGAGCCGAAGGAACCGAAACACTTGTTTTAGCAAATTACAAATGTGATCTTAACTTGAGCAAGGGCGAAGCCGAAATGAATTTAAGTCCTCGTTAAGCGAGTAATTTTTTTTTAAGCATATATCACCCGCTCGAACGGCGTTACTTCTACAATTTTTAATTGAAGCAAAGCGGATCATTAACTTTTCCGTTTCCGCATCGGGGCGAATTAATTCGGACGTTGCTGGTAGGAAAATCATAGTTACCAATGTCTGAGCTGTTGATGCCTTGAACGACGTCCTTGAAAGCCCTTCCGAAGTCGTGCCCGTCGGGCATAAGCTCGGGAAGCTTAATTTTGATCTCGTGCGTCTGGAGATAGTTTTCCAAGACCCCGAAGACCGAGTTGTCGTCCGAAGACCGTCCCTCGGCGTCGTTGGGGCTGGAGGTGCTAATGAGATGGACGCCGTCGGTCAACTTAAAATCTTCCGGTTGCGAGTTGAGGAAATTTCGGAAAAGTTTTCCTACAATTTGAAGTCCGTAACTGAGGTCGGCTCCTTCTGCGCCGCCATAAACACCCGTCGCGATGGCGAAGACGCCCGTAAGCACCAAAAGGCAGTGCATGTTCTTGTTTAAACTGATCTAGAATGATCCATGACTATCAAACGTTCGCTTATATATCAAATTCCACGAAGGACCGTCACTAGATGTAATTATTATAAATTAATGGAGCAGTTCTGGGAAATAAAACAAAAAGTAGCCAGATCGGTAGTTGGGGAGTGTTAGCTAATTTTGCGCCGCAACGAAGACGGTCAGAAGTGCCAATCTTGCGTAATGCGAATAGTGACTGTGAATTTAAATCTTAATTTTAGACGAAAGTAAACTGGAGCATGTTACGGTCAGCAGAAAGAGGCCTTGATTTAATAATTTTTTTTTACGTGCTACAAATTGCGACAAGCGTTCTTTTAGTCCGTAGATCTTGCAATTACTTTTGGTTTGGTAAGGCGATGGCATACTTCCGGTCTTTGCTTGGATCCGACCGGATGGTCAGCGGTGTTAAGTGAATGGCGTTTTCCGGTGGGGATTTTATCCTTCCAATCTAATAAAAGCTAATGAATTTTATGAAAAAGCTCACACAATTAAAGTCCGCTCGCAATCGAACTTGACCACCGGCAAAAGGGTCTTATTTCGCCGATTTTTTTCTCTTTTTAAATTTGCATTAAACCACTCTTATTTTCGTTTATTTAGTTTGCGATTATGCAACGCTGTTTACCAATTGAATTCGTACCAAATAATTTCTCGTAACAAAAACAATGGATTTTTCCATCCATTAGTCTATTTTCCCATTAAATAAATAACTGTTCATGCAAACTCTTGATGATGACCGTATTTTTTATAGCATTTTTATTCAAATAACTGTTATTAGATATATAATTATATTTCTCGGTTATTTGCATTAAAACATCTGTATTTAAATGCCCTTCCTATCCTCCTTCCAATTTGTATAGTTGCACGAAACCAATTGAATTTTTTTCTTCTTCGAAACATTAACTTAAGAATCGTTCGGTGATTAGGTTTTTAATTTGTAAACAATTATTCGCAAAAAACAACATCAAACGTGGAGGTTTACAATTATGAAAAACCGCAACTGGAAATAATTATTCAAGTTCAGAAATTGTTCAAGTCTTCAACCGAGCAAAATTTATCTTCTTTTTTGGGCAACGACCAATTATTTAATTTTTAATTTGTTTATTTAGTTAAATGTAATTGCTTACCTTCTGAAAGGACGCAGACGGTTTTTTGTTGAGCTTTAAAATTTCCGTCTGAAGATTTTTTGATATTGAATCAACAGTACGAAGAGATTTGGGTTTTGCTTTTTTTTTTAAATGGTAGTTAAAGGCTTCAGCTTTAGAAAAGCTGCAAGAGAAAAGAAATAACAATTCTATTTAAGTGCGAATAGTTTGACATCCGGTGCGAGCGCTTTCGCGTTTTCTCTGAAAAATTATTTACACATCCGTGTATTTGCCACTAATCTAATTTCTCCTCTTTTAATTATCAACACAATATCACTTAACCCATTTATTATTTGTTTACAACGGAACTATTTTTATGGGTTTTCTTGCATCATTTTTTACACCTCATCTACACTACATTATTTTGGCCAATAACTTTTTAATTCCATTACTAATTAAATTTAAAAAAAATATACAGAATGATCTCGGCAATTTTTATTAAAGAAACTCTGAAATTAACAAAAAAATTTGTAATTCAAGTAAAGATTTGTTCGACGTCGCTTATTCAATTTGAACTTATCGTGAAAAATTGATAAATCAAAGACGCGTCTTTTAAATAAAAAAAATACTCGTAGGGGTACAAAAAGGCAAACGAAGAAGAAGTAGAATAATACGAAAAAATTATTAGAAAATGAATTCAGTGGAAATTAACAAACAATTTATTGCAATTTTATGAAACTTGCCAGCTCTATCATTTCGTGTTTGTTTTTAATCCAATTCTATTATTATTTTTTTTAGATTTACCTTTAAAAAGTATTTATTATCTCACATAATAATATGTTTATTTAATTTTTAACTGAAATATGCTCTCAGATGTAAATCTTTTGTATCTTAAATCATAAAAATAAATCTCTTTCGACTAACTTTGTAAGTACGTTAGAAATTGAATGAAATATTAATTTCGATCGTACTCAATTTAAATAATTGCTCTTAAGCTGGGATCTTCTCGCAAAAAACAGAATTCTCGCAAGATTGTAAAATTTCAGGAAGTTTTTTTTTAAACCCTGCTCCATGTTTTCAATTGTGTAGGTCTTTTTAATTTACTTCAGAGGTATTCGGTAAGTGTTTCAGAGATCGGCAAAAAATTCTCATTTTACATTTTTTTATTTTTTTACCTTGACGGATTCGCGTAATAAACCCCAATTAAACAGTTTAAATGTACGAAAAAAATCTAATTTTAAACTTGAGTTGAACCCAACCTAAAATAATCCATTTGATTCTGCATTTTGTTTTTCAAATTTAATTTAACAATTAGTTTTTCATTGAAACAATATTGCTTATAAGCAAAAAATTTGCTCAGTTTATTAAAGACGATAATGGCTCGCAGTTATGCAAAAAAGAACACTGCACATCGAAGCAAAAAAAGGGAAATCTTACTTATTATAGCGTGCTACAAGATCTTATGTTAATATGAAGGATATTTTCCAGTTCAATGTTAGAATATATTTAATAGTGCATCACTCTCACGCAAAATTACTCTTATCTTAGAAAAGGAAGTAAGTTTTGTCTAAAACCCACCTGATAAAACCGAATATTTATTTTACAACCCTTTTTTTTAATCCCCCACGATCTCACTCTAAATCCCTTCGCTAATTTGTGCGAATTAAAATATTTTCAAAGTAAATCATAATGAAATTTAGATTAAAACTCTCTGGTGTCGGATTTAATCTAAACTATTTTCTTGATTAATATTTAAAAAAATCAGATCATGCAACGTTAGGGTTGGCTGGTAGCGGTAAAACATAAAAGCTTATTGCAAAGGTTGTACTTCCAGTACTTCTTGCAACTTCTGATAATGCATCTGTGCCCATTGATAGCGCTGTGTTTCCTCTGCTTCGGGCTCGTCCACGTCGAAAGCTCCGAAAATAAAAGATTAGGCATCGGAAGTGACTTTAATTTACATTTAGATCGCTTAGATCGCGAAAACGCGACTTCGTTTCTGGAAAACCACGCGTTGCGCTTGGATTTTTCCGACATGACCTTGAGCGTCGGAAAGGCCCTAAAAAAGGACGCCCTGGAACTCGGCCTGTACATGAATGGCAAAGAGGAAGGTGCGTGCTTTATAATTTCTATGACGAAGGTAACGAAATAATCGTTTTCTGGCAGGAAGAAAAAATAAGTTGGGGGAGGTCTTGATCCCCACAATAATTGGGTTTAAAGCCACCGGATTGACGGCGCTATTTTTGACGGCCGTCGCCGTTCTCGTTTTTAAAGCGCTTGCCGTGGCCAAATTGGGCATCTTGGTGACATTGGGAATGTTAATCGCCAAACATTTACATCACAAACATGAGCGTCCTCAGACAGAAGTGGAAACTGCTCCCATCTTTTATCCTTATCATTCGGAAATTCCTTCTGCCTCTGCCGCTGCAGGTAAACGTATTAATAACACCCCATTTTTAACGTTTCAAACCAAAAAAAATGTTTTGAAAGATTTAAATATTAAGTCAAATGTGATTGGTTCGTTAAATTCAAATTGACCTATCAAAAGGTTAGAATTTAATTCAAATTTCTTGGAAGCCATTTTAAATATTGTAACCAAGGTAATGAGGGAATAAGAGAGATACACTGATATGGAAAATCTTTAAACGAACGGAGATGGTTGTAGTCTTTTTCCACTTCGCAAATTGAAAATTAGCTATTGTGAAGAAAATCTCAATCGTTTTGTAGGTTACAATCAGCACCCAGCATCAAACTATTTGGCGTATGCAACGTACGGGTTAAGTGGTCCCGAAGTAGCCGAAACATCTGGACAATACGCAATTGTTGCAGGACCACCAAACAACCTAACAACTTCTGCGACGGCTGCGAATAAGCGTAACGATTTTATGCGACGAAAATCGCCCCCAATTCCTATCCTAAGCATCAAAAAATACACCTACGAGAACTAGCTGAAATTAATTTGAGTGGGAAGAAGGTTTTCGTCGAGTTTCCTATCCTTCTAGTCTGTAGCCCAGTGGTTCTCAACTTTTACGGGGTAATTGATTCAAGAAATCTGATTTATTCGAATTTGATCAATTTTAGTTGGCTTTGATTAGCGTAATTTATCGAAATTGTCAAAGTGGCATCAAAAAACAAATTGAGGCAAAGTTGAGAAGCACTGCTCTAGTCTATTGAATTGCGTTTAGTCTAATTTATTGTTATTTATTTAAATATAAAGATTAGTTGCTTGAGGGCTTTTCATTTTTTTATTAATAATCCACACTTAAAGTTTTACAATATTTATTTTTCTTTCAAAAACCGGAACTGAACCGAAAACCGAAAAAAACCGTACCGGAACTGAACCGAAAAAATATTTTAGTTTGTTTCTTCTCTCCCTCTTTCTCTATTATTAATATAATATATAATTGAACCGAAAAAACCGGTATATTTGGCGAACCGAAAACCGGAACGGTTCGAAGCCCTGCTTTCTTCTTAAACAAATTAAATGAAAATCAAGTTGTGAATGAGAATAAAACTAAAAGTGCTTTTATTTGTACTTAGAAACTCTATATATTCAAGTGGGCAAAAAAAACAAACAATTGTACAATAAAATTAATTAATAACGAACACAAAATAAATAAGAATAAATAGAGACTTAATCACCAATATGGTAATTCCGAAAATTTACTAAATTAGCTTCGGTCCTGTATTTTAAGCTGTTGGTTTATGGGCGCTGTATGCGAGATCGCCGGCAGTAAGCGTCCTTCCCCATCCCCCATGTCCACCTCCGAAGGAATCGTGTCCGCCACCGCTGAACGAGGCGTGCTCGTGGTGGTGCTCGTGATGGGGATGTGCCACCACCTCGTACGTTACGTATTTCTCTTGGTGCAATAATTTCTTCAGGCCAATCACGGCGGCCAAGACCAAAGCGAGCTGAAAATCGAAAAAAGTTAATTGCGAACTTTTTGTCTTGTTTTGAGCGTTCTCTAAAGTACCTTGCTGACGATTAGGGCTTTGCCGACTAATAATGCTAAACCTTTAAAAGCGAGAGCTTTTAGTAAACCTATTTTGAGTGCAATTGCAGCAGCTAAAGCTCCCATTCCGCCGCCACCACCTTTTTTCTTTCTTGCGTCTCCGACTTCTGTGTTTGGCTTTAACGAGAACCCGAGGTTAAAGGCTCCGTCATTGCCACTTCCGCTAGATATTACCATTTCTGTGTCTTCTGTAACCTGAAATTGGCAGTAACTTTATTAATTATAATTTAATAACAACAAAGCTCAAGATAATGCTTGTTAAAGCTCTGTATTAAACGGTTTAATTATCTGTGGTCACGAAGATGCGTTCTTTTATATTCTTAAATTAGTAATTACATCCTTAATTTGATGAAAGGTATTTCATTATTTGCAGTGGACAATTTATGCTTATTAATTCAGTGCAAAATTATTACAGTTTATTATTTGTATTATTTACAAGTACATTTTTGAGTTTTGATGGTTAACACATTTTTTGAAACGAAACGTTGCATATTTAACAAGAGTTGTTTTATAAAAAGTCCAATTCCTGTTAACTTTAAATAATAATATAAGATATTGAACGTTAACATTACGATTTATTTTTTGTTTTTTTATTAATTCAAATTTGGCGATTTCCAATTACAAAAAATTAAATTTTTCAATTTAAAGATCTATCTATTTATTTTTAAATATGTCGAAGATCCAAGCTCCACAAGATCTGCCCTAATTTCTTAATTTGTAATTAATTTAATTTATTTATAATTTTTAATAATCGAAAAAAATTGCTTTACATAAGTTGTCAAAAAAATATCCTTTGTTATTAATAAAATAAAATTGAATAAGCGCCTTTTGTGCAAAACTGTTAGAAATTTGTCAGATCCATTTGATGGAAAAAAGTATAATAACGAAAATTTTTTTTTTACAAAATTTTATACAAAACTAATTTCTATGTGAGGCACGTTTTGCCTTTGGGGACTTCATGTAAAATTAATAACTCGTGTATGCGAAAGTTAAGTTTTCAATAACCTCTCACGCATTATTCAGGTGGAGATAACTGTTCGGATTAATAACAGGATTTTTAATACCTTCTCATCGCAGCTGTTTGTGCCCGCGTGTGCTTATTAAAATTATGCATATTTATTACCAGCGTTTAAATCTACAAAAGTTTAATAACGAACTATCTAAACGCGAATTGTAAAAATACACAATCGTTTAAACGAATAAACGACGAGCTTTCGTAACTCACAAACCGTAAAACCGTGAACCTAGCGGAACATCTTTAACTTTACGATTGAATTATTATTTATTTAATTTTATAACCTTTTTTATTTTCAATTTATTTGAAGATGCAAATGTGGAAAGACCCCCTCTTCGAATTAAATTAATTCATTAATCGTTTTGTTATTCAAATTTATTCTTGTCGGTACCCACCTGTGGGCTCGATTAAATAGCAATAAATTTTTAATGATAATGAATTAAGGAAAGAGTAAAATATGAACCCCCTTTCGTTGGGTAAAATGGTTCAATTTTAAAAGTAAAATATTTGGGTTTTAATTTCTTTTGATTGAGGTAATTCTTTTATTTTAAATTTATTGAAACATGCAAATGGGGAAGGACCCCCTCTTTAAATTAAATTAATTTATTAATTATTTTGTTATTCAAATTTAGTTTTGTAGGTAACCACCTGCGGGGTTAAATAAATTGCGATAAAAAATTTTAACAGTGGATTAAAGAAAGACTAAAATAAGAACCTTCCCCCCTCCCCTCCCGTTCCCCATAGTTGGGTACAATGATCCAATTGCAAAAGTAAGATATTTGGGTTTTCACTTCTCTTCATTGTGGTAATTTGTTTATTTTTAATTTATTGAAACATGCAAATATGGAAGGACCCCCTCTTTAAATTAAATGAATTTATTAATTATTATGCTATACAAATTTAGTTTTGTAGGTAACCACCTGTGGAGTTAATTAAATTGCAATAAAAAATTTTAACAGTGGATTAAAGAAAGACTAAAATAAGAACTCCCCCCTTCCGTCCCCCATAGTTGGGTACAATGATCCAACTGCAAAAGTAAGATATTCGGGTTTTAACTTCTCTTCATTGGGCTAATTTGTTTATTTTAAATTTAATGAAAGATGCAAATATGGAAAGGCCCCCTCTTTGAATTAAATTGATTGATTGATCATCTCTTTATTCAAATGTATTCTTGTAAGTACCTACCTATAGGGTCGATTAAATTGCAATAAAAAATTTTAAAAATAGTAAAATATGAATCCCTTTTAGTCGCGTACAAAGATCCAAATTTAAAAGCAAAATTTTTGGGTGTTGACTTGTCCAGTTTGGGGTAACTCTAATAGTTTTTTGCTCACCTAAAACCGAACTTACCTTCCATTTGAGTGACCGCGTGCGTAAGAAGTTCCAAACTTGATTCGAAATGACATCGAAAACTTGTCCTTCCTCGGACATATTCTCAAAATCCTCCATGTTCCTGGACGAGTCCTGGACGACGGTTTCCGTGGACGTTTGCGTGATTGCCACGTCTCCAATTTCGATGGACGACTTCTTCAGAAGCCGATTGAAATAAGTGACGAGCTTCAGCATCATGCAGGAACCGACGTCGTGATTTGTACATTTCAAGTTTAATTTTTTCAAAAGCGTTTCTTCGGCCGTCGAGAATTCGTTCACGTGGACCTAAAATTAGCAAATTCGAATTAGACGAAATTGAGCGCGGCGCCTAACTTCGGGAGGGTTTTGGACAAGACTTTTGGGATATCTGCAAAGTTCAATTAGCTTAACGCCATACATAAATGTTAGCATAACAATAAGCAAACAATGTTAAGCGTAAACACTTTCGATTATTATGACAGCGAATGTGAACAGGAAAGTAAACAATAGCTTACGTGCAGGCTTTTAAAGACATTAAATGCGGGATTATTTTCCGAAAAAGTTCATCGAGCCCTTACCATGTTATCCATATGTCCTCCTAGTCCATCGTCAACGACGGGTCCGGCGGCGGAAAAGGCGATAAAACAAAGTCCAATTACACCACAAAGCACTAAAGAGTTCATGATCACTTCTTTTATTAAAAAAAACTAATGGACCGAATTAAAAAAAAATAAACTTTAAGGTTGAGTTTGAAACTTCTTACATGGCCACTTGCAAAACGAATGAAGATGCCAGAAGAAGCGGAAAGATTTTATATCTTCTGGATACGCCTTTTGCAATGTATGTCGCATGGACCAGTTCGGTGCGAGAATCAGGGTTACTGTACAAGATCTTCTGGTTAGAAATGTCGATGGTGGGATCTGGGAATCGCGGCTATTTGTCTGGTCCTCTGTACAAAATCAGATGGAAGGTCACCGGTCATGGATACCGACAGTGAAATTCCATATTGTTTACATCTCATTGGAGAGACGCTGTCTATTCATGTTAGTAAGACTTTAAAATAGGTTTTGGGGTAAAATAATTAATTCTCAATTTTACTAATAATCCATATTTGCATGATCGCGGCCGATCGTTCGCGAAATTTTATAATTGGAAACGCGCCGCTAATCCGGACAGATCTGTTTCGATTTTAATCGTCTGCTTTCTCATTAAGCAATTAGTTTATATAACACGCTAAATTTAGATGTATTGCCATTTCGGTCGAAAAAAAAATAATAACGAACCCTTGCCGATGTCTTTTCGTCAAGTTAATTAATTTGGTCCTTTTATTGGGTACGTATTTTTTAATTTCTAATCAAAAACGTCGTTCTTCCAAGGCAAAAGGCGGAATGAAAAACGACCATTTTTATTCATTCATAAAAGCGTCCATAAAAAAAAAGTTTAGTACGCCACAATTCAGTAGTAAACATTTATTATTATTATTTAACAGGTACTTTCAACAAGGTTCTTTTATATCAGACATCATTTATCATGTAAATAAAAGATAAAAGCGATAGTTAAAAAATAACGCTTTATACAATTAGATGTCTCTTGTAGATGTTTAACCAATTGTTAAATATTTGCATAACAAATAGATGTACAGAGGCGTATACTATCTATATGTTTGCTCTTTCTATGTATTAAGTGTGTTTTTAATGGAAATTAAACTACTGCAAAATGTTGCTGTTTGTTATTATACATTTCACTTAATGTCGCTAATTTATTGACGTGACCTGAAAATTGCTTAATGCATTTATTACATTGCTTTATAACTGTATTTCAAGCCGACTTAATTAAAACTTAATTTGCATAAAAACAAGCCCATCTTTTGCGATTTTAATTCGGCCCTTTGACGAAATTATAAATAATTGAATTTTTGATCAAAAATCTACATTTTGTAAAAGTCGTGTCGTTGTCGCTTTCGGACGTAACGATGCACACTTGAAATTCGACGTCTTTTCGGCTTAAGATACGATCAAAATTAATGTAAAGCCAGGTACGTACTCGCAACAATTTCTGTTGTGCGTAAACGCGAAAATCTGGTTGAAAAGGTGATGCAATTTTCTAAGCCAAAACTTTATCCATAATTGAAGCAAATCGTCACACAATTTTGCTGAGGAGTTAAATGTATCAACCCCAACAATCGAAAAGCATTTAAAATGTCATGGGCTTGTCAAAAAGCTTGATATTTGGGTTTCGCATGAATTGAAAGAGATTCGTTTAACACAGTGGTCGGCAACCTTGTAATCCAAAAGAGCCAAATATAGACAATACACAATTAAAATTTATTCAAAGAGCCATAATTACAACTATAAATATATTCTTTGACTCCCAAGATTTATTTATTTTAATTATTCTCTCTCACTTGCAATGACGAGATTGTTGTATCTTTTCGCTCCCTTCCACTCATTGCTATGGTAATATGGTTTTTGAACATAAAGTGGATATTTACTCAATTGAATTGAAAATGATTTGAAAAAGCGTAGGATAGAGTAGACAAATGCAATAAATACAAGGATGTGCGCATTCGAGCGAAAAGTGGCACATTTCCGAGCGAGGGAGGCAAATGAAGCGCGACGCGGAGCGGCGCGCTTCATTTTCCCGAGATCGGAATGTGCCACTTTGAGCTCGAATGTGCACACTCGGTTTTAAGCACGATTCACATTAATTGAAGCCAATTCATTAAACGAAAATTCAGTTGAATAATTTCCATCGTTTTCTCTCACTCCCACTAACGAGATTGTCGTATCTTTTCGCTCTCTTCCACTCATTGCTATGGCAAATACATTTTTCGAACATAAAGCGATATTTACTACCACTAAATTTAATTTTTGATTTGAAAGGGCCTAGAATAAAGTAGACAAATTTAATAAATACGAGGATGTGCGCATTCGAGCGAAAAGTGGCACATTTCCGAGCGAGGGAGGCAAATGAAGCGCGACGCGGAGCGGCGCGCTTCATTTTCCCGAGATCGGAATGTGCCACTTTGAGCTCGAATGTGCACACTCGGTTTTAAGCACGATTCACATTAATTGAAGCCAATTCATTAAACGAAAATTCAGTTGAATAATTTCCATCGTTTTCTCTCACTCCCACTAACGAGATTGTCGTATCTTTTCGCTCTCTTCCACTCATTGCTATGGCAAATACATTTTTCGAACATAAAGCGATATTTACTACCACTAAATTTAATTTTTGATTTGAAAGGGCCAAGGTTAAAGTAGACAAATCTAATAAGTACAAAGATGTGCGCATTCGAGCGAAAAGTGGCACATTTCCGAGCGAGGGAGGCAAATGAAGCGCGACGCGGAGCGGCGCGCTTCATTTTCCCGAGATCGGAATGTGCCACTTTGAGCTCAAATGCGTGCACTCGGTTTTAAGCACGATTCACAATAATTTAAGCTAATTCATTAAACGAAAAGTCAGTTAAATAATTTCAATCGTTTTCTCTCACTCCCACTAACGAGAATGTCGTATCTTTTCGCTCTCTTCCACTCATTGCTATGGTAAATATATTTTTCGAACATAAAGCGATATTTACTACCACTAAATTTAATTTTTGATTTGAAAGAGCCAAGGTTAAAGTAGACAAATCTAATAAGTACAAAGATGTGCGCATTCGAGCGAAAAGTGGCACATTTCCGAGCGAGGGAGGCAAATGAAGCACGACGCGGAGCGGCGCGCTTCATTTTCCCGAGATCGGAATGTGCCACTTTGAGCTCGAATGTGCGCACTCGGCTTTAAAAACAATTCACAATAATTAATTGATTTAAAATGCACTAATGTTTTTTAATTAACAGTTTACAGAACCGTATTTTTCCCAGGAACCAAATCTATGGCAAAAATGTTCCTATAATTTAATTTAAATTTTAAAATATTCATTTTTGTAAACCGTGTAAAAGCAAAATCGTGTAAAATCAGCAACGTATAGGAGGCATATTTCATAAAATAATAGGGCACATTTTTAAATTAAAAAAAATGTGATTAATTTTAATCGTTTCCTCTCACTCGTACTGACAAGATTATCGTAGCTTTTCGCAAGTGTGGAAGAGCCGCATCCGAGGAGTTAAAGAGCCGCATGTGGCTCGCGAGCCGCAGGTTGCCGACCCCTGATTTAACACAACGAATGAGTATTTATAACATTGGACCTCAAGCACAACAAAATCGATTCTTACGGTAATGAATCATCACTGGTGATGAATAATGGGTTGTCCGCAATAGTATTAATCGAAAACGGTCTTGGTCCATGCGTGATAAATCATCACAAGCTGAATTGCATCAAAAAAAAGGTGTTGCGGATATTGAACTGCTTCTAAAGGCCCAAACGATCAATTCAGCTGTTTACTGTCAATAACTGATGAAAGTGGAAAAAGCAATCAACGATAAACGACCAGAATTGGCTGATTGTAGGGGCATTATGGTCCATCATGACAACGCTCGACCTCGCACATCTTTTGCGACCCGTCAAAAATTATTGAAGCGTGATTGGGAACTGATATCGCGTCTACCATATAGCCCTGACCCTGCACCAACAGATTACCATTTATTTCGATCTTTAAATGATAAAAATGGTACATTTATTGTATTTAGATAATTAAATTTCATTTCGAACTAAAATACCTAAATTACTTTCTTGCCCAAAATAAGACCAAGAAAAAATTCTTAGTTTGACACCTTCATTCGATAGCGCACAGATTAAATTTTTTTCCCGTTCGAAAAATGAGCATGTGAGAATAATCCTTTTGTCTCTAATTGAACTCGTAATTAATAAACATTCTTCTGAAATGAGAGCGGAGCTTGGGCATTTTTCATATAACCTCTGCAAGATTTCTAGGTCGTTAGATATTCAGTTTGAGCCATTGCAGAAAATCTAAAATTACTTAAATATCTGTTTCAGTTGTATCACATATGTTTGACCTGTTCAATTATGATCGACACTACTCCGCTTTCTATTTTTTCTTACTACAAAAGATGCGAGAATCCGGTAAAGCTTTCTCGCTTCGATACATAAGTATACAACTCGTATCGAGAAAATCCGGTTCTGTTTGATTTTCCTTTGCTGCATTTTAGAAAATTTCCGAGCCATTGTTCGGACATTTAAAAATCGAGATATACTAACTGTATGTTGCTGATAACGCAGAAATGGGAGAAAAGAAAAAGGTGTGATGTTTCCATTTGCTTCGCGAACACAATTGTGTGAAGATAAGCTTATTGTTTGCACACAAAAGCAGGAAATTGTTATGCTCGCTTATTAATTAGAGTAAAAATTTATTTAATTTGACTATTTAAATAATGCTTGTTCGTATTAATTAGTGTTTATGGCAAAGTGGAAGATTTTAGTTTTTTAATTGAGTGCATCACACTTTTTTATGGGTGAAAGCATCCTATCTTCTATTTTTACCGAAAAATTAAAATTTGATGTTATACAATTATTCCTCTTGTGTTTATTCAATAATTATGGTTTTTTGTATACGGTGATTCTCTTCTTTTTAATTATTTTTTTTTTTTTTTTAATTTATTTCTTGACGAATTGCTTAAACCGTTTAAAGTGGGTTTTACTCGGGTTTAATTCAAGTTCTGGAATAAATCTAATTTAAATTGGATTTATTTTAATCTAATGTTAAACTCACAATAGATGTTTAAATATGCGAAAATAAATCTCACATTAAACCATTATTCGAGATTTAGAAAACTAAAATTAAATCCAAGTAAAACTAAATTAATTTCAATTTTTAAATGTGATTGAAAATTAATTTTTTAGCAATCTGAATGGCAATTATAATTTGTGGTCACAATCATTACTGTTATCGATTATTGGAAAAAAAAATTTTTGTAAATTATTTCTTGATTTAGAAAACTAAAATTAAACCCAAAAATTAATTTTAATTTTTAAATGTGATTTAATAATTTAAAATTAAATGATTTTGAGTTTCCATCAATTTAAATTAATAATTTTTTTTAGTTATGGTTTATTTTCCGTGTAATTGCATCCCATTTAAAAATTAATTTAAAATGGGTTTATTTAAGGTACCTACATATATATATTTTTAATATTGTTTTTTTTGCACATTTAAACTGTTTAATTGGGATTTATTACGCGATTATTCGAGTCCGTCAGGGTTGTGTCTTTTTGGGTGAAAAAACCTCTTAATTCTTCATCGCCCAAAAACGATTATTACATTAATAGAAGACCAAAAAAGCACTAACTATGAATTAGGAATAAACGTAAATAAAGCAGAACGTTGCCTTTACCCAAAAAATTAAAAAGAAAGTTAGATCACACAGCTTCAAGGCGTAATTAAAATATGACTCAAAATGCCCGCGGAGCACAACGAATTCTCGTTAAGCAAAACCCACGTTTCTTCGCACCTTCTTCTAAATATCATTCCGATCGTAAAAAAAAACAAATACTGCGAGGCTCGAAAATCAAATTTTGTAAATTAAAGCGATACATTACGCTCTATAAAAAATCAACTGTATTTGGTCGTCTTCAAAATAGAAGATTTTCGGAAAATTAACAGAGTGCGGGTTGATCGACCAAGCGATTTTTTCGGCACAGTTACCGATCTGATCTACAAATTATTTTTTAACGGCGGTCCCACGATCGTAAAAGAAAAAAAATATTTCTCATAAGATTTAATAAATTGCATGTTCGTCGAAGAATACGTTATCGTCGGAGTAGGTCAAATGATTTTGTATGCGAAAATTTTCGCTTTAAAAAAGACTATAGTGGCACTTCGTTTTGCTTGTTTTTTAATTTAAATTAAAAAAAAATAGATACGAAGATCGGACTCCTGAAACTAAACCGTTAAAGTTTAATGGGCAATAAAAATGAAAGAGAAAGATCAAAATTTAAAAGTCTGTTTTCTAAATTAGAAAAAGAAACAAGTACAGTTGATAAGGATTTATATAAAATAGTAAATCCTGGTAATTAAAAGTAAAGTGAAATGTTTTATCCATTCTGAATATAAGGATTGAATACATCTGGAGGATCTAACCTCGATTCTAAAACAGGTTTCTATAAGAAAATGTGATTACTGGTTTAATTTCCTTCATTTTAAAAGAAATTTTACCATCTGACAGTATTTAGCAAATCGCAGACCTTAATCATTGAGCAGCTTTAATAATCGAGAGCTTTCAACTAAAAAAAAACAGATTTTAATTTGATTTTGATGTAAATCGATTGGTTTTAATTAAAAAAATCAATCAAAATACTTTGTAAATACATTTTATTAAAACAAGCTTTGGTACTTTATAAAATTTTATTACATTATGTTAATTATATAATTTTCTATTTATAATCAGTTTGCAATTTTTGAATACGAGCTACTCGTTTTCGATTGCAATTTTTTTCAACACATAATTATAAAAAAACTTAGTGGTTTGTTTATACGTATATTTATTTGTGATTATTTTGTTGTTAACAATTAATTTGTAAAAGTTATCTTCGACTTAGCACTATTTACCCGCAGAAAGAAATGGCGTAAAAATTCCAAGTTTTAAAATAAATTTTTTCAGAAATTCAATGCCAAAATTAACGACTTGAAACTGTAACAAAGTGGTTTATTTAAATAATTCATTAAGCTTGTTTGTTATTCGGTCAAAAAGCACAATCACCTTTCAGCTAATAAGTAAAAGGTTTACGCTAGGAGAAATGCAAATATTTGTTATTGCAAAAAAGTTCAACTGCACAGAAATCCTTGTGAAAGTTATTAGACGAATGCAATGCTCATTTATTGCACATTACAATCTATAATTTTGTATGTAATCTCAATTAGGTGTATTTCATAAGAGTCGAGTAAAAAATTCTTTAATATTAATAAAAATTATTTCCTATTGTTAATAAAAATTTAAAAGTTCTGTCAAACTCTTTAGTAAAAAGATTAACAATTTTATTTTAACAATTAAATATCTTAGCTTCTAATTTTGTGTAGAAACAAATAAAATTAACGTTAGCACAAAATAAAACATTTTAATTAAATAAATAGATTTTTTTAAATAACAAACTAATATTCAATTTTTTTTGCAGATGGAAAGATGTCTTCAGTGTAAAGTGGTGAGTAATTTTTATTTCTTCTAAATTATTTTTTATACAATTTGAAAATGATTTACAAAGATGTCTCGATATTGAAAAACGCTCGTAACTACATTTAAATCCTCGTCGGAGTACTAAACTTTTAATAACTGCTTTTAATTGCGCACTGATTTATAGAGTAATTTTATTTCCGTGTGATTTAATTACGAATCCAACTAAATTATAGCAGTGTAAAGTTTTTTTTAGTAATAATAAATTAATTCGCTACATTCGCAGTAATTGAAGCTCCAATTCGCAATTTTATTGTCCGTAACAATGCTACAGTGTATAAAAGAGCACTTCAACGAAGCTCTCCTACAAATAGAGACAATCGGGCCAGTTATCAAAGCTTTGGTTCCACAAATATAAAAGGGTTAAGCATCGTCCTTAGTGAAAAACACAAAATAAAATTTGTTGTCAAAAATGTCCAATTAACGTTAAAAAGCAACTTGCTTTTATATCATTTTATAATTTATCTTGATAAATATTTTATGAGTCTAATTTGGAGTTTTTTTGCTTTCAGTAGGCTTGTTATTAAACTTTTATAAAGTTTTTAAAATGTTAGGCTTTGTTACTATACAACGTATACGAGTGCTTAAATTTTGCCCCCTTGAAACGTGTTGCTATGGCAATATAATTAATATGACGAAATTATAGACAAATACAAAAAGTAATAAAGGATGGTTATATGTACACAAACTTTTATAATAACTACGTTTATAAGTGTTAATCTCTCTATTAGTGTTTTGTGCAACAAGTGCGGGAAGTCATCGATTTCGCACGAGAGTTGGCACTAGACAATCGCCCAAATTAAAAAAAAATTATCATTTGTCACTTTAGAGATTTGCTTGTTTTATATATTTTTTGCGTTTTTATCATCAATTTATCCGAAAATCATGATTTACGCACGCGAAATAGGCGAACGGGTAAAGAGCTACGTTACGCACAAAATAACGTGAGCGAAAATAGTACTTTCCAGGTATAAATTAAAGTTTTCTGTCGCTCTGTCTGTCCGTATAATCTAATCTCAGAAATTACTCTAGAGGTTTTAATACGGTTTTCACTAATAGATAGATTGATTCACGAGAAAGGTTTGCATATATAATTTATAAATATTTCGTGCAAATTGATTAAGTTATAATGATGTTTGTCGATCAAGACAGCGGGGTACTTTAATTCATCACATGTCATCAAAAATAAATTCTATACGTGTTTTACATTAAGAAATGTAGCTTTGTTGAAATGTTTTTGATTATAAATAAAATTTAAACACATACTTATTAAATTGGTAGCGGGGTAAATGCCTTTTAAATCTACCCTTTTTTTATTAATCAAACTATTAGAAGATTTCATGAGAAATAAATTTTATACATGTTTTACATTAAAAAATTTGACTTTATTGATATTTATTTGATCTATATTAATATAATATTATAAAGAGATAATAAAGTTGGTTTATTTGTACGTAGGGGGTAATCTCTGGAACTGCTGAACCGATTCTAAATATTTCTTCACTAATAAAAAGCTATACTATCCCTGAGTAATATACGCTATGTTTTTTTTTGATAAAAAAAGTTTTTATTTTGAAATTTTAAATACTTTAAAGCTAGTTTATTAATATTAAAAATCAATTACTATTAGAGCAAAAACTATTGAGAAATAATGCATTTTCTTAGAGGTATTATTTGCTAAAATGGTCTTCTGCTATTAAACAATTACAAACAAAACTGATTAAGAAATGCGAGAAAATCAGCAAGTTACATTCATTTGCACTTTGTGCGCTTTGTTTTACCCGATTGCAAAAAAGGTATTGCTCGAGTTACTTTGTTCCCTTAAAAGGGATCTCGGAACAAATTGGATGATATTTTTATGAAGTTGGTACAAGCGTCTAAAATTACATTTGCATTTATTAGAGTCAAACTTTGGCAAACTTTTATGTATATTTAAATTGTATTTGTCTTTCTCCATTTCGGCTTTTATTTTTGAAAAAGAGCGTGCAATTGAATTGCCTTGGAAAATTTTGGTTCTATTTACCAAACGGTCTGTGACATCAATTTCGCTATTAATAACGATTCAAATGAGAGAAAAAAGGATTTTAAATGTTAGATTTGTTCTCAATGAAAAAAGTAAATAGAATGTGAGCTTGGAAAGTAATTGATGAGCTTAGAGTTTACTTTATTAATACATTATGAAGTAAATTATAGGTATTCCTACTTAACGAGTTGCTGATTACTTATAATTAAGTGCATGTACTGACTTTGTACGTATTTATTATGTGTAGTTTTTTTATCTTTGCATTTTTATTAGGGTAATCAAATAATCGTTAATTAAAAAAATGGGTCCTGTTGATTAATGTAAGATTAACGTTTTCTCGTCTTTTTTTATTACTAAAATCTACAAGTTGAAATAGTTTGACAAAAGTTTTAATGAATTGAATTTTTAAAATTAAGTTTGATTAAAAAACATAGTAATAGTATCTAAGCAGTCAACTTTTAATTTAAAACGAGTAAAATAATTATTTTTTTTAATTTTAAAATAAAATGAAACGTTAATATTTTATTTAATTTTTCTTTATTTTTTTTTTCTTCAATTTTAAATTAGAATTGTTCTGTTTGGCCAAAAATATTTGTGAAGTAAATTAAAAAAGATCGAAACCCAACCATTTTCTCATTAATTCGAAATTTTACGTACAAAAATCCTATTAAAATACCAAGTTCTTATAAACCAATAATCGATATAAACCTCAAAATTAAATCAGGTCAAAATACTAAGAATCATTTTGCTTGCAAGTCATCTTTGTTATTAAATATCGTCCTCGTACCAAAAAAAAAAAAAAATGCTTTGTTTTTATCCCAACGAAATATTTTAAAGAAATTCCAACTGCGTACACTTTCGTTTGACAAGTTTTATCCAATTTCAATCAAAAGTAAATTAAATTCTCGCAAAAACTTCTTTATCTACAAAATGAAACTATTAAAAAAAAAATTTAATTTTGTATCACTGCAAATTTACTTTTCGTAATTTCTTGATAAAAAAAATCATCACCTGGAGCTAGCGCTGAGTCTGTTCCATTAACGAAGTCGATGTTATCGATATTTAAAAAAAAACAACTTAAGTGAATCTCTTATTCGCTTGAATATAAGCTGGGAACATCGACATTTTCAAAACTATGTGGGTCATCGGGCGACTCGCAAAGTCACACTTTCTTTTCTTCGAGACTACAACTAATGTACATAAAGTGTACAAAAAAACGACTGTGAAAATTAGAAAAAGAAATTTTATTGAATTAAAAGCGCGCGGGCCTATTGTTTTCGTGACTGTTAGAAATTAATTTTCGAGAGATTCGTCGAGGACTTTTCGATGGGTTTGTGGGTCAGGAGCTGCACCCTGGTGCACGGTCAAGGCCGCTATGGTTGTCCCTAACTGACCTCACGTGTCCCACATAGCCTATAACGGACAAATCGCCTTAGGGCTTACGATATTATATTTTTATTATGCGTTTATAACCAGTTTGGTCACATTCTTAACGTCCAACAACCAATCCATGTGAATGAATCTAGAAATAAACGAGGGGGCGTTCAATCACCTAGTGTTTCTACGAACGTTCACTAAGTAAACAACAATCAATGTTAAAAGGCCCAAAATATGAAATTTTTAAAATTAAAACTATGGATGGTCGGAATATTTAGTTTGGACGATTCCCTGCATTTTTGGAAATAATCGAGTTTCGCCAAAATGGCACCAAGATTCGGTATTTTCCAAAGAATATAAAATAAACGAGGGGTGGAAGCCGAAAAAAAATTATTAGCGGGTTAGTTGCAGTTGTTCGATAAAATTCGTATCGAAGTCCTCCATCTCTTTTTTCCGGAAATTGGTTACTCACATGACATTAATTTATTGACCCTTCCACATGCTGAAAAGTCTTGGGATTTTAAATCTGTGTCGTTTTTAACGTTTGCCTAAAATTAACAGAGCTATGGTTCTTATAATGGTAAATGGATAATATTAAATTTTGGTTTACTGGGAGTTTGTAATAGTTATTCTAGTATTTTTTTAAATCTATTCTAAGGCAAAGAATCGAAGGATTCTCAATTTCTAAAACAGTTTATCTCAACCTTATTTGTGCTACGCCCTACTTCAACGCTTCAAAAATATTCATGTCCTTACTTTTGCAATTCTTTAGGTATAAACATGTATAGAATTTATTTCCGAAGACTTCTTTCCAATATTTTAATTAATAGGAAAGATAGATAAATTTTATTAGAGTACACCCCATAAATTTAATTAAAGTACATTATTTT
The DNA here is from genome assembly GCA_036325965.1 of Sinopyrophorus schimmeli. NCBI lineage: Eukaryota > Metazoa > Arthropoda > Insecta > Coleoptera > Elateridae > Sinopyrophorus > Sinopyrophorus schimmeli. The sequence goes on along the minus strand of JARFIZ010000012.1, from coordinate 371,380 downwards.
TATTTTTTTTTTTTTGGGGGCGACTATAATATTATTTATAATTAACAACGTTATAAAGAAACTAGATGTCTTTAAGTAACAATTTATTTCCAAAGACGTCTTTCTAATACTTTAATTAATAAGGAAGATAGATAAATTTTATTTGCGTACACCCCATAAATTTAATTAAAGTACATTCTTCATATTTTCTTCTTTCTTTAGGGTGACTATAATATTATTTATAGTTAACAAAATTATAAATAAACTACAGTTCTTAAAGTAAAAATATATACGTATAGAATGTGTTTCTGAAGACTTTTTTTCAAATATTTTAATTAGTAAAAAAACTAGATAATTTTTTTTTGATTACACCCCTTTATTTCTTCTTTTGAGGTAACTGTAATACTATAATCAAGAATATTTTAAACAAACCACAATTCTTTAAGTACAGACTTGTATAAAATTAATTTATGAAGTTTCCTGTCTAATATTAAATTTTAATTAATAAACAACATAAGTAAATTTTATTAAAGTACACCTCTTAAATTTGTTTAAAGCACATTTTTTGTATTTCTCTACTTCTTTGGGTGGCTGTAATATTATAATTAAAAACGTCATAATGAAACCACATTTCTTTAAGTAAAGGAATGCATACGATTTATTTCTGAAATTTTTTTTCAAACTTTTAATTTTAACAAAACATAGGTAAACTTGATTAGAATACGTCGTTTCTTAAATCTCACTATATTTTTTACATTATTTGTATATATTTCTTTAATTGAGCAGCAAATGTCTTTCTATAAAGGATTACTTCTTCTGCTTACAAGTTTTTTTTCTAAAATTAATAAATTATTTATTTCTTTTAACGTTTGACTTAGAATACGTAAAAAAATGGTGTCAATACGTATAATTAATATTTTAACTACATTACCAAATGCAATAAAATTTACAATATAAATAAACAAATTTGATTTTGCTAACATTTTTAAGTGTTCTTTGGTACACCTATTATCATTTCATTGTAACAATCCAAAACCCTATAATTGAAAACCAAGCAGCCCCATAAATATTTTCGAACAACCAGATAAAAGGTACCTCACACATCATGCATCTAATTTTTTTTATTATTCATCCCAAGGCGCCCATTTTCATTTCCCAATTACCAAATAAATTAATTAATTGAGAAACAAAAAAAATTAGGTTTATTTTAATTCTGTGACTTTTTGGCTTATGTAAATAATTCTTAACAATCACTTCCCTTATTACAACGCACCTACATTAATTTTAAGACATACAAATCACAGAATTTTAATATCGTCTATTACCTATGAAATAATTTCGTTAAATCTAAATCCTAAATCCTAGTAGGTGTTTTCTTACAAAGGACATTACGAGTCGGGCAGAATCGATTTCTTTGAAGTTCCTTCAGGTTTAATATTGGCCTCCGAATTTCTGTAATCGGAGTAGCCCGAATAAGCCAAATTTTGTGCATAGTGTTGGTGGTCTTGAAACGTTAGACTTCCACTCGAATCCCCTGGGTGCGAGTTTCCATATTGGTGGGAAAAGCTGGGAATCGGTTCTTTAAAATGTGGCCGTAGCCGACCCCCGCCGGCGAGTAATGCGGTCCATTGTAGTAATTACTGTGGCCAAAGGACGAATGCAGGTCGGGCTTGCACAGCTTGAAAAATCCTATTAATCCTGGTATCACGATCGCTAGGAAGCCCAATAGCTTCTTGAACGAAGCCAATCCAAGAATTAGAGGCAGGAATAACAATAACTTGATTTTGAATAGTTTTAAGAGGATCAGCATGGGGAGGAACAGCTTCTTTAGTTGTTTTCGTTCTGCAAAAAAAAAATATTAAAAAACTGGTGCGGATGCTTATGTATGCGCGTCGGAAGTTATACTTCTTTGGCGTGGCTAAATAAATATGAAGATGCGCGCGTTCGAGCGAAAAGTGGCACATTTCCGAGCGAGGGAGGCAAATGAAGCGCGACGCGGAGCGGCGCGTTTCATTTTCCCGAGATCGGAATGTGCCACTTTTCGCTCGAATGTGCGCACTCGGTTTTAAGCACCATTCACAATAATTTAAGCCAATTCATTAAACAAAAAGTCAGTTGAATATTTTCAATCGTTTCCTCTCACTCCCACTAACGAAAGTGTCGTATCTTTTCGCTCTCTTCCACTTATTGCTATGGTAAAAACATTTTTCGAACATAAAATCGATATTTACCACCACTAAATTTAATTTTTGATGTGAAAGAGCCAAGGATAAAGTAGGCAAATCTAATAAGTACAAAGATGTGCGCATTCGAGCGAAAAGTGGCACATTTCCGAGCGAGGGAGGCAAATGAAGCGCGACGCGGAGCGGCGCGCTTCATTTTCCCGAGATCGGAATGTGCCACTTTGAGCTCGAATGTGCGCACTCGGTTTTAAGCACGATTCACAATAATTTAAGCCAATTCATTAAACAAAAAGTCAGTTGAATAATTTCAATCGTTTCCTCTCACTCCCACTAATGAGATTGTCATATCTTTTCGCTCTCTTCCACTCATTACTATGGTAAAAACATTTTTCGAACATAAAATCGATATTTACCACCACTAAATTTAATTTTTGATTTGAAAGAGCCAAGGATAAAGTAGGCAAATCTGATAAGTACAAAGATGTGCGCATTCGAGCGAAAAGTGGCACATTTCCGAGCGAGGGAGGAAAATGAAGCGCGACGCGGAGCGGCGCGCTTCATTTTCCCGAGATCGGAATGTGCCACTTTGAGCTCGAATGTGCGCACTCGGCTTTAAAAACAATTGACAATAATTAATTTATTTAAAATGTACTTACTAATGTGTTTTAATTAACAGTTTACAGAACCGTATTTTTCCCAGGAACCAAATCTAAGGCAAAAATGTTCCTATAATTTAATTTAAATTTTAGAATATTCATTTTGTAAACCGTGTAAAAGCAAAATCGTGTAAAATAAGCAACGTATAGCAGGCGTATTTCATAAAATAATGCGGCACATTTTTAAATTTAAAAAAAAATGTGTCAAGGGGGCAGACCTAATTAGAATTTTGAAGGAATCGTTTTTTTTTCTTCATTTTTTAAAAGTAAAATATTTCAAAAGAGTTCACTACAAATTTGCGACAAATTGGCTATTATTTATGGAGATCAATAACTTTGAATGGAGCTAACCGACGACAGCTAAAAATCTTTCTGATGCAGCTACTAAAGCGGCGGAAGGGACATTATATGGTCCTGGATTCAATGTAAATAAATTTTGTAAAATAAATTGTAAAATAAATTTTTGATCACTTTTGTCCTTCGGATGGACGAAGATTGTTTTTTTGGACGATTACTTTTTTTTATAGCCGAAAACGTGACTGAATTTTTGGTCCAATAAACAACTTTGAGTTTCAACATCCGCCATTTTTCGAAAAATAACAATTTTTCAAATCCCTTCGCACATCCGGAGCATTATGTGATAAACTAATGATCCTTTTTTTTTATTTTACGTGATGCAGTGACGAGCTGCAGTGCTCACGACAAAACCCCTTTTTGAAACACCGCGCAAATTTGAACTAATCCACGTATTTCTCAATATTTAGTCTTAAAAAATTTATGTCTTCTTGAAATACATATCTTTCACGTGTTATTCATTATTTTAATATGTGGCCAAAAAAAATTCTAAATAATAGCTTTTTTGGACGTCCCAACCAGGTCTGCCCCCTTAATACAAAAAAATACATATTTGTAAAATTTTTGATCCCCCCTTTGCATTTACTGTCACATCTACTTCAAGGCCTTTGTACAAGAACATTACTTTGTGCCCCTATAAATCTATTTAAAAAAAAAAAAAATTTTGAAATTCCCATCCCGCTGCCTGGTACCACAATCTCCAAGGTCCTCTTTCCAAAATAAAAAAAACCCAAAGGGTTCCCAAAGTAAAATACATATATTATTACCGTTAACAGAAAATTTTAAAATATTTCGAAGCAAACTTTCTACAGGCCCAGGCATTTGGCGATAGGAACTCGCCCGAGCTGTAGTAAACAATTTTTTGCTAACTACGTCATATCTGCGATAAAGAAAAATCAATACTTTTTCGCATTTACAGTTCTAAACCGTAAAATATTTCATATGAGAGACCATTACCGTGTCTGCCTTTGATTTAGAATGACGGCTTACAATTCTGTGCGCCAAATAATTATTAATTAACTAATTATTTCGTTTAAACAAGTTGTGCATCGATCAATCGACTACGAATTAATTAAAAAAAAAGGTAAATATGAATTTTTGTATTAAGGCTCATCCATTGGCGTAGCTAGGGGTTTTTCTTGGGGGAGCGACTTTTCAGCCACCGCAAGCTCTCAATTGCAATAATCCGAGATCGGTAATGTGCCACTTTGGGCTCGAATGCGCACCCTCGACTTAAAGCACGATTCACAATAGTCGATCTACTTTCTCGGACGACCAACTTCGTCGGCTGCGCGCGCGCTACTTCCCTCGCCTCCTACGATTTCACTCTCGGCGCGCGCCATAGCAAGTATAACTTCTACGAATTTAAAACAATATCCGTGCGGATTGCTTACTGAAAAGGGAATCTTTTTTATCTTCGATCAAGTCGATTTCGTCGACGATTTCGTCCACGAATCTTGGGGTGTATCGCCCTCTCTCCGTCACTTGTTCGTCGAATCTAACTTCGATTCCGGTAGATTTCATGAATTTTTCGACCTAAAAAAAAAGGGGGGGTTAAACGAGTTCCAGCGATACGAGTATATTGTTGCTGATCTGCTCAACTTACCCTTCTCATAACAAATTTTACTAACTGATCCCATTCCGGTTCGTCAGCGCGTGGCAATTCGGAATATTCGAATGGTTCTTGAGCCAACTGCCGGAGTTGGGTTTCAGGCATTCGCAATATTCGGGCGTTTTCTGTTAGTTGATAAAGAGGCTGAAATTAAGGGAACAATGAAGTGTTAAATGCTTTCGGATGAATTAATTATAATTTATTAGGATTCCCCGTTTCGAGCTCGGAATAGTGCTTGCACATCTATTCCCGCTCGAGATTTTAATTAACCGAATTTCGTATTGGTTGAAAATGGAAGTGCGTTATTTATGGGGAGGTTTTGGATATTTTTACTGACTTAGGAAAAAAGCTGTTAGTTTTTCATGAAGGTTAATGCTTATATTGGCGGATAACACAATAAACCTTTTACGAGGTCTTGCACAATTGAATTTACCCTCAAAGTTTCTTCCATTATCTGTGTGCGCTCACTACATACAAACTATTTTGATTGATTTTCATTTACGCTGTAAAATGGATTTTTAATTGCATTTGTGCATGCTTCACTGACAATTATCTAACTTTGCAACCAATTCGACAGGTATTAAGTTTTTAATTTCGTCTTTCGGGCAAGTTAAAAGTTCAAATAATCGTTTAAAAGTACAACTTTAAAAGAGGGGTCCTCAAAGATTTCAAGATCAAGACCACATTCAAAAATTAAAATTACTAAGGGAACCAAATTTATAAAAAAAATTTAACACGTTGGAAAAAAGCAAAAAAATATTAGAGGTTGCATTTGAAAATTAACAACTTTTTTTGCGGCACCCTGTATATGTAAAAGTAACATCAAACGATAGAGAAATTTTTAAGCGTTACTTTACAATTTTATTTTGTTTATAAATCTCAATTAATAGGCGAGATATGAAAATAATACGTTTTAGGCAGATCGCGAAAAGGGAGCCTCGTATTTCTTTTATTTGGAGGCGTCTCGGGGGACGCTTTCTGTTTTTTAAAAATTCAACCCTGGGACTTAAAGTCGGGATAAAATTCAATAAGGGACGCCACACAAATTTTGGCATAACACTCCATTGGAATTTGACATATTTCGTTACTAGTCTTCACACTTATTTTTTTTTTAATATAAATGCAATTTTTATTCGCCAAATTAAAAAGAAAACAATAGAAATATTTAGAATTTACGTTAACGACTAAAAAAAGAGGTTTTGTCTGGTACATTAAATCCTCTTAACAAATTGCCAAAATTTTAAAATTTTGAATCTCAAAATTTTGGATTCGTGATTTCTTATTGATTTTTTATATAAATCTCCCCACTCAAAGTCCGTTAATAAAAATTCAATTTGCAACACAAAATACTGTTTTCCTATAAAATAAATATTTAATTAAATTATTTTGAAAAACCTACATGGATTTAATTTAATAATACTTTGAAAGCGTACCCTTTATTTTGGACCAATAGAATTTTTTTTAAAGATAATTTTTACAGATTTCGCTAAATTTAAATTAAGATTTAAAAAAAAACTTCGTACCTGATCAAAGAATTCGTCCAAAGATTGCAAAGCTCTGGATTTAAAGCATTCCGCGAGATCCCCATTAAGGCATCCTCCATTCGTCCTTGCGAGATAAGGATCAACATTCGGTCCTGTCCCTAAGCCAATCCAATCCAGCAAGTCCTTCCCTGTTGAATTTATTTTAATAAGTTTCCTTTCGTTTTTTCGCATTCTATTTTTACTTTTATTCAAACAAAGCGAAATAAATTTTTTCGCTTTCTTTTATTTTTCTAGCGCTTTTCGTCGAGAATTTTAGTGCTCCCCAGAAGTTCGCCTTTGTGCCAATTAAGTTATAAAGTTTCTAGCATATTAATCATCCTTTATTAGTAACGTTCAATAAGGGAGGAAGAGGCAATAATTAGATCATAACAGTTTTGGACAATGGACCGAACACGAGCATGTTTATCTTCGTGTATTGTTATCTATTATTATGAATTATTAACATTAATTAAATATCGACAGAAATTAATTTGGGTTAATAATTCAACGAAGTTAGTTTGGGCGCAAAAAATTTCGCCAAAATTATAGACTCGCATAATTTTAAAAAATGGCTCCACGAGATAAATGGGCGGAAGGCTTAATTCGATCAAAAGTGATTAAATATTTTTATCCGAACTTTTCCGAAGAATTTGGAGGATACTTAAGATAAATCGTTTTCATTAAATTCGAAATTAAGGGCATTTGTATCAATTTACGCTCGACTAAAATTAAAAAGGACCAATTAATTTACATTTCTTTTTGACCTTTTGAAGTTATACTTCTTTTGGTGCGTCGATTTTATGTGCGAAAAGTGTGTTTACCGTACCAATGGGTGGAAGAGAGCGCAAAGATATGAGAAGCTCGTCAGTGCGAGTGAGATAAAGCGATTAAAATTATTTATTATATTAATAATATTATATTAATATAATTAATTATAATAATATTATATTCGCCGCTCCGCGTCGCGCTTCATTTGCCTCCCTCGCTCGGAAATGTGCCACTTTTCGCTCGAATGCGCACATCTTTGTACTTATTAGATTTTTCTACTTTATCCTTATCTTTTACAAATAAAAAATTAAATTTAGTTTGGTAAATATCTATTTGATGTTCGAAAAATGTATTTACTATAGCAATGAGTGGAAGAGAGTGAAAAGATATGCCAAGTTCGTCAGTGCGAGTGAGATGAAAAGATTAAAATTATTTAACTGCTGTTTCGTCTAATTTATCGGCCTAAACTATTGTGAATCGGGCTTAAAACCGAGTGTGCACATTCGAGCTCAAAGTGGCACATTCCGATCTCGGGAAAATGAAGCGCGCCGCTCCGCGTCGCGCTTCATTTGCCTCCCTCGCTCGGAAATGTGCCACTTTTCGCTCGAATGCGCCCATCTTTGTACTTCTTAGATTTGTCTACTTTATCCTTAGCTCTTTCAAATCAAAAATCTAATTTATTGTGGTAAATATCGATTTTATGTTCGAAAAATGTATTTACTATAGCGATGAGTGGAAGAGAGCGAAAAGATACGACAAGTTCGTCAGTGCGAGTGAGATGAAACGATTAAAATTATTTAACTGCTGTTTTGTCTAATTTATTGGCTTAAACTATTGTGAATCGGGCTTAAAACCGCGTGTGCACATTCGAGCTCAAAGTGGCACATTCCGATCTCGGGAAAATGAAGCGCGCCGCTCCGCGTCGCGCTTCATTTGCTTCCCTCGCTCGGAAATGTGCCACTTTTCGCTCGAATGCGCCCATCTTTGTACTTATTAGATTTGTCTACATTATCCTTAGCTCTTTCAAATCAAAAATCTAATTTATTGTGGTAAATATTGATTTTATGTTCGAAAAATGTATTTACCATAGCAATGAGTGGAAGAGAGCGAAAAGATATGACAAGCTCGTAAGTGCGAGTGAGATGAAACGATTAAAATTATTTAACTGCTGTTTTGTTTAATTTATTGGCTTAAACTATTGTGAATCGGGCTTAAAACCGCGTGTGCACATTCGAGCTCAAAGTGGCACATTCCGATCTCGGGAAAATGAAGCGCGCCGCTCCGCGTCGCGCTTCATTTGCTTCCCTCGCTCGGAAATGTGCCACTTTTCGCTCGAATGCGCCCATCTTTGTACTTATTAGATTTGTCTACATTATCCTTAGCTCTTTCAAATCAAAAATCTAATTTATTGTGGTAAATATTGATTTTATGTTCGAAAAATGTATTTACCATAGCAATGAGTGGAAGAGAGCGAAAAGATATGACAAGCTCGTAAGTGCGAGTGAGATGAAACGATTAAAATTATTTAACTGCTGTTTTGTCTAATTTATTGGCTTAAACTATTGTGAATCGGGCTTAAAACCGAGTGTGCACATTCGAGCTCAAAGTGGCACATTCCGATCTCGGGAAAATGAAGCGCGCCGCTCCGCGTCGCGCTTCATTTGCTTCCCTCGCTCGGAAATGTGCCACTTTTCGCTCGAATGCGCACATCTTTGTACTTATTAGATTTGCCTACTTTATCCTTAGCTCTTTCAAATCAAAAATCTAATTTATTGTGGTAAATATCGAATTTATGTTCGAAAAACGTATTTACCATAGCAATGAGTGGAAGGGAGCGAAAAGATATGACAATCTCGTCAGTGCGAGTGAGATGAAACGATTAAAATTAATTAACTGCTGTTTCGTCTAATTTATTGGCTTAAACTATTGTGAATCGGGCTTAAAACCGCGTGTGCACATTCGAGCTCAAAGTGGCACATTCCGATCTCGGGAAAATGAAGCGCGCCGCTCCGCGTCGCGCTTCGTTTGCCTCCCTCGCTCGGAAATGTGCCACTTTTTGCTCGAACGCGCCCATCCTCATATTTATATTAATTTTTACACGTGGTTACATTCAATTTACTCACGCCAAAGAAGTATAACTTCGAACGCGCGTACAAAACTACACGCACCGGTTTTTCTTATTATTTTGAATAGAAAGCGTCAAAAATTGAGGTTTGAAGTAAAAGAATTCAAACAATTTGCTCACTCACCTATTCTCCTATTGGAGTTGTCCTGCTGCACATAGTCCTGAGCATTCTGACCGTACGATCGCAAAATTATAACGGAAGTTGCTGTTGCTAGGAACAACCATTTTGCACAAGCCAACATTTTTTTTCCTTCGAACTCGAAAACGACCAAGAATAATTTAAATAAATCAAGTTTCGGCCAACTTAGGCAACCTAAGTTCGAAATATAATCACAAAAGTCTGCACTACGCAGGTTCTGGGGTCACCAACATCTAACTGTAAATTTATAACGTGTTTTCTGTGACGAAACGGCTCGAATTTATTTAAACGGCACCACGTTAATATTAATAAGGCAAATGTCTGAGATCGACTGCTGCATCTTCCTCCTAAGGGAGCATTTTATATGAAGGAGTTCGTCCGATGACTTGGAGTTGGTTATTCCCAATTATTGCTACATTTCTTGCACAGTCCAGGAGGGCAATACCCAGCGAAAGTAAACTTGAACCGGATCCAAAGAAAACATTGTTTAATAAGAAAGTGAAGTTACTTAAGCTGTTATGTCAAAGTGTCATACGAAACTATAACTTCGGCGGTCGGCTTTTGCAATTCGAAGGTGTGAGTCAAGTTTTTGGTTTTCCACACAGAATTGTTAATTCGACTTTCAATACGACAAACCGGAAGTTTCTCGAGCGATTTCCTCTTTTAGATTTGAAAATGAAAAAGGACGTTTATAGTTTTGAGACCATTAAATGTGACACTTTAAATTGAGAATTGGATTTGTAGTCCGAATACCTTCATTAAATCCGGTGACACCAAGACGAATTTTAGGAAGGTCAGGGGTGCGATTAAGAAAATCGCTTTTGCTCAGTTGAAACTTGGGGAGATTTAAACTTTGATAGTTAGGATGAATTAAATCTCTCTGAAGGGGTTACGTTTAGTAAAGCGATATTTGGCGTTAATTAATTGCGAGCTTTTAATTTTAACATTTTTTTCTTTGAGACGGGCAGACTTCCTCATTATGAAATATATAGGCTGTCAGTCGAATAAGTACTGAATCTTAATCCACTTATAAATCACTCTAAATTGTGCAGAAACCTACACCAAGTCGAGTGGGCTTATAAGGAATATTTTTGAGTTATGGTATATGGTAAACTTTAATTTACTAAACAAATTACAAAGCATTTTATTCGAAATTTCTTAGATTTGGAACACGTTGCATACAAACTTTTGTTGTTTCGATTGGTGTCGGGTATCACCAGGTTAAGTCTCGGTACCTATTCGTCTGACACCCTGTATGGCTTTAACGAAATATCTTGATAGAGATTTTCCTCGAAAATAACTGTTAGAATAAATATCAGTCTATTGCTGATTTATTTGTATTAATATTTTGCTTAAATTTTGTTTAAAATCGAGATTGATAAAAGCTTTTAGAGTGGCTTGAAATTTTACATTATTCACATGAAATACAAAATTAATAATTTCACATTTGCAGAAAATAATAGTTATTTTTCAATTTATATTTATACTAAATTGCTTGAATTGAATTAATCAATTAAAATTAAAATCTTAGAAATTAATACAAAAATTATATTCCCATTGTGTTTGCGCTTTGAAGAAAGTTGAATAAGAGCTTTTTCATCTTTTGAAGCTCGGAGTTTTTCTAAATTAATTTAAATAAAAGATAAAAGCAAAACCATATTTTTAAAAGTAAAGGATTATAAGAAATATGTATTTTTTTTAATTGAGGTTCTTTAACCCAATTAATTTTGCTTGAATTCGTAAATAATTAAAATCCCTAATATAAAAATTTATTTGAATTTAAATGTTGCAGTTTTTCCATAGCAATAATAGATAGTTTCTCTTGTCTTTAATTCTAATTTTATTTTTATCTATTTTATCTTCTGGTATATGAAAGTAGTGGTACAATAGTTTCAATGATACTTATATAAAATTATTAATTAATTGAATTAAAATTCCAATCTTGAACTAAAAAGTGTTGAAAAAGAGAAAATTAATTCGCAATTCAAAGCCCTTAAAGAACAACGAACGAACATCACGTGTTATTGAATCGATTATAAGTGTGTAAAACAACAATTTAATTCCTTCAAAAGCTTTTCGCCCTTTTCTTCTTAAGAAATTAATTTCTTGATGCCTTGTTAACAAATTGAATCAATATCTCAGCTAATTCATTCCAATTAGGTGGAGTTTTATATTTCTCTTAAGGATACATCTATAAAAAGTCATAAATTTAATATAAAAAGAGAAGAGTAGGAATAAATTGGGTTTGACCCTTCCAATCGAACAATTTTACGTGGAACAGCAAAAAAATCGAATGCGGCATCAAATATTTTATTACAATTCGTTTTCCTATCATAAATCTCTACTTTTTGATTAGAAATCTTAATTATTTACGCAGGGTGTATTAAAAAAAAATAATTAGTTAAAATTAGGGATGTCCTTTACGTTTTGGATGAAATATAATTGTTTAAATTTCTTTTTAATTATTATAAATTTTAATTTTAGTTGTTAGAATAAAATAATTTCTGATTTCGATAAAAAACTTTAAAATTTGTGAAAACATATTTCATACATCTTCAGATGGTACACTTTAAAATTTTTTATTAAGTTTTTGTCTTATATTAATTTACAACAAGCCACTTTTACAGCATAAGTGTTAAAAATCAAATCAAAGCTGGCTCAGTTTTTGTGCTTAACATCAGAAATGCTTAGATACTAAAATTTTCATTTTTACCTTATCAAAATAGTTTTACATCGCTTAATAAACTAATTACTATTTACAAATATCCCGTCCTCCAAATTCATTTACACTTGATCCGACCATTCACCATCTCTTCTACGAAAATAATAAATAAATAAATATTCTAAAAATACATCTACTCGTTAATCTTACGGCGTGCGCTACAAAAAAATTAAATAGGAATAAATAAATAAATAACTTAACTAAAAACAGAAAAATTATATCTACAATAAAATGACTAATCAAGCATTCATTTTTCTGGCTTGTACTAATTTATTAATATCATTGAAAGTGGTGAGCATGGCAGGACTAGGTCGTTTAGCATTCAACGCGGGACAGCCTCCGTGTGCAAGACATTCTTCTCCGTCTTGGCCGTCTTTGGCAGCTTTCATGTATCGGAAAAATCTTAAGATTTCCGGGTTGTCGGATGCAGGCTTCCTTAGCTCGTTCAGCTCCCTGAAATTATTCCAGAAACTATTAAAATCCTCTCCAATTTACAAATTTTTTTCGAGACACAAAAAAAAGAATTTCTGACTAAATAAAAATGGTAGCAATTATGTTATAGTTTTTTCAAAAATCTGTGAAAGGGTTTAAATATGATTTATTGTGGTATTTGTCGTCGCCTGTCTGCAAAATATCAAAAGGAAAAAATAATTTTGTTCATACCCCGTTAAAAAAAATTATATATAATTTATATATTATTTTACATATTTTATATATAAAAAATGGCCCCATATAATTAAATATAATTTCATTTTTTATATATAATTGAATATAATTATATTGGGCCACATTTTATATGTAATGATATAGATTTTTTTCTCGGATATTGTACCACTATGTTTTATGCAATACTATGTGCACTTATTCTCATTTTTCTAAAAACAGCAATTTTTGAAGCATACAAATAGCTCAAACAAGCGCATTATAACGCCGCGTTTGCTAAATTGATTATGTCGTTTAATAATTTCCAAACGCATTTACTTTGTAAATTTTACATTATTGACGTTCCTCTACAAGTCTATTGCCGATTTAGCAATTTGTAATTATGGATTATTCAAAGTTGGGCTTTATTAAAGTTGTTAATTACTTTTTATTTACAAACACGTCAATATTTAAGGTCGATTTCCTTTGATCAAGTTTGTTTTGAATTTTATCATATTTTGCTGCTTTGTAAAAGGTTGCAATTGAGTAGGTGTGGATATATTTGCCTATGTTACTCTATTCATTTTGATTTTAAATGTAAACATTCCGTTTTGCTTATTTGCGGAATATCGACAAACCCAATCCGCGATTTCTTTTGTTGTTTATCGAAATCGAAGGCACGTGAAAAAAATTAATTACCTGCTAAGTTGCGCAGAAACTAAATTGCTGTAGGGAGCATACTTGGCGGGATTTGCATACATCATGCATATAAGCCTTTCTCTGCAACGTTCCGTTTGGGGAGATTTATCGTTTCCCAAACCGAGCTTCTGAAAAACTGCGTCTAATCTAGAAAGAAGAGGGCTATAAAACGGATCGTAAGTTGTTAGTAGAAGCGAAGAGGGTGGTATTTTGTGAAATACTTTATAATCCGTCTTCGTCGCCGGCTTCTTTATGTAGTAGTTATCCGACTGATAAGGCGCGTACGATATCCGATGGTTCCCATGACCAAACCTACAAAAACAAACTTTCAACTAACGATAATAATAAAAAATAACCGGTGCGTGTACTTGTGAAGTTATACTTCTTTGGCGTGCCTAAATTAAATATAACCACGTATAAAACTTAATATAAAAACGAGGATGTGCGCATTCGAGCGAAAAGTGGCACATTTCCGAGCGAGGGAGGCAAATGAAGCGCGACGCGGAGCGGCGCGCTTCATTTTCCCGAGATCGGAATGTGCCACTTTGAGCTCGAATGCGCGCACTCGGTTGTAAGCACGGTTCACAATAATTTATTTATTTTCTAAATAGTATTATGTAACAATTACAAAAGTTAATTTCAATTTTCCATTATTTGGACAAAATTTAATAAGAAGAGAAAACGGGAAAATCGGACATATACGATGATGTGCGCATTCGAGCGAAAAGTGGCACATTTCCGAGCGAGGGAGGCAAATGAAGCGCGACGCGGAGCGGCGCGCTTCATTTTCCCGAGATCGGAATGTGCCACTTTGAGCTCGAATGTGCGCACTCGGTTTTGAGCCCGATTCACGATAGTTTAGGCCAATAAATTACACAGGCCTGTAAATTTAAGGTTATGACGTCCTCTTTAGTATCTAATAACTGATTCTAAGGTATTTTGATACGCTGATGACAAATATGAACTTAGTTTTTCTCCATCATCCACAAAGGCCATAGGGGGATAAGCATGGTAAAAATGCCTTTTGTAAATATCTTATTGATATTTTATGGATATGTAGATACTATAGAAATATAAAGATCCTGAAAATTTCAGATCTTAATCTATATCGGTTTCTTCAAAAAGTCAAAATAAGTAAAAATTGGAAAATATTTTTTCTTTGGTTTGAGTAAACCGATTTGTTTGAAAATTTAGTATGTTATGCAGGCGATATAGAGACTTTACGGACACCATTGGCCAATTTTTAGCTTAATAAATTAATGATCAAAAAAATTATGTTCTCTTATTTTTTCAATTTTTATTATGATACTTTTTGAGTAAAACTATGATTCTATCATTTTTACATTCATTATAAGACCTATAATGACTCAGAATTTTTTCAAAATTTTCTTAATGGTACGCCATAGTTAAAAAAAATAAAAATTATATTTATTACCAAAATATAGAATTTTTCAATAAATTCTACCTAAATAATTACAAATTATACTACTATTATTACATAAAAAATACGATAAAATAAATTTCTTGCATTAGAGATTAAAAAAAAAAATATCTTTCTAACAATAAAATATAACGCCTATTAGAATTTAATAAAAATATAATTTGTAACTCAACTTTATTAAAACAATAATATCGTCAATAATTTTTTAAATACAGTATACAGTCGAACCTCGATAAATCGAAGTTGAAGAGAAACTAAAAATAATTCGACTTATCAAAAAATCGGCTTATCGAGGTTCGACTGTACTTACATACAATAACAGAAAAGAAAAAGAAATATTTTTAAATTTTGAAAGTGTTTTAAAAACATTTGTTACTTTGTTGCGACAAGATGTTCAGTCTTCGTCACTATCTTCTTCAATCACGACATTAATATTATCTTTAGTAAATAATTGACTTAGTATTTCAGCTGGCTTCTAATAACATATATATTTTGCAGGCTAATCTTTGATTTCATACTAATTTTCGAGATTTTGTTTCTTGAGAGAATATGTTTTGAAAGAGCCAGCTTTTAATTGCATAATGTGCAATAATAATTGTAGTAACAGCAATCAAGAGTGGTACCAATGCAAAGTTTGTAACGGTAGGGCACATGAATCCTGTGGGGTAAAAGGAAAAATGCATTATTTTGCAAAAGTTTTTTTGAATTTTTTATCTTTGTTTTGAATTTTGAATTTTTTTGTTTTGTTTCTAATTAACATTATATTATTTCTTAAAAGGAACATACTTAGTCAGTTTGCAATGATTGGTCTCAAACGGCAAATCTTGTGAGAGTTTCTTTGATTTAAGTAAATATTTTATCAAGAGTTTGCGTTATATAAAACGTTTTATTATTATATAAGATCAAAAATTATATATTAAGGTTATTATTAAATAATATCTTCGTTAATGTACAATTTTAGTCCTGTAATAAGAACTTGGCCCTTTCAAAACTTGGTTTGGCTCTTTCAATACCTATAGGTTATGAAAGAGCCGAATTTTATTCTTTTTTATAAATGATTAGAAGTCTAAAAATATAGTTAATTTTTAAAAATTTTTATGACATTATGTACATAAATTAATGAACAAATACAGACTTTTTTATTTTTTTATTTATTTATATCCTTCTATATTATTTATCCCTTTTTTTTAAACTGGCTCTTTCATGCCACTGTTCCCCTATATTATGTAATATTTATGTAATAATAATAGTATAATTTGTAATTATTTAGGTAGAATTTATTGAAAAATTCGATATTTTGGTAATAAATATAGTTTTTATTTTTTTTAACTATGGCGTACCATTAAGAAAATTTTTAAAAAATTCTGAGTCGTTATAGGTCTTATAATGAATGTAAAAATGATAGAATCATAATTTTACTCAAAAAGTATCATAATAAAAATTGAAAAAATAAGAGAAAATAATTTTTTTGATCATTAATTTATTAAGCTAAAAATTGGCCAATGGTGTCCGTAAAGTCTCTATATCGCCTGCATAACATACTAAATTTTCAAACAAATCGGTTCACTCAAACCAAAGAAAAAAATATTTTCTAATTTTTACTTATTTTGACTTTTTGAAGAAACCGATATAGATTAAGATCTGAAATTTTCAGGATCTTTATATTTCTATAGTATCTACATATCCATAAAATATCAATAAGATATTTACAAAAGGCATTTTTACCATGCTTATCCCCCTATGGCCTTTGTGGATGATGGAGAAAAACTAAGTTCATATTTGTAATCAGCGCATCAAAATACCCCAGAATCAGTTGTCAAATTCTAGAGAGGACGTCATGACCTGAAATTTGCAGGCCTGTGTTATACGAAAAAGCTGGTGAATAATATTAATTGTTGCCTTTCGTTCGCACTGACAAGATTGTCGTATCTTTTCGCTCTCTTTCACTCATTGATATGGTAAATGCATTTTTCGAACATAAAATCGATATTTACAACACTAAATTTAATTTTTGATTTGAAAAAACTCAGAATAAATTAGGCAAATCTAATAAGTACCAAGATGTGCGCATTCGAGCGAAAAGTGGCACATTTCCGAGCGAGGGAGGCAAATGAAGCGCGACGCGGAGCGGCGCGCTTCATTTTCCCGAGATCGGAATGTGCCACTTTGAGCTCGAATGCGCACACTCGATTTTAAGCACGATTCACAATAATTTAAACCAATAAATTAGACAAAACAGCAGTTCAATAATTTTAATCATTTCATCTCACTCGCACTGACAAGATTGTCGTATCTTTTCGCTCTCTTCCACTCATTGCTATGGTAAATAAATTTTTCGAACGTCAAGTCGATATTTACCCAACTAAATTAAATTTCTTCTCGATTCTCAACACGCCAGAAGAAGTATAACCTCAACAAATTTAAAAACCGCGCACCTATTAATATTTTCGGGCTTCTCGGCGGCGGCGGCGGCGGCATTCATACTCAAGCTCGTCTCCATCTCCCCCAAGTCTGGCATTTGTAGGGCCACCTCCGCGTTGTACGGACTCGGCTCCTTAAATTCGAACTCTTCCATCGGCTCTTGTCCATGGCCGAACGCCGAAGCGCCCGACGAACCCGAAACCGCCGACAACCCTTTGCCCAACAATTTCCCCAGGTTTCCCACGATCGAGGGCAGAAAGAGGGCCAGCAAGACGGCCTTCACCAATTGCGCGCCCACGATGATGGGGAGAAGAAGCTTCGCCAAAAATCCAAAGCCGAATCCTGCCATGAACGAACTTTTCGCACTTGCAGCCGCTGAAATTAGAAATGATCGGATTTAGGGGATGGCGAAATTGAATCGCAGTCGGTACGAGATTCGTTCTCGTCAAGTGACATCGATCTAAAATAAAGGTCTTTCGAAATATAATTGCGTAGCTAATCCAACTGTAAGCAAACACCTGCTACGGCAACGAAGTTTCGAAAGCGTTATTGCGAAAAGTTTTGCCCAAATAAGTTTAAATTGTATTGCATTTCACTTTCGATTAAACTTTTCGAATGTTTTCGTTGGGAAGAACGTTGAATATCAAATAGGCGACTTTTTCGCTTTTGAGCTAATTTTTTTTTGCTTTGTTGGTTTAATTTCGAATTTACAGGGTTGGATTTTTTTTCTTAGGGGGCTGCTCATTTAATTCATTTAATTAAATTATAATCGCCTGGTTTAAATTCAAAATACTTGATTGTGTTTTGTTACAAATAGGTTATGATACTTTTGCAACAGCGGCATCTGGCCTCGTGACGTCAAAATGCACGCGTACAGAAATGGGTCGCTTTACGCATATGTATCGAAAAAATGTATTGGTGGAACGTATGCACTTGACATACAAAGAAATCAAAGAACTTTCCAAGTCGCAATAAACTCAAACGTCCCATCTTTGACTTTTTCGATCAATACCATTGCAGCTGCACGTGCGATAAGAAATTGCTTTTTAAATTATATCCGCTTTAGTGATAACTCGATTTCGAAACAAAATTTCTCGAATACGAACTTAATTTGTTACATACAATGTTGTAGGACTTTAGTATTTTTTTAAATGTTGTCTGTGAAACAACACTCTAATTTTTACTTATTTTACAATTAAAAAAGGATCGATTTGTGATAATTAGTGTGTTTTCAAGAACAATCAAAACTCGCTTAAAATTGTGTTAAACTTTTTTACTGGATTTAAAAGAAACGAGGAATTTTCTTACAGACTCCAAAAAAATCAGAGTCGAAGAATGCTTCATAACAGCGAATTTTTAAATTTGCATTGTTGGTTTAAAAGAAAAGTAATCCTCTTTGCTATTATATTGTGGCTCTTCTTTTTAAAGAATAGTCGATGCTATAGCAAGAACATATTACAACGAAATTCAGTTTTTTGAAGCTCTTAAATTAAAAATACAGCCACATATAAAATAAAAAATAAAAACTAGAAGAAAAAGCGGTCTCAGAAACGTAATAGCTTTTAAAACTAACTTAGTTCAAACAAAAACATTATGTTTCAAATAATAATTAAAATTATTTGAAATTAACAGGAATTGGACAACGATAAAACAACCCTTGTTAAATATGCAACGTTTCGTTTCTTTATTGAAACTGTTTCAAGCAACTTAAGATGTCAAAAAATGTGTTAACCATTAAAACTCAAAATTGTACATTAGAGTGGTCGTTAAAAATTAAATTTCTTCCCACGCTCAAAAAAAACCTTCGTTTTAATGAAAGAATACGGGGGAATTTCTTTTAAAATTTTTTAACAAAAATAACACATGCCTCAAGACAATCAAAGTTCATTTTTTGATATAATTGTAGTGTTTTTGTAAGTATCCCTTAAAGTATACGGATTTGAGAAAGAGTTAAAGGAGTATTTTGTAGGAAATTCAATTCTCCACAAAACAGGTATTTTCTATTTTCTTCATGAAATTCATTTTTATAGAAATATTTTCAATAATAAATTAATTAACTTCATAGAGTCAACATTTTAAGACCCTCAAACGTCATTCTTTCTTAAATATATATAATTTCGTAAAACTATAACAAATTCTAGTTATTACAAAATTTTTTAATTTCAGAAAAAACGACGTTTGTAGGTGTTAAAATATTGACTATATGGATTTAATGAATTTATTATTGAGAATATCTCCATAAATATGAATATCATGAAGAAGATGGAAAAGACTTTTTTTATAGAGAATTGAATTTCCTACAAAATTGTTCCTATAACTTTTTTTCAAATCTGTATACTTTAAGATATACTTATAAAAAACTACGATTTTATCAAAAAATGAACTTATATTGTCTTGAGGCACGTGTTATTTTTGTTAAATAAATTTTAAAAAATTCCCCCGTATTTTTTCAACAAAGGTAGGTTTTTTGGGGCGTCGGAAGAAATTTGATTTTTAACGAGCACCTTATTGTACATGTGTCTTGATGGTTTACACATTTTTGAGATGCTAAGTTGCTTGAAAAAGTTTCAATAAAGAAACGAAACATTATGATTAATAATTAAAATACTTTGTTTTTAATTCTAATTATTTTTGTAGGTAGTACTCCGTTTTTTAAAACTAATATTGTTGTTTTTTTCTTACAGCGCTTAGAAGAAAAATGAGATTCTTACAACATAAAAAATCGTATAATCGAAATCGAAATGCCAAAATCGTAAAACTAAGTGCGCGAGTCGTTTTTGCAAATATCGTAGTCTTAAAACCGTTTAAAGTCCTCCCAGTTAACTAATAAAATTTTTTAAATCAAAAAATCGGGCATTAAATTCCGGGTTTTAGTTTTCACAGTGTTTTCAGCCTAATTCGGGAGTGCACGGTCGTTCGAACCTCTCATTTCCTAAGAAACAAAGTTTTCAGCCCTTAGGACCAACTTCAAAACTGAAGACATCTAAATGGTAAGTGATTTATTTTTTTTTCTTCAACTTGTTGATTTTGAATTTTTTTAATGTGTACTTTCTGATTATAAAATTACCGTGCAAAATCAAATTGAACTACGGAAAACGAAAAATAAAAATACTTACGCGAAAAAAACCTCGCAGTTTGCGGAATATCAACGGCTAAATGATGACTGCGAGCATATTTTTCCAGTCGTTCCATAACGTAATCGTTTAAGCTCTTCATTTTTCTTCCGGTCCTACAACTTCCTCCTAGCGTTTCGTCCGACGTAACATTAATATTTCTTTTAATGTCGACCCCCGGAATTATTCTGTAGTTTTCGGAATTTCGTATTAATTCGTCGACGTACTCCTTCAACTCTTGCTCCAAGGGATCTAAACTTTTGACTTGGGTATTTCTGCACGAATGGCCCAGGCGAACGAAGAGCATCAGAATTATGACGTGGGTCATACACCAACTCTTATGATGTTTTTGTCGTGGTGCCAATAAATCCATCTCTGAATCAACATGACATTTGGTTTTATCTGCAAGAAAAAGAAAATTTATAATTCGAGGCAACAGTCTTGCGGTTAAGTTGCTTAAGACGCCGCCTCGCTCGTATTTACTGTAAACTTTCTGATAGTCGTAAAGGGATGACCTACATCTTTATTTAAAATCTAAAGTGCAGGAAGCTCTAGGTCACTGTTTTCCCCAGAGCAAATTCGGCTAAGTAAATATGCACTTGTACCAAAACGGTTCAGAAGGTCGGCGAAAATTTAATTTTACGGTTATGGGCGCGCAAATGATTTATCAAACTGTGAGGCAAAAAGACAGTTTTGAAGAAAAACGGTTTTGTGGGAGTATTGAATTTTTATTAGTTTCGAACTCGTTTGGTTCGAGGAAACGGCTCTCTTAATGCAATTTGTACCATAATAAGCAATTTACTGTTTCCAACACGGAAGCTCACTTTAATAATAGTTTCTGATGACTTGAAACTGTGTTTATTGTTTGGGGTATTTAATTAATCCATGGTCTAACTAAAGTTTCATCCGAAACTAATTCGCAACATAAGGCTTTTAAAGAGTTATGTTTCTTGTTGTGCGGATTTGGGGATCGATTTAAGGTTTATTTGTGCGAACTTTCGTTAATTGGAGTTATCACGAAAATTTTATCATATAAGAAAGATTCTCTTGGGTCATTTTTAGTTTGGCGCGAAATATTAAAGCAATTTGGGATTGGTAACAAAATATATTTTTAAAACAGTTCGGTTTTTAACATAGGAAAAAGCGTATTTAACATTTTTATAGTGTTTTACTATAAATGATTTAAAAAAATGAGAGTAGGTTTAATTGAATTTTTAAGTAAATGAAGGAGATTTTGATTTCTGACACTAGATCAATTTTAAATAAATTCATAACTTTGTTAGTTTAAATATTAAAGTAAAATCTTTGACCATTTTAGAATAAATTAAAAAGAAAAAGAGAAGAAAGCTATCTACGTATTTATAATGTTTCATTACTCTTTAACTTAAAAAAAAAAACAAAATCTATATTACTTTTAATAATTTTTATGTAAACCCCGGGTAAAAAAATTATATATAATAAGATTTAATTATATATAATATCATATTTGGAAAAAGGCCCTATTTAATTTTATATGCATCATATATAATTATATATAATCATACACCGGGTGTTTTATTTAAATTGCCAAGAGCTTATAACTCCTAAACTAATAAAAATTTCAAAAAAAGTACAAGTATAAAAGTATCTGTAATTTATTCGATCTATGCAATGGCATAAATATAAATTTTGTTCTACTTCCGGTTTAACCAGAAACAGTGTCAACTTCCTTATTTTAAATAGAAGGGTATTATTTTTTTTTATAATTAGACAGAGCCCGTCGAAAGCATTCCAAAAATGTATAACAAGTGACCATTTGATTAATAAATAATTTTATTTTTAAATCTAGTGTTTCAGTGAAGTGCCACAAGCTTATAACTCTTAAACTAATAGAAATTTCAAAAAAAGTACAAGTATAAAAGTGTCTTTAATTTATTCGATCTATGCAATGACATAAATATATATTTTGATCTATTTTTGGTTTAACCGGAAACAATGTCGACTTTCTTATCTTAAATAAAAGGGTATTTATTTTTTTTTATAATTGTATAGTGTTCATCTAGTGCTGTCCCAAAATGTAGAACAAGTTACCATTTGATTAATAAATAATTTAAAAAAATAAACACCTTTGTATTTAAGACAAAAAGTTGACACCGTTTCCGGTTAAACCGGAAGTAATACAAAATTTATACTTATGCCAGTATCGAATAAATTAAATACACTTTTATACTTGTACTTTTTTTGAAATTTTTATTGGTTTAGGAGTTATAAGCTCGTGGCACTTTAAATAAAACACCCGGTATAGTGATATATAATAACTTTAATGCATTTCTTATAATTAAACAATTTTATTTCATTATATCACATTCATACTTTGAAAATATGGCAAATAAGATTTAAGTAATTAATTCAATATATATTTTCATTATAAACTTAAAAGTAACTTTTGTTAGGTAACTTTCTAGCTTAATAAATTTGTACTATTACATTTGCCTTTATATTCTTATGCATAGATCTTAAAAATAAGTTTTCAGAATACTTTTTTTTAAATATTAACAGAGTTACATTAGTCATATTCTTAAATTGATGTTTGTATTATCTCGAATAAAATACTGGTATCTAAAAAAG
Source organism: Sinopyrophorus schimmeli (assembly GCA_036325965.1). Lineage (NCBI taxonomy): Eukaryota > Metazoa > Arthropoda > Insecta > Coleoptera > Elateridae > Sinopyrophorus > Sinopyrophorus schimmeli. The sequence goes on along the minus strand of JARFIZ010000012.1, from coordinate 348,396 downwards.
GGCACAGATTTATAAAATAAATTCTTGTAGTCGTTCTGGAAATTTATATATAATTTTTCGTAGGGTCCTATACAATTATATATAATGATTTTTCCCCTTGGAAAACAATTGGAAAAACTCCGACTTCATTACATCAATAAAATATAAGAGTTACATCTAAGACTTTTGACAAATTAGAAGAAAAAATTATTATTAAAATATTTTGCAAAATTTTATTTTTAAAACTCAATTCCCTAAGCCACCTCTCTGTCTACAATTCTTCTCATAACGTCCAACTTTAAGGTCTAATAAATTTGAATTATCTCAAATTTTCCTGATAGTTTTATTACACTTCTATCAACAGAGGCAACCCTTCTTCTGTGAAATATGAAATTTATATTAGGGAAGCTTCGAGCAAAATTAACATATCGAATAAACTTGCCGAAATTATATCGTATATCAAAGTGAAAAACCTTTGGAGAATAATTACAAATCTTAATTACAGCTGTTTGGATTTAATACAGTAGGGCTTTAATGAACGATTCTTAACAAACGCACGCGATTTTTTTTACGAAAAGGTACGCGACAATAAAAACGATGTCCCAATTAAGCGTACGTCCGATTTCGTTTTCGAAAACAAAAAGTTAACTTTCACAATAGCCTTTATTGTAAAACTTCTTATTTCTTTGAATTTATTAATCTGGCCGGCATCCACGTATTTTCCTAAACGCGCCGGTGTTTCCTTAACGAAATTGAGGTCAAACCTTTTATGAACAATTTATGTACCACTTCATAAGCGCAGAGTAGATTTAATAGCATTATAAAAAAAAAGAAAAATTAAATATTTTACGAGTACCATACCGAAAGCCAGCCGCTCTTTAACGTTGCCTAAGCCCTAAAGATCGACCTTTTAAAAAATTATTTATACAACATTTAATTAAACGAAAGTTTTAATGCGTAAAAAATATAAATTTTCCGTACGGTCGGCCACAATAATTTTAATCGGCAAGAAAACAACCATTTCCATGTTAAATGCCGAAATAAAAGTTAGGTATTGAAAGTAGGTATGCAAATTTGACCAGAAAATTGCATAAAGATGAGGGGACCCAAAAGTTCATTTGATTCATCAGAAATATATTTTTAGTTGAAATTGTAAGGCTTTTTTACTCGAAATATTTACATATAAATTAAAAAAAAAAAATAACAACGACTCTTTTGTGGGTCTTCGGATTTTTAGTTCGACTTGAGGTAGAAAAAAAAATGCTTTAAATTGATGACTGTTTTGAATGGGAAGAATATAAATTGTAAGTGGAACTGTAATTAAAGGAGCGTATGCATCCGGAAAAATGTTATCCAAGCGCACAAAAGAACGATCCCAAAAGAATCTCGGCGAAGATAAGATTCTAAAGTTGTAATAAATTGCTTTCGTACGGCTACCGACAAATATAATTGTCACGTCAAAGAGAATAATTTCAGGCGTTCTTCTACTTACAGTAAAACCTCAATTATGGGGACCTCAGTTATACGGATTCGCGATTATCCGGATTGTCAACCGCCTTCGGACTCTTTTTGAAAATTAACCTCGGTATTTCTTATTAAATTATTTTATTTTGTATTTCGCACTAAACAGTGTTTTTTGCTTTGTTGATTTTAAGATATTGTGCGACTGTTTTATTTACTGATTAATTTCATCTGACCAAGTTTTTTCCTGTTAAAACGGGTCGGTTTGTAATCGTGCTTAAAACCGAGTGTGCACATTCGAGCTCAAAGTGGCACATTTCCGATCTCGGGAAAATGTGCCACTTTTCGCTCGAATGCGCCCATTTTTGTACTTATTAGATTTGCCTACTTTATTCTTAGCTCTTCCAAATCAAAAATTAAATTTAGTGTGGTAAATATCGATTTTATGTTTGAAAAATAGCAATGAGTGGAAGAGAGCGAAAAGATATGACAATCTCGTCAGTACGAGTGAGAGGAAACGATTGAAACTATTCAACTGACTTTTCGTTTAATGAATTGGCTTAAATTGTTGTGAATCGTGCTTAAAACCGAGTGTGCACATTCGAGCTCAAAGTGGCACATTACCGATCTCGGGAAAATGAAGCGCGCCGCTCCGCGTCGCGCTTCATTTGCCTCCCTCGCTCGGAAATGTGCCACTTTTCGCTCGAATGCGCACATCTTCGCATTAATTGGATTTGCCTGTATTATTATTTTATTCTTCATTTCAAAAAATTAAAAGTCCAATAAATTAGATCTATTTTTTGTTTTGAAAAAGGTTAGATATTGTATTTTTTTTTTGATAAGTTATCTTGGTGCTCTTCCGCACGCCTAATTGTAGCGAGCTTGATAAAAATATTTTCAAGTGTACATTCGAATGTTTACTAATTCGCATTTTTGATTAATTAAAATTGTATGAGTCAAATTTTCTGAAGTGGGCCACTAAAAATCAACTAGTTGATTTTAATATCATCTTTTGCAGATTGTTGAAGGTTTATATGTCAACATTAATGTCTCCAAATATTTTTGGCTAATTTTCATTTTTGCAAAAATTATAAATATATTAGTTTTAATGCACATTTTGTATACATTGTGGTAATTAGACTTTATTTATGGATTAATTCAATTTATAAATAGAAAAAAATATTTATATGTTACATAGGGGGTGTATCAAAATTTTAGAATGACTTGGGTAGGCTATGTTAAAAAAAAGATTGGAAAATAATTGTAAAAATTCGGAAAAAGTTTAAGTATTATTTTTTCATGTACGATGAAGTCTCCCATCTAGTCTAGTTTAAAAGAAAAGCGAAAAGTGGTACATTTAATTCAGTTTGATTTAATTAAATTATTTGTAAGAGAGAAGAATAAGATAGACAAATTCAATTATTAAGGAATATGTGCACTAGGGTGGTTCTTATTTCGGGTATATTCGAATTTTTTTTCACGATAGTCCTAAGTCGGTTCCAAATCTATAAAGAAAAATTTATGCCAAATTTTAGCTCTTAATTTTAATATTAACCCCCCCTCCCCCCATAGCCATAGTTTTAAATGGAAATAACATAGGAAAAGTTCTGTTATTGCGTTGGAATTTTTTACTTCATGAACTAATAAACGAATCATATCGCAAATGATAGGTCTTATAGAAAATTTAACCCTCTACAAAAAAGATCTCTTGCGATTTTTCGCCATCTTGATTGGTTCAAAAGTAATTCGAGGTCAAAATCAAAGGTCTAGTTAATTTTAAGATTTTTTTTCATTTTTAGTCATTGGATAATTCAAAAATGATCGACGGGTTATTATTTTTAATTTCGATGGTTTTTTTTTCAGATAACTTTCGGGTGACCGTGACCCTAAAATAATAGTTACACTATTTTTTTTTATTCTTGAACTGTCATAAGTTTCAACTATTTTTCCAATTTTACGATACACAAGAAATTTTTGGCAAATTGTTGAAGGATTTTAATTTTGATTGGTAGAAATATTGATAAACTTCAGCTTCAAATTTAAATTTCAGGATAAGAACATTTTTGAAACTGTAAAAAGGAAAAAAACGTTAAAATTAACTAGAACTTTGATTTTGACCTCGAATAACTTTTGAACCAGTCAAGTTAGCAAAAAATTACAGGAGACCTTTTTTGTAGAACGTTAAATTTTCTATATGATATGATATGATCCGTTCCATTAGTTCATGAGGTAAAAAATTCCAACGGAATAACAGAACTTTTCCTATGTTATTTCCATTTAAAACTTTGACTATCGGGGGGGCCGGGTTATTATTAAAATTAAGAGCTAAAATTTGACATGAATTTTTTTTTATAGATTTGGAACCGATTTAGGACTGTCGTGAAAAAAAAATCGAATACACCCGAAATAAGGGCCAGCCTAATGTGCACTTTCAAGCGAAAACTTTTTCCGAATAGAAAATCTGGATTTGAAGGATTTGTTATTAATATAGTCGAATCCAATTAACACGAAGATGTGCGCATTCGAGCGAAAAGTAGCACATTTCCGAGCGAGGGAGGCAAATGAAGCGCGACGCGGAGCGGCGCGCTTCATTTTCCCGAGATCGGAAATGTGCCACTTTGAGCTCGAATGTGCACACTCGGTTATAAGCACGATTAACAATGATCAATTCAAGTAATTCTAAAACCGTAGTTGCGCTCTTAAAATGTCTCCTTCGGGCTTCGCTTAATTTTCATAATTTTTTACTTTTTTTATTGCGAAATTGCCGTGAAATTAATTTGTATTTAAATAAGGCGGCAAGAATAAAGTTCTTGTTAGGATTTCTTAATATTCGTTATAATAATTGTCAATTTTTTGAAAACGGGACATTTTGGCGTCCCGAATGATTGCTTGGAGACAACGGGACAAATGATCTCAAAACCAAACAATCCCATTCAAAAAAGGAAGTATAGTCACATTATATATAGCTAAAATTCGTTTTTTCCTATACATTCAATTAACCGAATATTCGATTATCCGAATGAGCTGCAACAATAATTAGTCCGGATAACCGAGCTTCCACTGTACGACAAATGTTCTAAGTGCAGGAAAATTTATATAAACGAAAATTTATATTCGAACTTTGCATGCCCAGATTAGACTTTGCAGGTGTTCAGAATTTACAATGGATATCTCATACGTGCTGTCTACAAATTTCGCGAATATTAATGGATTTTTTTGGCACGCCTAAAACACGAACGTGACACAATCAAAATGCAGAAGCTTTACTTCTTAAGTGTGCCCAGTTTATGATTCATTTATCTTTGATGCCTCGCCCCCCTCTCTCCCTCTATTTAGCAAAATTCAATCCTTCAACCCTAAGAAATCCACCAGTTTCTCCGGCTACTAAATATAAATCTCAATCTTTTCTCGATGCCATTTGAAAATTTCAATATTAAAACCAAATTCGAAAGAAAGTCGAATATCTAAAATCTTTCACGTACTTTATAGTCGAGGGAAAGTCGTTTTTGGATTTATTGGGATCAGCACAAAGCTCAAAATAAGTTGCCAGTTAAATTATAGGGTTTTATGACTAAAGGCGCGCGATAAAATAAACGAAATAGATCGGGTCCTTCAAATCTTCGGCATTTACGGCGATTTTATCGTTTACTTAAATTGAATAATTAGGATTTTCGTTGTTCCGAATCGAATTAAAGGACTACAAATTATTCGGGACGACGACACTTTAAAGGACTTATAAACGACTTCTTTAATTTTTGAAGTGAAGCTTCTTTGCTGGGGTAGGGGAGACCGGGTATGGTTGTCTCACGGGTAGGTTGTCACATTAATCATAACAGCAAACCTAATGAACTAATAAATTTGTTTACCCGTGTCAAAGAAGCCCGAGCACAATATCTCCTTGCGTACTTCACTTCGGTTCGCTCTGAAATACCGTATAAGAAATATGTATATGCGTTTGTTTTTTTTTTTTGTACAGTAAAAGTATTTTTTTGTGCATCTCTGTTGAGTCTCTTAAGTATAAGTAAATGCATAGTGATATACCTATTCGTGTATTTATGATGTTTAATATATGTTTCGTGATATCATTATATAGTTTTTTAAATGACCATTGATTTAAATTTATTTTGGGAGTTAATTGTCTAAAATTGTTTTGGGGAAGGTTGTCTAAAGTTAGCGGGGGCTAGTAGTCACAAGTGCAAAGCAACCATGAATATGTGCGGCCTTTTTTATTGGTTTCTAGGGGTTTTACTACATAAACGATTGGCCGTAATTATACATTTGTCATTTTTGTTACCATAACCTAAGTTCGTTAGATAGAATAGGTATTTGTTTTCTCGTTTTGTATTTTACTTTTTATTTAACGTCTGACAACCATCCCTGACCCGGGGTTAAAAGTCACACTTCTCTTTTTTCATAAAAATTATAATATGTTCTCTTTAGATAATGGTAGAGAAAAAGTCTTTATTTCTTTTTAAACTATTCTATTGATATATAAATGTCATTGATAAATTAAGACCATGGGCTCTATAAATGCAAAAGAAAAAAATTGTGATTTCCAACCCCGGTCTCCCCTACGTGGTGGGGGAACACATGGCCGTTTCATTTTTTCAACAATACAAATAGATCAAACTGGTTTTACTTTTAAAATTTTGGTTTTATACTTAATTTTAAATTATCGAATAAAATTTTTCAGTTCGTCCGTGTTTCCTCATTTATTTATACAGATTTTCAAATTTTTTTTGGCAATGTAATTGTATGGCAATTTTGCAGCGACGTCTCGAGTTAGAATTTTGAAAATCGCTTTATATCGAGTAGTTGCATCTTTATCATAAAAAAAACTAATTTAAAAAGTTAAATTCAAAAAAGTACCTTGATACATCCCTAAAAATTTGCCTAAAGATTCTATGTGTAAAAAATTTTTTTCATAATTTTTTATAGTTTGGCGGGAAACACGGGCGCAACTGACATTGTTGTTCTTATGGACAGATTTACTCTTGCTCGGCCTTAAAAAGTACCATCTACACTTAATAAGCAAGAAGTTTTACTTCTGTTGCGCGCGGACGCCACGCACACCCTTTTTTTTACTTACAGCTAAGCCATTATAAATTCGATTAAAATGTGAGATTAAAAATTTCTCGAAGATTAATAATTCTATTTAATGTTTTAATACAATTTATTTTTAAATTGTTTCCTTTAATAAATCTAATGCTTTTTTTCGAATTGCCGAAGAACAAAATACGTCAACGACAATACTCCAAATCCGTTGGTGTTTTTGACAGCTCACGGACGACCCAATTTATGTAATAATCGTATTGGCATTACATCCCCCGATTCACCTGTAACATAAGATTTATGTTGAAGTGCGAATGTGTTGTTTTCCGCCCGAAAATAAACATCCCTCGGTGAAACACTTGAGAATTATTAAATATTGATTCTCTTCCGTAACGTAATGCTATCTCCTATTGCGTATCGCGTATATAAATGATTAAATACGAAAATAGATTTCATTTCCAAAAAGAAAATCCATTTAAGACGAGAAAACTTTCCGCACGCCTTTCTTTGGGCGCAAATGATATCAATTTCTGCTAATGTAACTATTAAAAGCCAACAATTTCCTAAAAAAGAAGCCAATAACAATACTTATACGGCAGTAAACAACCGTATTACCAAAAAGAACTCTTCAACAAAGTTAAATAGCGAACTTATGTTTTTAATTTCGTTTAAAGAGAAAGTGAATGGGAGAACAAATAAAACTTACTAGCGGGTTGCTACAATAAAAAACTTTTGTTCAAAAAATTCGTTTAATAATCAGAAATCGGGCAAACTTTAAATTTGGTTTTTGCAATTCTGTTGCCATGACGACGAAATAACTATTTTTTTATATTTATACTTTTAAGCTCGAAAAATAAGAGTTATAAACCTTCTCAGCAGACTTCGCGGTACGTGAAAAAAAATCGAACCATTTCGGTAGAGAACATCGAGATCTCCGATGGCGCGTTAAAAGAGGGTAGCCTGTACTCCATATAATGCTTTTAGGAACGAAGGGTCGGGTTCTGATTTTGTGGAGACGTGTCTTTTAGAAATTTTACGACGGTTATAACGAAGCTGTCCTTGTGTCCGAATATTCACGGTCAGTAGGCCGTAGAACCTCTTTTATATGCAATATGCGTCGTATAATGGACATTTACTGATATTGTTTCGATTGTATTATTTAAAAGGTATCATTACTCAACCTGCATACCTATTGCGAGTTTGACATAATGTTATTCAACCTAAAATTCAGATAACTCGTAATTATTTTATAACGACATCGACTCCTTTCATTTCCTTCGACGTCGCCTTCTTGTGTTCGTTTTATTTTGACGTAGCGCATTCGCGAAAAATTCTAAACGATCTCTTCGGAATTACAATTCTTAAATAAAATTTACAGTTACAATGCAAGTGGTGTGGTGTACGGATACGTACCACCTTTTGTATTATTTTTGTTTCGTGAAATACGAGCGCATCTTCTGCCTTTTCGAAAAATAGTAAAAGGCGGAACGTTTTCGCTAAACAAATACGAGAAAATTAAAATTTCATTTTTACACTGCCGAGGCTTATTTTGCACTTAAACTGTAAACTTCCTTCATTGTATAGAATTATGAATTTTGCAATTTGTAGATTTACAAATGTTCGTATTAAGCTAGGAAACCGTGCAACAACTTATAAAATTAATCGAAATTAAATCCGAAGATGCTGTACGCCAATTTACAACAAAGCTGATGCGGGATTCAATTCCGAAGCCAGTTTTGAATATCCAAACAGCGTGTTTTGTTGCCGAAATTAAATTGGGCGTGAATGCACTACACGTTTTAAAATACGTCGGGGATTCTTTTGTGTGGTTTGTGATTTTTCACGGAATAAAGGGAAGGGCGAAAGAAGTTATCTTATGCGTGCGTGTGTGTGTGTGTGTTGTAAATTCAAGCATCTTATCTTTTTCTGAGGAAAGACATCATTTGGAGCGCAATCTTGTCTTGTTGGCTCGTTTTAAAGAATAGGACTTGGAGTCCTGTTTTTTAGATTATTTTTTGTTCAATAATTCATGTTTATTTTTCAAAATCTGGTAGTCAATTCTTTATAATTTGCGTTTTATAAGGAAAATTAGAGAGATTTAAAGATTCAAAGCTTTTCACGGTATTTTACAAACGCCACAAATGTGAATTTTTAAGTACAGAAAATATAAAGTATAATAAATGTTTATTTCAGTCTTTTCTCTTAATTTTTAAGCATTGTAATTTATTACATGAAAAATAAATTGCAGTTTCTACATTAAGTTTACTAGGGGTTGGAGTAAAAAAATGAGAACTGTAGTAAATATGTAAAAATGCAACTATAGTCAAGTAATGTTTTATGATTTCATGTTAACAACGTCATGTAATGCCATCTCTTGTTGAATAGCGATCAATGCTTTAATATTTCAGCCTATTGATGCCTGAATACTCAATCCTGAAGCGAATTTAATTTTTGGAGTTAGTAATATTTGATACATATTTATTTATCATTACTGTTTAAGTAATATTTGTTACTAGTAAAAAGAACCACAATTTATTTTCCGTCCACATTATGATTTTATCTGACGCTCAAAAGTTTGAAAATTTCAAAAATAATTCACTTGAAGTAGCATTTTAAAATAGAATTTATTGGTGATTTTGCGCTGAGAGATTAGATCCTATTTTCTCAAAATTTTTAACGGAATTTTAACGTTTTTTAATGAATTATTCAAATACGACGGCCCCACTTCCGAATTAAACAGATAAATAAATAATAGGCCTCATTAAAAATGAAATCGTTTCAATTTTCAAATTTTCGAATTATTTCCATATAAAACCACTTTTAAGAATGGAATTATTCATAATTTTGCGCTTAATGATCGGTTAACTTTTTAACTTCCCTAACTTTTAAATATTATCGTAAAAGCCCGGATTGAAATTCAGTAACGAAACTCGTTTAAAAAGTGTTGTAATTAATATTAGAAAAAGTCGCTTCTTTTTTATTTTTCAACATTGGGTATGAAATTTAAAAAAACCAGCAAAAGCGTTAATTAGTAAACTTCTCATTGAAAGTGCTCCAATTTTTTCTCTTCGAATTTCAACATTCATATGTGGATTTTGCTTTTTTTAAAAAAAAATATATTTGTGTAATTAAAATGTAGTGTTCGGTACGCCCAATATTCGCGAATTTGCGTTTGTAGCTTTCGTTTTTAAGGAAGTGTGAAAGTTCGTACGCTTAATTATTTATTTAATAAGATTAAGCAAAATTATAGGATTCGTATTTATGACGACTAATTAGGAAGGAAGTGGTCGTATACATATTTTTAAAATGTAAAAAACGAGTTTGGTGTTCCACTTTGCTCTCTATGAATGGTGTCATTACAATTTACTGAGCAAATATAATTATTGACATTATTAACAGCTCAAAACCGTTTAAATAGAAAAGTAAGATCAATAATCGATTAACTATTGGCCGGTTTCTTTTCTACTAAAGCAAATAGCAGAAAATTATCGATTCAACTTCACAACAACGTTACAATCTATCACACTTTGTTTCCTGGTTTATTTAGCTTAAAATCTTAATGGAATCTCCGATTACTCAAGTTGACGTGTTGCGGAATTGTTACGAGTGCTGCAGATGAGGGAACTCCTATTAAGGAGGGTTGATGTATTCTCTGGAAACGAGGCGTTGTCGGAAAGCTCAATGGAAAAACACGTTTCAACTCCGTTTTCTTACTCTCCACGTTTTTAACGAAAAAATTTCCGTTTTAAGTGATTAAAAATTTAACTCTTAATTTTTTATAAGACCCACCAAAATAGGAAATCTGAAAGTTGGGAGTCCTTTAAATTTTTTTAGGGCTCTTAACAAGATTTATGTCGTATCAACATTAATCACGATAACACCCCTACAAACTTAGATAATTTATTACGTGATGGTCTTTTTCGTGGAGTACTTTTCTGTTAGAAATAAAATATTATTAAAAATGTTATTAATTAAGGGAGATTTTAAGTATTGCGATATCACAGAGTCAAATCTTTAAAAAATATGTTTTTGGTTCATGGATGTTTCGTCAGATTTTTTTTTATTGTACTGGTGTTACTTTAGCAATTAATAAATTTTATATCAATATATAGTTAATCCATGAACCAAAAAAAAAAATAATACATTTTTATCCATAATAATATTGATTGATATTTAATTAAATTTTAATACAAATAAACTGTGACTTAAGGTCTGCAAAAAAGTTTCAATTTAAACATAATTTACTTGTTAAAAAAAATCGCAACGTATTATTAAATTATAGGGTTGAATAAAAATGTGCCATAGGGGGAGCAGCCCTCAGCAAAGAAGCTTTACCTCAAAATAATACGACCGGCTAAAATTTGCAACTCCTGAAGAGTTCGTCGTCTTTCGGTCGTTGGTATCTCTCGCTGAGATAACGAAAAAAAATCGTATCTCCGATGTCCTTTGTGCGATTTAAATAATTTTTTTTTAATCGAAAGCCAAAGAACTAAATTACATGTTTCTGAATTGAATTCTTCTATAACTTTGTTCATCTTATTAAAAAAGGTTTTTAAAGGCGGGTGTCTTTACATAAATAAAAAAAATATGTTTTGAAGTGGTATAATACATTTTTTTTATAAAATTGGTTATCGATTATTTTAATATAACATCTAAAATTTTAAGCAAAAATTATTTTGTGATAATACAAGTTTATTTATGTCTCTCATTAATTTTTTTAAGCAACAAATTTTCAATTTAACGAGCTAAAGTTTTATTTGAAACTTTTTTTTTATAATAAGTAGCGCACAAAACACGACGTTCCGGGAAGTACTAATTATATTTCTATTTGATTAGAATTGCAATAAATCAGAATGCATGTATTTGTTAATTGAATTTAGAGCGACCCTTTTGAGAAATTTAATGAAAGTAAAACCACAGCAATGCCCTGCACAAATACAAATAATTTTCAAGTGGGTACTATACATCACGATCACAAGTTTCAAATACGTGTTGTGTCAGTTAATTAGATTTTGCACTTTGATGTCATCCATATCGTAAATTAATTTTGAGAGTGGTTCCACTTCCTGTTTCGTAAAACAAATTAAACGTCGAAGATGTCGAAAGAAAACCATTTTTTTTATCGAACTTCGCGCCATCTCTAAATTGGAAACGGCTCGAAAATCAAATAGACACGTGCACTTACGAACGACACCGTTAGAAATTACAATTTCAATATATAAAACGCAATTTTTTCAATGCTGTTACAAATATTAAGTCTTTCGGTTTTAATTCGCAATTATTAGCTTGACAACGGTTTAAAATGAAAACAGGTTAGCTCGAAAACCTACAACAGAGAAATTTTTAAATTAAACGAACGTTTGAATGGAAAGAAAGGAAAATGTTTTTTCAAGTTTTATTAAAAGGTTAATAAAGCAAATTTGGTTAGATTGAACTTTTGACTTTCGAAAGGCCAATTCTAAATTTATTAATATTTGTAAAATCGCCTTACGTCGTTTAAACAAAATAATTTCGAACTTCTGGATTTAACATCGGCTCGGAGTACTTTTTTCGGAAGTTTTAGGGGCATGCAAATGAAAGGGTACTTTTGCGGTTAAGCACGTTATTAGGAAGGCAGTCCTTATTGCTTCACAAGCAGGACTTCGGCTATAATTCAGAGATAAATTGTTGCGGAAAAATTTAATTAATAACTTTTTACGATTAATTAATTTAAATGTGAAACATTTAAATTATGAAAATCAAGCTTTAATTTTTCATTTAGAAATGACTACATTTTAATAACGTGTACGTTAGTGTAGTTCGTTCAAGTTTAAATCACAATAGTTAATATTTAAACATTTCAATAAAATAATAAGGATTTATTGATGCTTCTACGTGACTCACAACTGGTCATTGTCTGCTTATTCACTGAATGATGGGTTTTATTAAGTTTTTTTCTTGCAATTGTGGTTTGCTTAAGAATTTTCTGGTTTTAGTAGTTTATTTATAAATTTTGGCTAATTTGACGTTGTTCTGTTTTTTTTTAATATTTGAAAGTACATCAGATGTATTGTCTCAACAATAATCTTATAGTACTTTAAACGAGCTATTCTTGTTCTTGTATACTTATACCTATATATTTTGTATTTACATAATGTGTTGTTTCCTAAGTTTATCTAAATAGATGTCATCGCATGGCACTAGTTTTTTACCTATATATTTCAGTACGTAGGCGACCGAAAGCTATCACATTTTATTTTTATTCAAGGAAAAATGAGGTTTAATGAATTTTTTTGAGAGCTTTAGTTACAATTTATTGGATGAATTTCTAAAAATTACGTACCTATTTTTGGGCGAGGTTAAAATCGAATTATTGGTGTGTACATTGGGTTAGGTCTAAACGACGATTAATTAGGCACCGAATAAAAAAAGATGTATGGTTATTGAATTTTGAGACCGACGAATTTGCATATTTAACCCAAATATTAAGTAAAACTTGATTAGGTATTCAAATTTCGAGATGCACGTAATAAAAAAAAAATAAAACGAAGGAGTTTATAATATTATTCGACGCTTTAGAGACTTATCTAATAAGGTAATGATTAAGTCATTTTAATTATTAAAATTAATACATAACTGTAAAATAATTACAATTCTGCGGGTAACTGACATTTCTCAGTAGTACAGCCAAGTGTGCAAATCTGTTATTTGCAAAATTTATAATATGCAATTAAAAATTTGTGTGTAGGTTCTTTGGACAAGTATCTATAAATGCTCTACATATTTGAAATCGTTAGGAATTTTAGCACGAGATGAGTTTTTTTAAAAAATAGAACAATTTATCGAAAAATGTGGAGAATTATTATTTACTTTGCATACTTTTTAATACGGAATATTTTTAAAAAAAAATTACAATTTTTATATTTTTTTTCTTGGCTGTGCGAATTACCTTTAAATAAAATAAGACAAAAAGTAGTAAATTAATTTGTTTAAAAATATTAGGGATAATGAATTTAATAGAAACAAAAAAAATATGTATGTAATTTATTTAAAAACATTTCGAACTCCTTATGTTTGGAATTATTATTAAAATTGGTGGTCACAGAACACATTTCAAATCCTTTTGTATTTAAGTCCCAATCAAAATTATTTTAATAACGTGCTGTCATTAATTTTTTGGGAAAACGAGATTTAATTCTTTGAAGTCAATTTTTAATTAACAATTTTTCTTTTAAGAACTTCCAGGTTAGGCTATTTATATCAAGACTTAAAAATATTTTGTACGAAATTTAAATTCCAATAAGACTTTAACAAAAACCGAGTTTTTCTTATCGAAATTGATAGCAAACAGCGGCTGTTCCTTGCACACTTCAGTTGTGAAAGTTTGGTCGAACTATTAAGTGCTTTTAATTCTCGATTATTATAGTGTATGGAGTGTCGGTGTTTATCATAGGACTTCCACCCTCTCGAAGCATCCCTTGTGCAAAAAACAAAGCTGTAAGTTCGTATTTTTTAACTGTATTCGATTTTTTCGTTTCTTTACGTAAAAATAATGGTAGCTCAAAATTTTTCGAACCGATGGCTTCGAAAAAAATTGGGCAACTACTTGGCTGTAAGACCTTTTGAAAAAAATTAATACTAAAGCCCAAAAATGATTTTTGGGCTCCAAATATTAAGTGTTACGTAAACGTGTGAGCAATACAGCTATGCGTGTTCAGGTTTATCGCATTCCACAGTCAACTTTTCGGATATCATTTTTATTTTTACCTTTAGGTCGTTTAAATATTTAATTAGATTTGACACAAAAGAAGGTACACATATTTTTACCTAAGCAAGTGCGGCTTCTTATTGAAAAATCGCGCTTGAAAATTTTAATAACATTTATTGATTAAATGGCCAAAAATTGTGCTTTCAGAGGGATAGCAGGGGGAAATGGCTCTGGTTATAGGTAATAGGGGTACGTAGGAACATCTCCCTGCAATATAAAGCAAATCTATTTTTTTCATTTTTTTAAAAAAGAACTTATAGGGGGAATACAACGGGTTAAAATGCACTTTATATCTCCCTTAAAAAAAATATAGAATCTCCAAATTTATTTTACAGAGTCTTAGGACTATAAACAATAACCTGTATAAATATTATTTAATATAATTAACCAGAACCGTATTAAACAATTTTCTAAATTTCTTAAACTTATAGGGGATAACATCGGGTTAAAGTGAACTTCGTATCTTCCTTAAAAAAATATAGAATCGCCAAATTTATTTTACTGAGCCTCAGAACTATAAATAATAACGTATATAAATATTATTTTATATAATTGACCAGAACCGTATTAAAAAATTTTCGAAATTTAACAAACTTATAGGGGAACACATCGGGTTGAAATGCACTTTGTGTCTCCCTTTAAAAAAAATATTGAATGGCCAATTTTATTTTACTGAGCCTCAGGACTATAAACAATAACCTGTATAAATATTATGTAATATAATTAACCAGAACCGTATTAAAAAAAATTAAATTTGGTAAACTTATAGGGAAATACATCGGGTTAAAATACCCTTTACCTATATCTCCCTTAAAAAAATATAGAATCGCCAAATTTATTTTGCAGAGTCTTAGGACTATAAACAATAACCTCTATAAATATCATTTAATATAATTGACCTCAGGCTGTAAAATTTTTGATTAGATTTTTTTTTCAAAGGAGTAACTTTATTAAATTTTTGGGTCAACAGAAACAATGTTTATGCAAAACTCCCATCTATTTTATAATAAATTCGTTTCGGTACTCGATTTTTGAACGCGTTTAATTCCTCTGATTTTATACACTTTTCCGTTTTCATACACGTATTAAAAAGAAATGCGAGCGTGGATTTAATTAAATTGACTTAATGATAAGATGACTTTTGATTCTAAAATTACAAACCAATTCTTGCATTATTTCTTCGCGTTATCCAATGAATAAAATGTGTGTTAAATACATAATCGGTCAACAGCTCCGAAATTATTGCATAGATCAGTTGCCAGTTTATAACAGCATAAAGTTTCTAATTAATATTATTTCTAATTAAGTCTTTCGAGCTCTCCATGGTTGAGACCTAAATATATAGATAAGTTCTACCGTATTCCATTTATTTAAGCTTAAATTAATCAAAAGTGCACATTTTATTTTGATAATGCAAATAAGCAGATAAATAAATAAATAACGGCGACCAAAAGCGGATTTTAGGACACTTCTTTTTTTAACTATTTATCAAACATGTTTACAAAGGTGCATGGGACCAATCGCCTTCGGATTTGTCCGAAGTTAACGAAATTAACAGGACAACTAAATTGCTGCATAACTAATAAAAATGGTTACCTCTTAAAACGAGTTAATCCGTTTCTCTCTTCGGGAAGAAGCTCACGATAATCGAATAAGTCAAAGGAGAGCACATTACATATGGTTTTACAAAAAAAACCAACACATGCACATCAACATCTAATTTTTCAAACGCTGACCGTTCTTAAGCGCACCGCAACCTGTTAACTTTTAAAAGCAATGCTGTAAACCGACTTGGCTACAAGAATTTGGGTCATGGTGCCGCTCATCCGCAACGATGACGCTGCCCACAATACCATATTACCAGACTTGAAGGTAGTGGTCAAGTTTATGGTCGGTAAAATAATTCGTCTCACCACCGCTTATTTTTTTTTACGTGAAGGCACAAACAACCCACCACTTATTCGTTGCTCGCCGATCTTGCGAAATGCCCAATTTTCGATTGCTCGATAAATTATTTCGGTAAATAGGGTTTAATGTGCTCGCAGAACATATCGTTTAATAGATAAATAGCTCCGCCATTAGTTATGATTAAATTTGTGTATAGAAGGGTTGGGGTGCGTTTCGAAATTGTACTTACATAGAAACGTTAAGATGACAGATAACGTTATTAAATACAGAAATAGGGAAACCGTTTTCCACTTTGATCAATCTGAAGTGTCTTAAATTCTAAGTCCTACGAGATTATTTTGATTCATTTTATAAAGTGAAGATCACTCTCGCCTAATGGTCTTCTGGAAACTTTTCAATAGATTGTGGCCGAAGAAATACACGTTACAGTCACAACTGGGAGGAAAAACAAAAATAATGTCAAAAAAGACTTAAAAAATAAATGTATCTTTAAAATTAATTTTCAAAGGTCGCGCTTTGAATAAGTCACTGTGATTCGCTCATTTTTCATAAACCATTATGGCCGTTAATCTATTATCCAATCAGAAGCGCTTGATTACTTTATTACTATGGTTACATAGTATATAATGCAATTATACGATATATAGGGCGCACACACTTTATCTAAAACGTTTTCGATTTTAAAATTATATTATTTGATTGAAAATAATTACATTTTTTTTTGTTGCTTTCGCTGAAAATATTGTCAACAAAGGTATCTCACCAATAACGATATATTGGAGGAACATTTTCTTGAGCACACAGAACTTTGCCGATTGTGTCGTAAAAACTTGCAAGTGCTGTTTTCAAAAGTTGACAAATTTAATTTTGAGTTTGCGATATGAAAATTTGTACACTGAAATTTGACTAAAACTTGACGTTCATATTTACAAAGAGACTGAGGAGCTTTGTCAAATATCCTATTGCTATACGTTCGTTACAATTTATTTGAAATTGACCCAAAATTGAAAGTGAGATAGTTTAGTTTCTTTAAAAATGCACATATGACATATTTGAAACAAGGTCACATCTACTTTTAAGTGTGTAACTTTTACTACCGCTTTCTTAAAATTAAATCTTAACAATCGAAAATGTTAAGGCTTAATCACTTTCGGAGCCCACGCCTTCATCGATTCCTTTTTGGTTGTAACTATAACGGAGAGAGTTATTTTTTTAATTTAATTAATTAAAGCTCGATCCTAGTTAGAGGAAAGAGGAGCTACTCGAACAAACAATCGCCGATTTATTTTTTTTCCTCTCATTTTGAGGCGAATAAAATAGAGCTACTTAATTAGTTTTTGTGAATCTTTTTTGAAGTAGAACTCTCATTAATTATATTTATAATCTCTGATTTACTTTTTTGAAAAATAACAAAAAAAAATTGTGCGTGTACTTACATACGCGTGGCCGAAGTTATACTTCTTTGGTGCAACTAATTTAAGTTTAATCGTTCCTTCTCGTTCGCATTGACGAAATTGTCGTATCTTTTTGCTTCCTTCCACTCAGTGATATGGTAAATACGTTTCTCTAGCATAAAATCAATATTTGAGCCGTTTATTTTGAAAGTGGTCTAAGTCCATTTATCTTTAATTTGAAATAATTAAGGTTTTGCGTTTTTACAAAATTAAAAATATACGTCAGGTATATGGTTGACTCGCAATGCTAAATTGTATTTAAGGGAGTTAATTTTATAATTCCTATTAAAAAAATCGCTATTATTAAGTGTATAATATGTCCTTGCTTACATTAAAAGGACTTAGGTCACTTTCAAAATAAAGATTTGTTTTGTTATAAAATGTGAAAGAGCTTGAGTCTGTTACATATAGCTTAAAAAATTTAAAAACACCATTTAATTTACTTTATATTTTTAGAAGAAAAAAATTAAATTTAATAACAAGTTATTTGTTAACATTCTCAGTATGCGGAAGAGATTTAAAGTAGTTATGGTGTTCCGGAGGTATATATTTTTTAAGCAGTCTTTTCGACATTGGCAATCTTTATTTTGAAAAACTTTGGCAGGTATAATTTTTCCCGTTTGTGTATCGTATCTTTTCTTCGATTTTCGTTTAATTTTACGAAGTTTCTGAATATAAGTATCACTTCTGTTTTCTCTGAATCCTTCTCTGAAGCTGTTTTTTTGTAAATTCTCATTCTCAATTAGTTCCTCT
Organism: Sinopyrophorus schimmeli; assembly: GCA_036325965.1. Taxonomy (NCBI): domain Eukaryota; kingdom Metazoa; phylum Arthropoda; class Insecta; order Coleoptera; family Elateridae; genus Sinopyrophorus; species Sinopyrophorus schimmeli. Next base: position 330,042 of record JARFIZ010000012.1, on the reverse strand, counting down.
TCCTCTGTTGAAGAATGAAGTTCTAAAATTCTCTTTCTTTTTCTATATTTGGTGTATGATTTTAATTCTTCTTCACTTTCAGAGTCAAGGAATCTTGTGATTTTAGCCTTTTCCATGGGTTTAATAATTTCTTTAATTAAATATTGTTCTTTAAAATTTAATTAAATATTATAATGTAATTTAAATTACCTTCATCACTGCTTTCAAGATTTTGGCCCGCACTTTTTGACATTATCAATAGAAGTGGACTTAGGTCACTTTCATAATTATGATTTTTTGTATTTATATTATTATGAAAATGTACGTGTTACAAAATTTCCAAATGTATTAAATATATTTCAATACCGATTTATTTTTTTGACAGTTCAGCATAAATTAAAAAAAATTCACCACAATTAACTTGAAAAAAGATAAAAATGGACTTTCAAAATAAACGGCTCATTTAATATACTAAATTTAAATTTATGACTTGATAGAGCGAAGGGTAAATTAGACAAATCTAATTAATGCGGGATATGTGCGCATTCGAGCGAAAAGTGGCACATTTCCGAGCGAGGGAGGCAAATGAAGCGCGACGCGGAGCGGCGCGCTTCATTTTCCCGAGATCGGAATGTGCCACTTTGAGCTCGAATGTGCACACTCGGTTTTAAGCATGATTCACAATAATTAATTTATTTTCTAAATAATTTTAATTAAAAATTAGAACGCCGAGCCGAGTATACAATTAAATCTTGCAAAAATGTGCACATATGTCCTTTTATTTGGAATACATTACTATTTTCTTTTTAAATCCAAAAAGTAATTTAAACAAATTCAATAAATACGAAGATGTGCGCATTCGAGCGAAAAGTGGCACATTTCCGAGCGAGGGAGGCAAATGAAGCGCGACGCGGAGCGGCGCGCTTCATTTTCCCGAGATCGGAATGTGCCACTTTGAGCTCGAATGCGCACACTCGGTTTTAAGCATGATTCACAATTATTAATTTACTTTCTTAGATGGTTTAACTTCAACTATCAAATTTTTGTTAGTTGTGCGCGCGCAACTTCCTTTGCCTGCTAACATTTTACTCGTAACGTGCGCCAAAAGAAGTATAACTTCAATAGGTGTGTGGAAAATCATATATTGCGTTCTGCTCGAGCGGTTGTAAAGGTTAAAGATGTCACCCGCGAGATTCGGGCCTCAAATCGCTTTCTGTGGTTTTTCTATTTTCTTAGATCTACGAATTTATGTATCTGTATTCGTTCTTATTTATTTGCGAATAAATTGCGTCGCACAATTGCAAAATTCGATAAATTTTTTAATAAAGAATTCCTTCAAAGCAACGCTGGTGATAAAAATCAACTTAGAAAACGGTGATGTATTTCGAGCTTGATGTTTTTTTAAAGGAAGCTGCTTGCTTTCGAAAATATTTTTAAGCGGATCGCAAAATTAGAATTGCCAGCTTGTCTTTTACTCGGAGCCGTAATATAAAAACGTGCTTAGGAACGCTTTTAACTCTTCGTTCGAACAAGAGGGATTTTTTTTCGGCAAGATTAATCGCGAATTAAAAATCCTATAGGAGAAAAAGATGGCATTACGATCTGTTGATTTTCATTTTTCGTCGAGCATTTTCGGATTTGTAATATTCGCGTCGAGCTTCCCAGCTATTCGCTCCTTTTTGCGCGCTGTTTCGTAAGAGGCGAAAATTTTAATTTTTTTATTGAAATTTCAAAGCGCATTACTTCGAGATGTGGTTTCGTTGCGAATAACCTTGGCCCAATTATTTTCTCTTGCATCTCAGATAGGAGCTGGCCAATCTGCACTGATCTCAATTTGCAGTCGAGAAAGTCGTCTTCACATGTGTGGTAAATTGCAGAAAATAATTGTCGTATAAAACACTTCAAACTATGTACTTAGACGCGGAAATATATACCATTAAATATTCTAGTGCTTCAAAAAAAAAAAAAAATGTTAAGTTTTCGGTAACGAAATAAAAGAAATTAGATGAAAACAGTAATTGCCTTTTTCAGTTAGTTACATATTTAAAGGTATTAAAAAAATTCGTTACGGCACTCTAATCTAACTAAAAATTTAATTTGAAACAAATGCTTCAGGATTTTTACCAGGAATTCTGAGACTTTTCCACATAAGATATATATAAAAAAAGTATAGGGCGCAATGTTAATTTTTCGAGTAATTAAAAATTGCAATTTTAGATCCATTTTTTTGCACAAATTTTTACGCTAAAAATATTGTAGCGCCGTTATTTACGGACCAATATTTAAAAATTATACAAATTCGGATTTGGCAGCCTTTTTGACTTCAGATAGGCTTAAGAAACCATAGGCGTGCTATTTCATAGCTTCGAGAAAAACGTTTTTCTTTCTGAAAAAACATGGCTTTTTTAAGCCATGTTTTTTTGGCAAAAAATGAAAAACATAGAATTACTTATATTGCAAAGGGATGTTTCTACGTACCCCTAGCAACTATAGCCGGCGTAATTTTCTGCTGGTCTCGCTCTAAAATAAAAATTTTCGATAAAACTAAATACATCAAAAAAATACGCCTTGTCTTACAAAAAAAAATCGTAGCGCCCTTATTTGTCGATGCAATCATTACAAGCGAGACGCATTCGAAATTCTGAGACTTTTCTACATAAGATACATGTAAAATAAGTATAGGGCGCAACGTAAATTTTTCGAAAATTAAAAATTGCAATTTTAGGTTCACTTTTTTGCACAATTTTGAATTTAAAAAAAATTCTAGCGCCGTTATTTGTGGACGGATCTTTAAAAACTATACAAATTCGGATTTGGCAGTCATTTTGACTTCAGATAGGCCTAAGAAACCATAGGCGTGCTATTTCAAAGCTTTGAGAAAAACGTTTTCTTCTTGAAAAAAACATGGATTTTAACCCATGTTTTTTTTAGCAAAAAATGAAAAAAATAAAATTGCTTTATATTGCAAGGGGATGTTCCTATGTACCCCTAGTAACTATAGCCGGTGTCAGTTCCTGGAGCTCTCGCTCTAAAATAATTTTTTTTGATAAAACTAAATAAATCAAAAAAAATATACCTTAATTCACAAAAGCAATAATAGCGCTCTCATTTTCGATGCAATAATCACAAGCGAGACGGATTCCGAATTCTGGGACTTTTCTACCTAAGATACATGTAAAATAAGTATAGGGCGCAACGTAAATTTTACGAAAATTAAAAAATGCAATTTTTGGTCCACTTTTTTGCACAATTTTGAACTTTAAAAAAATTCTAGCGCTGTTATTTGTGGACCGATCTTTAAAAACTATTCAGATTAAGATTTGGCAGCCTTTTTGGCTTCGGATAGGCCTAAGAAACCATAGGCGTGCTATTTCAAAGCTTCGAGAAAAACGTTTTTCTTTTTGAAAAAACATGGATTACTTTCTAAATAATTTTAATTAAAAATTAGAACGCTGTGCCGAGTATGCAATTTAATGTGCACATACGTCGTTTTATTTAAATATATAATTATTTTCTTTTTAAACCCAAAAAGTAATTTAAACAAATTCAATAAATACGAGGATGTGCGCGTTCGAGCGAAAAGTGGCACATTTCCGAGCGAGAATGAAGCGCGACGCGGAGCGGCGCGCTTCACGAGCGAAGCTTGCTCGAATGTGCATTCTCGGTTTTAAGCATGATTCACAATAATTAATTTATTTTTAAATAATATTAATTAAAAATTAGAACGCTGTGCCGAGTATGCAATTTAATGTGCACACTGCACATACGTCGTTTTATTTAAATATATAACTATTTTCTTTTTAAACCCAAAAAGTAATTTAAACAAATTCAATAAATACGAAGATGTGCGCGTTCGAGCGAAAAGTGGCACATTTCCGAGCGAGGGAGGCAAATGAAGCGCGACGCGGAGCGGCGCGCTTCATTTTCCCGAGATCGGAATGTGCCACTTTGAGCTCGAATGTGCACACTCGGTTTTAAGCATGATTCACAATAATTAATTTATTTTTTAAATAATATTAATTAAAAATTAGAACGCTGTGCCGAGTATGCAATTTAATGTGCACACTGCACATACGTCGTTTTATTTAAATATATAACTATTTTCTTTTTAAACCCAAAAAGTAATTTAAACAAATTCAATAAATACGAAGATGTGCGCGTTCGAGTGAAAAGTGGCACATTTCCGAGCGAGGGAGACAAATGAAGCGCGACGCGGAGCGGCGCGCTTCATTTTCCCGAGATCGGAAATGTGCCACTTTGAGCTCGAATGTGCACACTCGGTTTTAAGCACGATTCACAACAATTTAAGCCAATTCATTAAACGAAAAGTTAGTTGAATAGTTTCAATCGTTTTCTCTCACTCGTATTGACGAGAATGTCATATCTTTTCGCTCTTTTCCACTCATTGCTATTTTTCAAACATAAAATCGATATTTACCACACTAAATTTAATTTTTGATTTGCAAGAGCTAAGAATAAAGCGGCGTGCTTCATTTTCCCGAGATCGGAATGTGCCACTTTGAGCTCGAACGCGCACACTCGGTTTTAAGCATGATTCACAATAATTAATTTATTTTCTAAATAATTTTAATTAAAAATTAGAACGCTGTGCCGAGTATGCAATTTAATGTGCACATACGTCGTTTTATTTAAATATATAACTATTTTCTTTTTAAACCCAAAAAGTAATTTAAACAAATTTAATAAATACGAAGATGTGCGCGTTCGAGCGAAAAGTGGCACATTTCCGAGCGAGGAAGCAAATGAAGCGCGACGCGGGGGGCGCGTTCATTTTCCGAGATCGGAAATGTGCCACTTTGAGCTCGAATGTGCACACTCGATTTTAAGCGTGATTTACAATATTCACAGACGACCGTTCGTTCGCTTTCGTTGCCCACAAAAATTTTACTCACACGCGCCAAAAGAAGTATAACTTCAAAAATGAATCCATATTATAGATTTAAGCGAAAACTTGTGCATACTCGTAAATTTGAAAATAAGTATTTTGCCGGTCGTTTAATTGTATTGTTCTTACAGAAAAAGGAACCCTTACCCATGCTTCAGTTGCTTTATCGAAATGCGTATCGTTCTATATTTATTTTCTTTGCCAGAACGCCTATTCCATTCGCATACTTGCACAGAAATAAAACGGGCATTAATTTTTTTTGCGATTCCAATGGAATCTAACATAAACTTCATCCGAATTATTTTGCGCTGATGTATAATTTTAGCAAACGAAGCGCCCGCTACCTGACTCTTTTTTTTTTAGTTCAACAAATTAATAGAAAGTATTATCGAGCCCAGAAGTCGAAATTTTGTCATCGAAAAAACAATTAAGCGCTATGATAAGCGAATTAGCAATTTCTTCCTAGTCATTCTTTTCATTTATAAAGCGAACGCTTAAAATTAATTAGAACGCGAAACGAATTTTACGAGTTCTTCCTCATTATATAATTTTGCTCTTGTTGCCGAATATGATTACCTTAAATTGAAGTTTCTTACGCCTATTAGTTGGAATAGTTAAAATTCTTCTAGCCGTGTTAATTAGTTCTTAACTCATTTCGTGGTAAGAGCGAAGCCGAGGTTCCACATACATATTTCCCAACTTTTTTCTTTTCTATTCATAAGTTAACGTGTTTTTTTGGTTTGCTTCGGAATCTAAAAATAAAGGTGCGTCCCATTTTAGGGCCATCGAATGTCAAGATTCCCAGTCAATAAATGTAAATCTCTGTTTTAGGCATTCATTCTATGTATAACGCATTCAAGCGAATCAATATTCGCCTTTTAAACTTGTTTACGTGTTTCTCAAATTTTTAGATTCTTCGAAAAACCGAAAATGTGCATTGCCCGCGAGGCGAAAGCTCTCCAACCAAAAATTTGCTCTATTTTATTTTGAGGCCGAAGCGCATTTAATTAATGCAAACATTTTGATTGAATTTTAGACGAGCTACTTATCATTTATTCCGTTAGTGTTGCGTTCGATGGTACAAGACCTGTTTAAAGGAAACTAAATCGAAATTGAAAACTTTGATGCATTCGTTATTTTTCTAAAAAATCGTCGTTTGCTGAACATACGTTTGATTCGCATGGGGATTACATTTTTATTTTTGTCGTGGAAAAACCTCGTACTTCCGGTTCTACGGATTTAATTAAAATTGTTGCTTTTAAACCGATTTGGTACACAGAAGCACAGATACAACAGGATCTATGCCGTTTATTTAGGAATTCGATATTAATTTAATTAATTTCGGCCACATTAATGTTCTAAATATGTTTTTGCGTGGGGGCTCACGAATTTATTTAAACATTTGAGCGAACCAATTCGGGGTTCTTTGTTTATAAAATAAATAATGCGAGTATTAAGTCTCGAACAAAACAAATTTGGGTATAAAAGTTGTTTGTTGTTTGTGCTGTTTAATGATTTATTTAATTTTTATGATTTCTCCGAAATGCTCATCATTTTAAAGCGATTGTGATCGTGTGGGAGTAAATAAACAATGTGCCCTACATTAAAAAAAAATAGAAACTTAATGATTTGGTCTTTAATTGGGTTTTTTTAAAAAAATATTTTTTTTGAGAAAAGTGTGCGTGGAGTCGACGCGCGTTGAAGAGAAACTTCTTGCTTATTCGGTATAGATAAATCTCTTTAATAGGTACCCGTGCATAAATTGTGTCAAGGTTTTAATAGGGCCCTTTAAAGATTTTTCTTACACTTTAAGGGACCCTAAAAGGATGGCCACGCTTCGTAAAAGTGAGCCTTTAAGGGGAATGTAATGGGGGCCTTTAAGGGCAATGTAATAAGGTCCTTTAAAGTTTTTCCTTACATTTAATTTTTTTTACCTGGTGTATAATAAAAAAAAATTTTTTAGAATATTACAAAAGCTTAGTTAAACATAAAGCAATATCCAGCCGAGGTAAAAGATAACAAAAGATATTTTTCTATTGTTAGTTCTGTATTTGTTAAAATTAAAAATAATTAATTAATCTCCTTTTGCTTTTAGAAACCTGTTAGGATATATGTATATTAAGGTGGAGCGAAAAAATTGTTTTTTCTTAGCCTGGGACTAGAATTTGTAGCTCATAAAAAATTTAATTTTTGAAAAAAAAGTTTTTACTGAACATCTTGAGGTGACCCACTGATTTTTTTAAATTACACTCAAGTTAAAATTCTTTGGAAACAAAAAAAAAATTTTTTGGCTTGTAATCTTCAAATTCATCAAAAAATGAACAAATTTGATCGTTTCTAACTCAAAATTCACTTTAATGCGTAAGAAAAGTATGTTATTGTTTCGGATTTTTTTTGAAAACTGCAATAATGGCGATAGAAATTATTTTTAAGTTAATAATTGTTAATGGGCAAGAAAGAGGACACTTCGCAGCTTCTGGAACACTTTTTTTTTGTTTCAAACGAATTTTAACTTGAATTTAATTTAAAAAATGAGTGGGCCACCTCAAGCTGTTGAGTAAAATTTTTTTTTTTCAAAAATGTTCATTTTTTATAAGCTACAAATTCTAGCCCCAGGCTAAGAAAAATTTATTTTTCGCTCTACCCTAATGTATATAATGTACAAAATTGTTTGCTTCAAACTAAAAAAAAATTTTTTTTGGAAGAAAAATTAATTTCGGTTTTGTGACCTTATGTTTAACTAGCCCTTTCTTATAACAAATACGAACATATAAAAGCCCTCCCTCACGCCCTCCAAATAGGGTGTTATGTAATTTATGAATGACTTCTTAGTAATATTATGGACTTTTCTTCTTATGGAATCCACAAAAAGACATTTAAAGGTCTTTCAATATTTACCGTAACTGAAACATATTAAGGAATTTTTGACAAAAATTAAAAAGCCGTTTAATGGTTACTCTGAAAACCCCTTAAAATGATTTCATTATCATAACCCGACAATGCCCTTTACTGGCTTTAAAAAGGATTCACTGGGAAATGTTTTAACGAGGAATCCACAACGTAGCATTTAAAGGCCCCTTCCACTTTTAGGGCATCCATAAAAAATTTCTGCACGGGTGGTGGCGTCCAAATGTACTAAAAGTGTGGCAAAACTGTGTATTTTGAGTATTTTTGATTTTTAAAGATTTTTTTGATTTTAATTTTTATAAACCGTGTAAAAGCGAAACCCGATAAGACAAATAGCGTGTAAATCGAGAAATAGGCGTGGTGTTTATAGTAGATTTTGGTTGAAATCCAAAAATGAATGCAAACAGATACAATGAATATGAGGATGTGCGCATTCGAGCGAAAAGTGGCACATTTCCGAGCGAGGGAGGCAAATGAAGCGCGACGCGGAGCGGCGCGCTTCATTTTCCCGAGATCGGAAATGTGCCACTTTGAGCTCGAATGTGCACACTCGGTTTTAAGCACGATTCACAATAATTTAAGTCAATAAATTAAACGAAAATTTAGTCAATTAATTTTAATTATATTTTTTCGGTCGCACTTTCGCTATAGTCGTATCTTTTCGCTCCCTTCCACTCATTGCTATAGTAAAAACGTTTTTCGAACATAAAATCAATATTTACTAAATTTAATTTAATATTTTGATTTAACAGGGCCAAGGATAAAGTAGACAAATTGAATGAATACGAGGATGTGCGCATTCGAGCGAAAAGTGGCACATTTCCGAGCGAGGGAGGCAAATGAAGCGCGACGCGGAGCGGCGCGCTTCATTTTCCGAGATCGGAAATGTGCCACTTTGAGCTCGAATGTGCACACTCGGTTTTAAGCACGATTCACAATAATTTAAGTTAATAAATTAAACGAAAATTTAGTCAATTAATTTTAATTATTTTTTTTCGGTCGCACTTTCGCTATAGTCGTATCTTTTCGCTCCCTTCCACTCATTGCTATAGGAAAAACGTTTTTCGAACATAAAATCAATATTTACTAAATTTAATTTAATATTTTGATTTAAAAGGGCTAAGGATAAAGTAGACAAATTGAATGAATACGAGGATGTGCGCATTCGAGCGAAAAGTGGCACATTTCCGAGCGAGGGAGGCAAATGAAGCGCGACGCGGAGCGGCGCGCTTCATTTTCCCGAGATCGGAAATGTGCCACTTTGAGCTCGAATGTGCACACTCGGTTTTAAGCTCGATTCACAATAATTAATTTACTTTCTTAAGCTGTTAACTTCATAATGTCGAATTTTCACAAGTTGTGCGCGCGCAACTTCTTTTACACTCAATGCGCCAAAAGAAGCTTCACTTCAAGACAACTTTATTTGTTCTTCTTATAGCAGATAACGGTTAAACCGTTTAAATGAATTACTTTTTTTGAAATTAAATCTACCACATCGACATATAATAAATAACATGAACGTGACTATAAAATGCAAAAGATATGAAAATGAATGTTAACATTTTCTGTTCTTAAAAAGGCTTTGAATTTCAATCTTCAAGCGTAACATACTACATTCGTGTACGCTCACAGACCTCCTCATAAATTCTTTTTTCCAGGAATTTAATATTACACATCAAGTCATCAATTCACATTTCCATCGATACCTATTCTCCAGCATTCTTCAAATCTGACAGGACTTAGGTGCGGTGCGTAATTCATTCCGTCTTCGGTGCCTTCGCGACCTAAAATATTTACTCGGCCCCAAAACCTATTCTCGTTCGATCTTGCGCGAGCCAAAAAAGAACGCATTGTGTTTATTTAATTAACAAAGGGCTTGTAAATCTTCGGGCAAACATGTTCGGGTTGTTGAAGAAGGTCCTTGGCCGGCGCCTCCGATCCCAAAAGGGATTACGAAGGAGCTGAAAAATTGCGAACGCAAATTGTTGTGAACTATTCGAAGGAATTACGTTTCAAGAGCGCTCCAAATTTGATAAGGACTTACGACAACTGTATCGGTACAAATTACAGCACTTAAGTCGCGGCCATATCAGCATATCAGCTCCTTAATTGTAGTCATTAAGGACTTCTGCATATGTTGCGCTTCGCCGAAAGTTAGCCGAGCCGAAAAGAAATAAATGTCAAATACGGTTCGTTAAATGTATTCGTCCGAGCCCACACGCGCAATTTACATAACGTTACAAAAAAGAATATTCGATACCAATTATAGCGAAAATAGTAATAAAGGTAATACGTGGAATCGAGTATTGCATTTCCTAGATATCAACCGGCACCGCATCATTAGAAATTTGGGTTTTGCTAATAGTCCGGTCAAAATAGACGTTTCAAAAAACAAAAATTCCGACAGGGCTAAATTTTGATTGAGACCTCAGGTACACCATTAGAAATAAAGCATCAAAAGTCCCCATCAATCCCATGTGTGCTAAAAAAGTGGTTTGGGGTCAAAGGTCAATGTTTGAGGCTTTTTGGATTTTTTTTGAAAACGGTAAGTTTTATCAAAAAAGTAGTTCAGACAAAAATTATAGATCTTAAAATTATCTACAAAAATGGTCCTTATACTTTTTTTTCTAAAATTTACCATTCGTTAGATATCGCGATTCTACACTAAAGGAAACAATTAAAGGGCCAAGAAATTTTTTTTAAATCTTTTGGCGATTTTGACAGGCCGTATTTCAGTGAAAAATGGTCGTATCTAAAATTTAAAAAATGCTTGTTAAAGTTCCAAGATTCTAGTTTTCAGATCTTTTAATCGAAAATTTTTACGAGCCACGGTTATCACGCAAAAAAATCATTAAAAGATTTATGAAATTTTCTTGACCCTTTAATTTTTTTTTAGTGTAGAATGCCGATATCTCACGAATGGCGATTCTTAGAAAAACAAGTACAAGGACCGTTTTTGTAGATAATTTTAAGATCTATAATTTTTGTCTGAGGTCCTTTTTTAATAAAACTTACCGTTTTTGAAAAAAACTCAAAACCGCAAATTTTGACCTTTGGCCCCGAATAACTTTTTTTAGCACACATGGGGACTTTTGACACTTTATTTCTAATGGTGTAATACAAGGTCTCAACCCAAATTTAGCTCTGTCGGAATTTTTATTATTCGACCACTATTTTATGTCTAATTTGACCGGCCTATAACGTAATTCGTTGTATTATTGAGATTTATTGGTAGTCTTATCGAAGCCGCAATCAAACGTAATTGCGTTAGGGCCAAAAATGATGAAGAAGTAAGACAATTTATGTGAGTCATGTACTTTCGTAATGTACGATTTTGAGTTTTAGCTCACGTGGGATTTGCTTTCAGACATATTCGAATTAGTTGCTTTTAGAACAAGACGCATGTAACGTCTCCGATTTGCTTTATGTAAGCATTTACACAAGTGCTTTTGAGCATTAATATTGCAACGGGAGATTCCCGCGTACGATTTTATTTTTAGGGGAAACACCGGTTTTTGTCCGAAGCGCTTATTAAGCAATTAAACTTTCTGAAGCTGAGGAATTTTTAAAACGCGATACTTTTTTTTAAACGGTTTGGGCAACGGCCGTCACGAAGGGGGCTTAAATTTAATATGTAATGGATTTTAACCGTGCATATCCGTTCGTACACTGTTAAAAATCGCGGTTGCAATTTGACCACTTAAGCGCAACAAGGCATGGTTATTTTTCAATAGTAAATCTAGTATTGTAATTTTAGAAAACATTTTTGCTGTAATTATTTTGGACCCGGAAGTGGTCACGCTGCAATTACTAATTAAAAAATATTGAAATTTTTTAAAAGGACAATGTAAGAAAAATAATTTACAGGAGACGTTGAAAAAAAAAGATATAAGTAGCAAATTTCAAGATACTTTTTGAAGTTGTACTTTTTTTGCGGATTAAACGTAAAATTTTAGCAGGCAAGGGATTGTGCGCGCGCACATATAACGAAAATTCGGTTGTTGAAGTTAGCCGTGCGAGAAAGTAAATTAATTATTGCGAATCATGCTTAAAGTGGAGTGTGCGCATTCGAGCTCAAAGTGGCACATTCCGATCTCGGGAAAATGAAGCGCGCCGCTCCGCGTCGCGCTTCATTTGCCTCCCTCGCTCGGAAATGTGCCACTTTTCGCTCGAATGCGCACATCCTCGTATTCATTCAATTTGTCTACTTTATCCTTAGCCCTTTCAAATCAAAATATTAAATTAAATTTAGTAAATATTGATTTTATGTTTGAAAAACGTTTTTACTATAACAATGAGTGGAAGGGAGCGAAAAGATACGACTATAGCGAAAGTGCGACCGAAAAAAATAATTAAAATTAATTGACTAAATTTTCGTTTAATTTATTGACTTAAATTATTGTGAATCGTGCTTAAAACCGAGTGTGCACATTCGAGCTCAAAGTGGCACATTCCGATCTCGGAATGAAGCGCGCCGCCCGCGTCGCGCTTCATTTGCCTCCCTCGCTCGGAAATGTGCCACTTTTCGCTCGAATGCGCACATCCTCGTATTCATTCAATTTGTCTACTTTATCCTTAGCCCTTTCAAATCAAAATATTAAATTAAATTTAGTAAATATTGATTTTATGTTTGAAAAACGTTTTTACTATAACAATGAGTGGAAGGGAGCGGAAAGATACGACTACAGCGGAAGTGCGACCGAAAAAAAATAATTAAAATTAATTGACTAAATTTTCGTTTAATTTATTGACTTAAAGTATTGTGAATCGTGCTTAAAACCGAGTGTGCACATTCGAGCTCAAAGTGGCACATTCCGATCTCGGGAAAATGAAGCGCGCCGCTCCGCGTCGCGCTTCATTTGCCTCCTCGCTCGGAAATGTGCCACTTTTCGCTCGAATGCGCACATCTTCGTACTTATTAGATTTGCCTAGTTTATTCTTAGTTTTTTCAAATGAAAAAAATTAATTTTAGTTTGGTAGAGGTAAACAATACAGCGATTGGCCCTTTTAAAACTGAACAATTAACATATAAAATTTCATACTTCTATAAAATGTATTTATGATTTTTTATTGTGCTAGTAGCCGTAAAAACGATATTTTTCAATATAAATAAAAATTTGAATAAAAAATTTAACGTTTTATATAAAATAAAAATAAAAATATTTGGTTTATCAAAAAACATAGTTATTGGCCATATAAATATAGTAATTGACCAGTGAATTTAACAGTAATTGGCCAATATTTTCTAATTAAGATAAGATATAGTAAATTAGCAAAAAAAACGAACCATTCATTAGAAAAAAAATTATTTTATTTCTCACATACTAAACAAACGATAATTATAAAGGACTTGTCCCAGTTTGAATAAAACTCTTCAGATTTAATTTAAATTTTCTAAACTGCTAAATTTATTTATTCTTAAACATAATTTGAGGGAAAAAATTAATAAGTTTGAAAAACAAAAAGTATATCAATTCTCACATTTTGCAATTTGTTCAACAAATCTTCAGTGTTCACTTTTCTTAAACAGTTTTTATTAATTTTATTAAGATTTATTTGGCAACAGCAACATTTTTTCAAACTCAAATAAGGCATTTAAAAATTTAGAAAAAATTCAATTTTGAAAATCGACGTATTATACTCGGGTAACCAAAACTTTTAAAATTTATTGCGTGGCTTCGGTTTAAAGCTTTCCGAGTTAAAGAAACACAAAACAACTTAAATCTTTTATTTAAAATTAACAGAATTAACAATTGCCACGTTGAGAAAATCTTGAACGGTTATATCCAAACTAGAACAACTTAAAATCACACCCATAATAATAGTAATAGTAATGTTCTCTCTGCGCAAGCGGACTAAACCGCCATCTGCTGAGTCGTTTCCGTTACAACCTCCCCCTTTGGATTACAGATGCGTCCCGCTTGTAATACAACAAATTTATTCACTGGTTATCTTCTTTGGGCGGCCACGTTTCCGAATGGGACAAACTGGCTGCGGGTCTGCAACACTTGCTTTTTCTTTAAACGGAGTTAGAGAAGAAGAATGGTATACTCCTAGGGTTTTCTCGGGTTCATTTGGATGAACTATTTCATAGGAGGTAGGGGAATTAATCTTTGAAATCTGGTAAGGACCGTCACGGCGAGGAGTAAATTTAGAAGTAAAGGATTGGCTCATTTTACTTAAAACATGGACATCGACTAGGACCTTATCACCAATTTGGAAATTTGGACCGGGTTGACGATATCGATCTGAATTTTGTTTCGCTCTATCTTGCTGTTGTTCACTTAATCCCCGTGCTTCTTGTAGTGTTTCACCCAGTTTGAGCAAATAAGGGGTGATTTGAGAAACAAATGGCGCATTCTGTATGACAGCACGCATATCTTGTTCCACATCATCAGGTGTCCTTAATTCCCTACCGAAAGTGAGATAGGCAGGAGAGAAACCTGTAGCTCTACTTTCAACACTATTCATGGCGAATCTTACGCTTGGTAAGTAAGCTGACCAATCAGTGTGACAATTTGTTGTCAACATTGCTAATTGGGCTTTAATATCACGGTTCTTCCGTTCTGTTGGATTTGCTTCTGGATGGTAGGAAGGGGTTAAATTCTGTTTGAACCCAAGTGCGTAAGCAACAAGCTGCATCACTTCTCCTACAAATTGTACGCCATTGTCACTAATAACTCGACGCGGTGTACCATATCGTAAAATTACTTCATTTATAAGGCATCGCGCACAAGCTTCAGCAGTAGCCTGCTTTAATGGAAAGAGTTCGACCCATCTGGAGCATGTGTCTTCAACAACAAAAATCCATCGTTCTCCAAGCTGTGTTGGAGGCAGTGGTCCCATAAGGTCCACCGAAATTACCTCAAATCTCCGGTTTTGTACAGGAGTTTGCAATAATCCGAAATTCTTTTGATTGCTTGGTTTAAATTTTTGGCATTCTACACATTCCTTAATGTGTCTTGAATCTTTCTTCTCATACCATGCCAATAATATCGACATTTTATTTGTTTGTAGGTTTTTTCAAAACCATAATGGCCGGCTAAGGGCGAATCATGATATTCGTATAATATCTTTGGTATTTGCGAAGTTGGTAGTACTTGTACCGCCTCTTCTTCATCACCATCAGGGAGATAACGATAGAGAACACCGTTTAACAGTAGATATCCTCGTTCTGTCCAACGTTTGGTACTAACCGGATCTTCGTAATTCTCTAAATCTCTTATTATTTTTCGTATTTCTTCATCTTGTATTTGATGATCTCTTAATTCTTGAAAATTAGTGGTTGGTAAGTCAACGGTAGTAGCTTGAGAAGCTTCTATTACTTCGTCAGTAATATATGGAAGTCGAGAAAGTGTATCTGCAAGAGCATTACACTTACCTGGAGTGTAATCTATTTCGAGATCAATTGCTTGTAATTTGAGAGCCCATCTTGCTAGTCTTCCACTAGGAGATTTAATGCTCATCAACCATCGCAGCGGCTGGTGATCACTAATTACTTTGACTGAAGAAGAATCCAAATAACCACGGAACTTTTCAATGGCCCAAACAACCGCTAATGCTTCCCTTTCGGTTGTGCTATAGTTGCGTTCAGGACTTGTTAAGAGTCTGCTAGCATATTCCACAGGTTGATCATTGGGTGGCTCCCCCTGGAGTAGAGCTGCCCCAATTGCATAAGCACTTGCATCTGTGCGCAATATAAATGGTTTACTGTAGTCAGCTTGAGTTAGTACAGGTGCAGAGGTTAACAACCTCTTTAATTTCTCAAAAGAATCATTCTGTGCTTTATTCCACACCCATGTAGCACGTTTTTTCGTAAGATCAGTCAATGGTTTCATAACTTCAGCGCAGTTGGGAATAAATTTTCTAAACCACGAGACAGTCTGCAGAAAAGTTAGAAGTTCACGAGAATTTCTGGGCTTTGGAATTTTTAGTATTGCTTCAACTTTTGCTGGGTTGGGTTTCAAGCCTTCCGGGGTAATTAGGTGACCCAGATACTTGACTTCGGAGCAACCAAATACACACTTTTGTCTATTAACATGTAACTTAAATAAGCATAATCTTTCGAATACCTTTCTAAGATCAGTCATGTGATCTTCAAAACTCGAAGAAAGAATTATTATGTCATCTAAATAGGCTAGAATAGTAACATCTGGTAATCCACTTTTCAGACGATCAATAAGGCGTTGGAATGTCGATGGAGCGTTCCGCAAACCAAAAGGCATTCTTTTAAAGCGATATTGTCCAAAGGGTGTAACAAATCCAGTTTTGTCACGATCTTCTAGTTTAATAGATATCTGCCAATATCCACTACGTAAATCAAGCGTCGTCATGTAAGCAGTTTTCTTTGCTTCATGAAGTAAATCATCTAACCTAGGAAGAGGATACCTATCCGGTACAGTAATCGAATTAAGTTTTCTATAATCAATGCATACACGATATTTATTAGAATTCGGTTTGCCTTTGGGCACAAGCACAACAGGTGCGGCATATGAACAGTCGCATTCTTCAATTATATCATCTTGTATCATCTGCTCTATTTCTTGTTCCAAGAAGTGTTTTTGGTGCTGGTAACCGATACGGTAACGTTGCTATCGGTGTTTCATCTGTCAACTTAATCGCGTGTTCAGCAAATGGAGTCGGTTCTTTACTTACTGTAAAAAGTTGCGAATAATTTTTTAACAGAAGATTTATTTGTTCCCTCTCGTCCTGAGGAAGATTCGTACATTCGTTATCGTTCAGCAAATATTCATTCAAACTTTCAGTCGTCACTGATGCTGCTTCAACTTGTAACTGATTTACAAAAGGATACTCTACTTGTTGATCTGCAAAATACCATGTATAATTGGGTATATTTAAAATAATTCCAGCATTTTTAATAAAATCTATTCCTAATAAGGAATTGCTATGATTATGTTCAGGTACAGCTAAGAGTTCAATCGGAATATCTCTCTCTTGTAACCTAACTACAATGTTAAAAATTTTGGCAAGAATAAACTTCTCGTTCCCATCAGCTAACTTCATTTTCAACTTTTTTTCTTTAAATGGTTTACCTTCATCCATAAGAATATTACATAATTTTGAACCTGCTAAGCTTACTTTCGCTCCTGTATCAATACAAGCAATACCATTATGACCAAGGATACTTATATTTACTTTTGGACACTCCTCACTGTTTTGAAATTCCGCAGAGTTAAATTCGATAGCTCTAACTGGCTTAGAATTGCACTTCGGGCAATTGCTACGAATATAACCTGACAAACCACATCCAAAACATTTGAACAATTTGCTACTTGCATTATTGGTATTTTCCATAGTAGTTGTAGACGCTGCTACGTTTTCAACAGGATCTTTGGTTTTCTTCAGTAATCGTCGACATTCTGACTCTGAATGACCATAAATTTTACAATAAGAACATTTAACCTGATGTTTCTTATCCATTTTATCTTGATTTCGACCACTTGATAATTCAGTTTTTAATTCTTTTAAGGATTGTTCTATTTCTCGCACTCGCATTAATAACGAATTGTAAGATTCACACTCTACACGTGTCATACGATGGCGTATGTTTCGATTCAGTAAACCGTATACCATATCAATTTGCATAGTTTCATTTACACTATAAGGTAACTGTGCGAATAAAGAACGAATAGTGCACACAAATTGTTCGGTTGATTCATTTACCGTCTGTTCTCGTGCAAAAATTTGCCTAAAAATTAAATGCGGTGGTAGTTTTCGAGAATATGAACTACGTAATGCTTCTACAGCTGCTTCCCAATTGCTAATTGTAACCTTGATTCCTTTCCACCAAGTCGCGGCAAGACCATCAAGTAACATACTCAAACCTCGTAAAGCGTTTTCGTCGGATACATAGGCACAATCTTTATAGGTTAAGATTGCTTCAAGAAATGCTTCTACATCGGAATTTTGGTCACCATTGAAACGAGCGGCACAATTTACAAAATTGCCAGATGTAGCCATAACTGTAGCTTCACTTTCTTTTGATTTATTTAAAGAATTCAATAATTGTTGAAATTGTTCTTGGGTAAACATAACTGCCGGTGATGTAGCATCGCCATTACTTTGGGCTTTTTCCACTTTTGGAGGCATTTTGTGTGTTTTGTAACAATCTTCTCTGTGTGGTTGGTACTACAAGTGGCTCTACGAGACGTGAGGGAACACAAATTTCTTAATTTGTGGTACGTACTGCGTATATACTTGTAATTACCCTAAAACACACTTAACGAGATGAAAATGATTAATTAATACGTTCCTTATCTTCAACGATTGTCCGTCCATTAACCTCAAAGATAAAATTCAGTTGTGTTTTACTCGGCTCCACGTTTTGGGCGTCAATTTATTGCGTGGCTTCGGTTTAAAGCTTTCCGAGTTAAAGAAACACAAAACAACTTAAATCTTTTATTTAAAATTAACAGAATTAACAATTGCCACGTTGAGAAAATCTTGAACGGTTATATCCAAACTAGAACAACTTAAAATCACACCCATAATAATAGTAATAGTAATGTTCTCTCTGCGCAAGCGGACTAAACCGCCATCTGCTGAGTCGTTTCCGTTACAAATTTATTATTTTAAGAATTTAAATGTCTATCAATTGTGTCAATAAAATTAATGGTTACTCTGGTATAACGTTATCAATTTTCAAATCAATATTTGTGTTTTACTCGGTTCCACGTTTTGGGCGTCAATTTATTGCGTGGCTTCGGTTTAAAGCTTTTCGAGTTAAGAAACACAAAACAACTTAAATCTTTTATTTAAAATTAACAGAATTAACAATTGCCACGTTGAGAAAATCTTGAACGGTTATCTCCAAACTAGAACAACTTAAAATCACACCCATAATAATAGTAATAGTAATGTTCTCTCTGCGCAAGCGACTAAACCGCCATCTGCTGAGTCGTTTCCGTTCAAATTTTATTAATTTAAGAATATAAATGTCTATCAATTGTGTCAGTAAAATTAATGGTTACTCTGGTATAACGTTATCAAATTTTCAAATCAATATTTTAAATGAAAGTTTTGTTTGTAAACTCATGTTTAAAAATTTTGATATAATTTTTAGATGCTTTATTAACTATAAACAGCAATTTGAAAAAATTTTCAATTATATCTGTTAGTAAAAAGTTATGTAACTTTGCATTTTTAATTCGATATGCTCTTGCTCAGTTTCCTGTTAATCAATAAACAATTTTTTCTTCATGTCATCATGATATTTAGTCCTCATTTGATGATTCAAATTTCAATAAGATCAAAGAAAATTATTTCAAACTGGGACAACTCCTTTGTATAAGTACTTATTTAAAAAAAACACAATTTAAATATGAATTAATAATTAACTTTATGATATTTAAGAAGGCATATCGTCGCTGCGAAGTCAAAACCTTGTATCTCAAAATTCGAAACATTTTAGGAAACAAAAAGAACTATAATAATTTTCTATTATAATTTTGATTTAAGTAACAGTCATGCTGGAAATAATCTCAAAATAAATAAATTAATGCAAGTGAAATAGGTTTTTAACTTTTAATTATTTAAATTAAATATTAAATAATTAACTAATGATATAAATAAAATTCATATTTTAACCTAAACAAAACTGTTTACCTTCTTCTGCTCTTATGTGTTACTTAAAATATACTGCCAATAACTGTCATATAGTCACTCTAACCTTAGAATAGTAATTGGCCGCATGACTAATTACTGTCGATACCGTTTATAGCACAAATTTATTATCCTTTAATTTTTTTTGTAATCTGTGCTTTATTTTAATTTAAATATTTTTTTTCACAGAATTTAAACCTTTATTGATTTATAATTCTTAATAATTTGTACCAAAAGCTTTTTTTAAGCATAAAAAAATCTAAGAATGGTAAGGTCTTCTCTTGTAGATTTTTGTATAAAATTTAGTAAATTTGTAGGAATCTCGGCTTGGTCATTTTAATGATTGAATATACTCACAAAACAGGAAATTATAAAAAATTGAGTAGTTATATCCAGTACAGAGAGGAATAAAGAATTTTCTAGTATTGATGAAAAATTATCTCGCTAAAATATAGATTTATAATTATATAATTTTTTTAAATATGGCCTATCATTGTCGACTGGCCTACAACTGTACTACTTACCCCTATATATTAATTTTATGTTCGAAAAATGTATTTACCATAGCAATGAGTGGAACAGAGCGAAAAGATACGACTATCTCGTCAGTGCGAGTGAGAGAAAACAATTAAAATTATTCGCCTGCTTTTTCGTCTAATTTATTGGCCTAAATTATTGTGAATCGTGAATATCGCATTGCAACACACAGTTGCTTAATTTCAATATACATTTGTGTTCTGAAACATTGCACCTTCACCAATATTTTTAACAGTGTAGGGTACGAATATTGCGTTTAGCTCAATATAGCCCAATAGGCAATTTTAGGGAAATGTAGAATATCGAATAACGTTTAATGCCCTTATTATTTGAGTTTTAGTATAAAATAAACGTGGTCATACAAAAACATCAATCGTACTTAACAATAATTAATTCTTCTAAAAGTGTTAGGGTAAACTTTTTATTGCAATAGTCTATAATTTGGATAAAAATACGTAACATAAGCTTCACTTAAATAAGCTTGACATTTGCAACATAATATTTATCTTATTGTCGCCTTTAGAATAAAACTTACACCCAGCACGTTTGGTGTTATGTATTTCTATTGGTAACAGTGGAGGGTTTTTTGATTTTTAGAATATGAACCCTTATTTCATTTTATTTTTACATTGTATCTTTATTTTTCAACGAAAAACGAAAAAACCTTTCGATTTAACACGATCGGTTATAGAACATAATTAAAATGAAAGCAGAATATAAAATAAGAACTTGTAATAAATTAATGGGCCCCACTGCCTCAAACGTAATATATATAACAAATAAGGTTTTACACCTAAATCTGAAAATAGTTCACTATAAAAAAACTAATTATTGAAGAGTTTTACCTAATAAGCAAGAAGTTCTACTTCTGTCGCATGGATTCCACGCACACATTTTTTTTTAAATTAACAATTAAAGTTTTTATGTAAAGTAAACGACGTAAAACAATTTAGTTGTATTTAAATTAAAGATATGCGATTTTTGAACAGCTGAAATTCATTTTGGGCCACATTATCTTCGAACCGAACAGAATAGTTAATCATTCCGACAAAATTGCAAAAATAACCTTTTGATGAAGCACAAAATAAACTAAAAAAATGTGCATATTCTTCGATGAGAATGTCACATTTTAACACAACATCTGTTGCTGCATTATTACACGAAATACACAACAATCAATATTGGATATCGGCTTTAATTACACAAATAGCCTAAAGTCAAACAGATCTCGCTTCAAAATTCTACTTTTATTAAACAAGAAGAACGCGCGGAAAATTATTAAGAAAAACACATCATTAAAAGCAGCTTCCAAAATGTTATTTAAAAACAATTTAATTTAATGAATGAGCCACTAAGTGATTAGTGTGCTTTATACAAAAAACCATTTTCCTCCGTTTCAAAAGGAAAATAAATGAAAATTTTACTTTATAATTAATTATTATTTCATTAATCAATATTGAGACACGTGTTGCCCGTTTCATCTCGCCGTCAACTATTTTATGTTTAATAAAACTTAATGAAAAGTTAAAGGTAAATCTAATATCGCAAAATTTCATCTGTTTGCTTAATTGCATATTTGCGAAAAAATGGCATTCGGATTTTTATTAGAACTTCGTGGAAAGACGCGACAAAATTGGCTGTCTAAAATATTTATTTGTCGGGTATTTAATCTCGGAATGTAACAAATTATTTCGCAAAGAAACACATATTTCACGAAGTCGAACAATTAGCGAGTTCGAATTTGGCGAAATTCGAAGAAAGATCTCACGTTTCTAATTTTCAGATATCCGAAGAAAAAGTTTTTTTGCTCCTATTCGAACCATAAACTCTTAATAATACAAGGGAAATCGTTGTAAAGCAATAAACTGTTTCACAAAATGATAAAAAGCATTTTTATTATGTGTATTTTTCTCAATTTTTTCACAAGCAGTATTTTATTGCTATCATTGTTGAGCATTAAGAACGTAAATAGTTTCCTTCTTGTGAGAGAAGTTTTTATCTTGAAAACGTACAATTTTATTTGACTAATTCATTAATTAGACAGAAGTGAGTAAATAATTGCATTAACACTTTCTTTTTGCTCCAGATCTCGTTTAATTGTGTCTGAGACTTCAACTTGACCTTTGTCCTGCATCTTATTCTTGTCGGCGCACTTCTTCTAAAAAGATGAGTGGGGTAAGTGGATTTTCTTGTACTAAATATAAACTTATTTTTGTTGCCGAAGCAACAATTTTACTTTGTGCGCTGAACGTTCGATAGCAAAGGGTTTTATTTTTAAAATTGCGACCGAATGCGAGATTTTCGTGAAATGCTTTCATTCACACCAAATTCTGGATCCGTTGGGATGGGGGCTAAAACATTTTATAATGGGTCGGAAAAATGATTAAACATTTTCCGTCTGACTTTCAAACGTGTATGAGCTGTTTTCATAATAACCCTGTTTTTATTCATTAATTTTTGTTAGGTTAGGTGGTATATTATTTTTTGCGTTATAAAACAATATAATGAGTTGTTTCAAGTAGGGGAGACCGGGTTAGAAGTCACAATTTTTGTTCTTTTGCATTTATAGAGCCCATGGTCTTAATTTATCAATGTCATCTATATAACAATAGATAGTGTATTTATTCTAGTTTAAGAAAAAATTAAGAATTTTCTCTACCATTATCTAGTGAGAACATATTATAATTTTTATGAAAAAAGAGAAGTGTGACTTTTAATCCCGTGTCTGCGGTAAGTAGTCACATACTAAATAAAAGGTAAAATACAAAACGACAAAATAAATCTCTAATTTTAATAAAGGTAAAATGTTGTTTGTAAGAAATTTTACCTAAGAAAGGAACGAAAAATATCTTATTCATAATTAAAAAAAATAAAAAATATTTGCTGTGAGTGAATAGCACAGATAACGTGAGAGTTTACAGATGCACAACAGGCACGTATTCTGTTTGGTCAAAACATACTCAGCGCCTCTGGTGGTTGTTTGCTCAAAGTCAATTTTAAAATTATTCAATAAAAGCCAAATTAAATTGTTAAAAAATAAAACAAAGTATTTCCTAATTATATGTTTATTACACAATACAAAATACATAATACAAAACAAAAAAATACTTGATAAATTTATATTTTTACGCTTTGCGTTCGTAACTCCATTGTCTATACACTTTTTTTGATAAGTTGTTAAATTCTATCAACAGAAGTTTTAAAAGATATGGTATAAAAGACGATACACCACATTCAAACTTTTGACTGTAAAAGATTTATCAGTTTTAAGAAAGATTGAGTTTGTGCATTGTTTTCTACCAAAACAAAATCCTAGTTTAAAAAACTGGAGTGAAAAGAGTTTCTTATATATACGTATTACCATTGTATTAATGGCAAATAAAACTGTAATGACTTGAAAAAAAAATTAAAATTAAAAATATTTATAATACCTTTTGATTATTTTCCATGCGTTTTTTTCTTTTTTGGTACATACCTTGGGCAAACAATTTAATTTTATGTGAACCATAATAAGACCGTGTATTCTTCCCCGTTAATAAACGATTCACATCTTTACACCAATTGTAAACAATGGTTCTTATGGAATACTTAATAAAAATGCTTTTTAAATTTTCTCTGTGTGTATAACAGAACTATTCAAACCAAAAAAAGCAAATGTTTACGGACGAAATATAACAAATATCTACGAAGTATCGATAAAGTAGGTTTGAAAAAATTTTAATTTACCGTGCTGACATCTATTGCTTGTTCGCGTTATTAAAAATGCTCACGTGACCGGTTTTTTTTGCTTACATTTAACTTGACCACCTCTGGTGAATAGTAACTTCTATCTAACGAACTTAGGTTATGGTAACAAAAATGACACAAATATAATTACAGCGAATCGTTTATGTAGTAAAACCCCTAGAAACCAATAAAAAAGGCCGCACATTTTTATGGTGTTGCCTTGCACATGTGACAACTAGCCCCCGTTAACTTGAGACAACTTTCCCCATACCAGTTTTAGACAATTAACTCCCAAAATAAATTTAAATCAATGGTCATTTAAGAAACCATATGAATGTTATCTTGAAACATATCTTAAACATCATAAATACACGAAAAAGTATATCACTATGCAAAATTTAAATATACTTACGAAACTCAACACAGATTCACAAAAAATTACTTTCTCTGTACAAAAAAAAAACACATATATTTATTTTACAGTATTTCAGAGCAAACTGAAGTGAAGTACGCAAGGAGGTATTGTGCTCGGGCTTCTTCGACACGGGTAAACAAATTTATTAATTCATTAGGTTTGCTTTTATGGCTTTTGTGCCAACTTACCCGTGAGACAACTATATCCGGTCTCCCCTACTCTTTTGGTACTTAGGTCAATTCTTTAATATTTGGTTTCTTATTTTAGAAAAGAATTTAACATACCTACCTGAAATTAGTGTCATTGAAGTTTAACATCGAGAAAATTGTTTTAGGGTCAAAGACAATGATTAAACGTTAGAGTAATTGACTAAAATAGTCAAAATAAAATTATAATTAAATCATCTGCCCACCCTACAAAAATCTACAGTAGTCAGATTACCGAAATTAAGGGCTTGGGATGGTTAATCGACTAGCCAGCTGCTCTCACCCTCAGGAAAACTTCTTAGCTACGCCAATGCTTAAAACTTACCTATTATTTCTTAATTTTTGAAGTCCTCGACGACTAAAAGTTGTTGCATAGCTATTGTATAGCTATTCCTACCTATTCTACCGATTTTGATTATTTTGAAAAATTTCTTTTTTTAGTTACACACACACGAAATATTAATAATCACCATTTATTAAACAATCATAAAATAATACATATTTAGATAGATAACTAATAAATATTTTAAAGTACAAAGCATACAAAAATAACATTTTTTTGCCTCAAATACATCATTACAAATTTAATGATAGAGATATGCATCTAAATCGACCAAACATTAAACAGGTAGTTTTCTTGTACGAGAGAAGTCAAAAATTATTTTCATTTAACGTCAAAAATCCTTATTAAAAAAATATAAACTCCTGCTCCACATTTAACAAGCTCCGAATTAATGACTTCTCTCGAAAATAAAACAACAGTTACCCGAATCGAAAAAATGAAGTCGTTCTTCTGCGGCGCACGAACTTATTGTTTTGTCCGTAATTTAAAAAAATAAATGAGCAACAACTAATAACGCATTACTTTAATTATTGTGATCGTTTAAACGGCAATCGCGGAAGTACCGCTATAACTGCGCAAATTCAGGTAACCGTCATTAAAAAATTACAACTTTTGTAACTTATAATAGAATTTTTACGTCGTAATAACTTTCAACAGTGAAGGTCTCTCTGCGTCGAATAACGCCGTGGACTCGTCGGCGTTAGGACCCAAAGAGACGCAAACTTTCCCTGAAAATTTTTACATTTTAACACCAAAGTTTTCTTTTTTGTACACAAAAGCAAAACCACGAAATCCTACTCCGTAACATTTAAGGGGGAGGGGGGCGAAGTATTGCTAAACACCTTACAAAAATTTTTTTTTGGGGACGTGTTGGTCTTTTCTCTTTACATATTACAAATTTATCGAAAAAATTGGTTGGTTTTTACAAAAGGGGAGGCGTTACTTGTAGTCCGGTCAAATACGACATAAAATAGTGGTCAAATAACAAAAATTCCGACAGAGCTAAATTTTGGTCGAGATTTTGGGTACACCATCAGAAATAAAGTGTCAAGGGTCCCCATGCGTGCTGAAAAAGTTATTCGGGGTCGAAGGTCAATATTTGAGGTTTTGTGGATTTTTTTCGAAAACGGTAAGTTTTATCAAAAAGTAGTTCAGACTAAAATTATAGATTATATCTACAGAAATGGTCATACTTTTTTCCTAAGAATCACCATTTGTGAGATATCGCGATTCTACACTAAAGAAAAAAATTAAAGGGTCAAGAAAATTTCCTAAATATTTTGGTGATTTTTGACAGACTGTATTGTTTCAGATTGCGTGATAACGGTGGCTCCTAAAATTTTGACTCAAAGATCTGAAAATTAGAATCTTGGAGCTTTAAAAAGCCTTTTTTAAATTTTAGATACTAACATTTTTTACTGAAGTACAGCTTCTCAAAAATAAGCAAAAGATTTAGGAAATTTTCTTGACTCGTTAATTTTTTCTTTAGTGTAGAATCGTGATATCTCACGAATGGTGATTCTTAGAAAAAAAGTATACGAATCATTTTTGTAGATAATTTTAGGATCTATAATTTTAGTCTGAAGTACTTTTTTGATAAAACTTACCGTTTTCGAAAAAAATCCAAAAAACTTCAAATATTGACTTTTGACCCCGAATAACTTTTTCGGCATTTATGGGATGGATGGGGACTTTTAACACTTTATTTCTAATGGTGTACCCAAGGTCTCAACCAAAATTTAGCCCTGTCGGAATTTTTGTTACTTGAAATGTCTATTTTGACCGGCCTATTGTTTTTTATATAAAAACGGGATCGAGGTGAGATTTTTCTAAATAGAAGATCGACATTTCGATGGGCTAGGAACGTTTGCGTTGCGTCTTCGCGGTAGCGTCGATGGAAGAAGCTAGCACCGGGTCAGCATGGACATTTCCGTCGCGACGGTGGTGCCTTGCTGGAAGTCGGCGGCGACGTTGACGACGTCCGGCTTGCCCTTGCCCAACAACTTTTTCGACTGCTTTCGGCTCGGCACCCTTCTGCACTCCACGCTGTTGTTCGAGCTCGATCTAGAAATGCACATTATATCTTTGAATTCCTTCCAGAAGTTCTCGTTCAGCCATCCGTAGAGGACGGGGTTCGAACAGGCCGAGGACATGCCCATCATGTGGCAGATCGCGTAACAAACTTTCATCGGCTGGGAAGTGAAGTCGACCGAACTCCAAATGTCCGCTATTAAATTGTACAGATTTAGGGGCAGCCAGCTTATGCAAAATATGACGGCGATCGAGACTAAAAGTAGGTTGGTGCGTTGGAGGCGGCGGCCGCGTAATTGCCGTCTAGCGTTTTGGGTCGTGTCTTCTTTACTTACGAATCCTGCCGCGAACCGATAACGTAGCTTGAAGTAAATTCGAAGATAAGCCGCCTGTTGGGTAACAGAAAAAATAAATATTAGTAATCGGCCATAAAGCTCGTTGCTGTCGTAAAGAAAAATCGCTCGTTTCTTTTATAAAAGCTCCGTATCATTTTATGTATGGAAGAATTGCTAATAAATAAGAGCCATACCAAAAATAAATTACAAAATTTTTTTTTTTGATTATAAAGGTGTTTCGGTATAGTGCACGAGCTTATAACTCCTAAATTAACCCCTTGACATACAAAAAAAACAGAATTTGATGAGTCCATAAAAAAACTATTGACCTTCCGCATACTAGGTGACTAAATGTTACATGCCATACTAGGTGGGGTTTGCCATACCCCGAAAATAAAATGAAATAAAATCCACAAAATTGTGCTTTATGGCAGCTAAATGATAAGAAATATATTTTAATCACCAATAATGAAGAAGTTTAAGTAAAACACATATTTATTTATGCATTATTTAGAATAGACTTTTATTAAGAGGCCTTTTTGCTGTTTCGCAATTTTGTATTTGTTTTACTCCGTTATAAATCAATATTTTTTGATCGGGTTTTCACTAATTGATTAGTAGGGCCTTTGTCGATCCGGGTAAGTCATAGAAATTAATGTATAATCAACATTTTAATTTTCTTTTTGTTATAAAAATAATTTTTTGAAACATAATCTTATATTTTTAGAAGCACTGGCGCAAAATTTAATGTTTTTTAATATTTAACAATTAAATCCATTACGAAAAAATTAGAAAACAATTGCCAGCAAGTGCTCCCCGGTGGGGGATAAAGCTGTAAACTTGCGTGAAATAGCATTTGACAACTTCGTCAAGAGTTTAGGCTAGGACATAAGATAGATTCGGAATAAGCACATATCTGACGAGCCTCTCGAAATAGCGTATTATTTACTCTGCTATAATCTAATAGTGTTTTCACCAATAAATTAATTAGCCTTTTGTTCATATGTGAAATTAATAGAAATTAATTTGTAACACAACTTCGTAGTTTTCTTTGTTATTAAAGTACTACCTGAAACTTTTATTATTTGAATAATACCACAATCAATCAATATTTTATTATGGAGTTTATACTAATAACTTATTATGTGAAATTCATGAAAAAAAACTTATGAATAAAAATACTCCTTTTTTTATTATTACACTTTGTTTTGTTACACTTTTACAAAATAATAAATATCTATAAATGACCTTTTACGTTACTTGTTTAATATAGCATATTATTACTTTCGTTTTTATATATGTTACAGTCAAAGCGTGCGTTTCAGTTAGAGTATAGGCTAACTAAGTAAACTATGCGTTTACTACCTTCAGTAGTAAATGTGTTGATTTCGGGCGAAAGAAAGCTTTTGCATTTATGAAACTTGCGAAGTGAGTGTAAACAAACAAAATTTGAAACATAACCTACTTATTGGCGTTATTTGTTAAAAGCCTTTATAGTATTTATAGTTTTTTCATATTTATATAAAGGATGTTATAGTTTTTCATTAAATAATGCAATGCTTTTTTTTATAAATTATAACCATCTAGAACTAAATACTATTAAGTATTAAACAAATCAAAAAATATTTATATGTAATAATAATAATTAGTTAGATTTTACTCTAAACATTAGGAACTTTATATTACTAAGTATTAAACAAATCAAAACAATATTCTTAGGTAATAATAATTAATCAGTTAGAGTTCATTAGAAACATTATATCACTAAGTATTAAACAAATCAAAAAAAAATTCCTAGGTAATAATAATCAGTTAGATTTCACTATACTCTGTCCGGCCAACAGAAATAGTTAAGCCACTCCCACAAATGTGCGCTAAATTTAAATATAAAGTTCCTAATGTTTAGAGTAAAATCTAACTAATTATTATTACATAAGAATATTTTTTGATTTGTTTAATACTTAATAGTATTTAGTTCTAGATGGTTATAAATTTATAAAAAAACGCATTGCATTATTTATTAAAAAACTATAACATCCTTTATATAAATATGAAAAAACTATAAATACTATAAGGGCTTTTAACAAATAACGCCAATAAGTAGGTTATGTTCCAATTTTGTTTGTTTACACTCAATGCGCAAGTTTCATAAATGCAAAAGCTTTCTTTCGCCCGAAATCAACACATTTACTACAGAAGGTAGTAAACGCATAGTTTACCTAGTTAGCTTATACTCTAACTGAAACGCACGCTTTGACTGTAACATATACAAATCTTCTATTACACATGAATACGAGTGCAAGGATAATCATCTTTCCTGTAAAAACTGAAAATATGTTTTATTAGGGAACATCGTTTTAAACAATTTTTTTTGCGGTTCACAAACAAAATAATAATAATATTAAAAATCGAAAAATAACTTGCAGTCTTGAATTTTAATTCTAAGTAATCGCTAGTCGATTTTAAAATTCTCCCATTTACTTAACATGTAAATTTTCAGTTTTTTTTATCAATTATCTATATCTCTGTTGTATTTTATGCAATCGTCTTGTTCTTTACGGAAAATTGTAGAGAAAATATCAATCTTTCAAAGTATCCAAAGTGGGATCTATGTAAATTGAACGGTTTCATTTCTAAAAAATCTTAACATTAAGTTTTATCAATTTTTGCTGGGATTAGAGCAAAAACGAAAATTACAATTTTAGAGGAAATTCAATTTGCTACGAAAAAGGTCATCAGAGTCTAATGTAAGCTGTAAAACTCTTAGTTAATGAGATAAATAGATACGAAGGTATAAAAATCTAAAATATTCCTGTATTATGGAGTTTATCGTTTTAAAAATTTATTTAATGTTTATTGTATGTCTCATTATATTATTTCTAGCTTCAAATTGAATTTCATTGTGTAAGTTAGTTGCATACAGAAATTTTGTGTTTGGGATTCATCTGACTTTTATTACCTAGTATTATTTTTTTAAAAATTTAGAAAAGTGTTTAGAGGTCTCTCAATAGTTTGCTTTTTTATTAATATAAAAAAACTGTTATTTTCCGTAATTCGGACGTTTCCCGTAAATAAAAATTATATCAATCAATTACTGAAAAACCGATAAGAAAATATTGATGAATGGTCGAATTATTCAAATACCGTTTGCATGTATTAATTTCTGCTCTAGTAGAACTTTATTTTGTAAATGAAGGCAGCGTGATATGCGTGAATACAACGTTGCCACATAGTGTTATTCCATTTTTTAATAAAATATGTACGTCGCATGACCAGTGGATATCTCTACATTCGTCAATGTCATCCATATTATAGAATAGTGTCTGAGCTAGGTCGGCCCGTTTGCGTTTGTGTAGGGATGGGTATAGCTCCCAGCGAAGACATAAGGTGACAGTTTATTTACGTCGGAAAAAAAGGCCTCTTAATAAAAATACAAAAACTTAACTTTTTCTTTAACTTATAAACTATTGAGTCATTGAGTACCAAATTTCAATGACACGTGTCAATTACGATACCGAATATTAAGAAAACCTAACAAGACTTTCATTCTTGCCGCCTTATTGAAATAAAAATTAATTTCGCGCCAATTTCTTAATGATATGCAATAATTTAGACCAATGCATTACGCGAAAAATTAATTGAATAATTTTAATCGTTCCCTCTCACTTGCATTGACTAGATTATTGTATCTTCTCGCTCTCTTCCACTCGTTACTATGGCGAATACGTTTTGCGAATAAAAAATCGATATTTACTAAATTGAATTAAAATTTTTGATTTGAAGGAGCGCACGGTAAATTATACTAATACAATAAACACGAGGATGTGCGCATTCGAGCGAAAAGTGGCACATTTTCGAGCGAGGGAGGCAAATGAAGCGCGACGCGGAGCGGCGCGCTTTATTTTCCCGAGATCGGAATGTGCCACTTTGAGCTCGAATGCGCACACTCGGTTTTAAGCACGATTCACAATAATTTAAACCTATAAATTAGACGGAAAATCAGCTGATTAATTTTAATCGTTCCCTCTCACTCGCATTGACGGCATTGTCGTATCTTTTCGCTCCCTTCCACTCATTGCTATGGTGAATACGTTGTTCGAACATAAAATCGATATTTAATAAACTAATTTTAAATTTATAACTTCAAGAAGTGAAGGATAAAGTAGACAAATTCAATATATACAAAGATGTGCGCGTTCGAGCGAAAAGTGGCACATTTTCGAGCGAGGGAAGCAAATGAAGCGCGACGCGGAGCGGCGCGCTTCATTTTCCCGAGATCGGAAATGTGCCACTTTGAGCTCGAATGTGCACACTCGGTTTGAAGCTCGATTACCAAACGTCTCGTTTTAACAAAAAAAAAATGTTCACGTTAGTTATACCCCACCTAGTACACGGAAAGTTAATTTGGCTCAACTTAACTGTTATGATCATACACAAGTAACACAAAATAAATAATTAATAGTTTTAATACATTTTGAAATATGTGGAGCAGTGTTTCCCAACCTTTTTTTAACATTCACCACCTAAGTAATTCTAAAATTTTGATGCCCCCCTATGTAACAAATAAATATTTTTTTATATTTAAAAATTGAATTATTTTATAAATTAAGCCTAATTACAACCTGTTCAAGACACAAGATTTAGGTTTTAGCAAGAAAGCACTAAGAAACTATTAAAAAAAAAAACAATAAGTAAATTTTCAAAACATTAACTAAAATCAAGTGCGTTTTCAAATTGTTCTTTTGAATAATGGTATTGCCCCCTCTAAACATTTAAATTGCCCCACGTGGCGCGTTGGGAAACACTGATATAGGGAAACTAGGCATTTTTTAAACATTTTAAAACATTTTCTTCCTGGCCCCTTTTTTTCCCCTATTTATTGAAGACAATTTTTGACGTCTCCCAGACGTCACTATATGACAAGGGGTTAATAACAATTTCAAAAGAAGTTTTGAAATTATAAGCCCGTCGCACTTTACTGAAACACCCCAATAATCCCCATAAAAATATTTTTTCAAAATCATTTATAATCACACATTTTTGGAAAGTCTTCATAGATCGTCGTCGAGGTTTACAAAAAATTTATATTCGTTGCGTTTAGGGCCGCAAACGAATAATTTTTAGATACTCCAAAAAGCGCAATCTTCCCGTGCTGTAACAATTTGTCATGTCAGATTGTTAATGCGACGTATCATGTTCGAATAAGAAAGATTTTAGTGGACGTCTCTTTTCGACTTAATCCGGAAATAAATATTAAAGAAAAATGGTGTTCTGACACTTAAATTGAACATGAAATTTTCAATGTTATTTGCTTGCGGCTCGAGGAACGCTCCGTCGCAGTCGAAGCGATTTTTCTCGTTTTCGCTGCAACTTTTCACATTTTCATCGCTACGGCGGCTTCTATTTTTCACGGGGAAAAATTAGTTGTTTGGTTATCGGAAATTTTGAATGTTCGATAAAAAAGTGTTCCGATTTATGAATTTTGATTTAAAGACTATCGTTATTCCGCTTCGAACACCGTGAACCTGAATTTTATTATCTCTTTATTCGGGAATTGAGTTGTTAGGAAGTCGAAAGCTCTCATAAAAGTTGCCCGCTTTATATCTCTTTCAAACATCAAATATTGAAATGTTGGATCATCTTTAGATATTGAGTGATGGACGCCCTTTGCTTCGATAATTTATTTCCTAACTTAAATTGTCATTTTGTTTTTCGCTTTTACTTCTAATTTTGATTATTCGAAGTTTTGAAATGGAGCCATTGAAGCAAATTAAAATAAATTTTTGATACAGTCAAACTTCGATATTGTGTACCCTATTAGTACGAACAAAACCTTTTGGACAAACATCCCGTGCAGAAATTGTGTCAGGGTTTTGATAGGGCCCTTTAAAGATTTTCCTTACACTTTAAGGGACCCTAAAAGGATGGTCACGCTTCGTAAAAGTGGGCCTTTAAGGGAAATGTAATGGGGGCCTTTAAGGGCGATGTAATAAGGTCCTTTAAAGTTTTCCCTTACATTTAATTTTTTTTTACCTGGTTTTATATTTTATAAATAAGATACCCAATAATTTTATTATGGACTTTTCTTCTTATGGAATCCACAAAAAGACATATAAAGGTCCTTTAATATTTACCCTAACTAAAACCTATTAAGGAATTCTTGACAAAAATTAAAAGGCCCTTTAATCGTTACTCTGAAAAACCCCTAAAAGGATTTCCTTATCATAACCCGACAATGCCCTTTACCGGCTTTAAAAAGGATTCACTGAGAAATGTTTTAACGTGGAATCAACAACGTAGCATTTAAGGCCCCCTACCACCTTTAGGGCATCCATAGTAAATTTCTGCACGGGATGTTCGTAATATCGAGGTTTAACTGTATTAAAAATTTATAACTCGATTGCTTGTTGTAATTTGTTAATAAACTTTTGGTTTTTAGAATCCTTAGCTTTTCGGCATCAAATGCGATCAAAAGACAATTAAGTTTTCAAAAAGAAATTGGGAAAAAATCACAACTACAAATAAATGCATTTTTCAAAACAAAATAACATTTTTAAAAATTAATAATTTAAGTCATGAATATTTTGAACAACTTTTGATATATGGCATCTTTAAATTTTTTTTAACACTAAATGAGGTCTTGAGATTCTTACACGTGGCCCATAATAATTTTATAAATAAATGCAATTGAATAATTTAGAAACAATTCGGTCAGTGTTGTACCCTATTAGTGTGATCTGCTCGTTATTACTAACAAAGTCTTCCGGACAAAAAAGTTCATAATATCGGGGTTTGACTGTAACTTAATTGGTTTAGAGCTTAAATGTGATAACACAATGGGTAAAAACGATGTTTTTTTTGTAAGTAACGACACTATTTACAAATTTAGGGGGTGTACTTCTTAAAAAAAAATTAGCATAGCTAAAGAACAAATTTTACAACAGAAATATTTAAGTGGATCTTTATATTTTAAATTAATAAAAACTTTTCCTGCACTGATTTAGCGTTCTAAGCTCGACGAGTTTCGTTTAAAATCAAAAAGAAACGTTTTTTAACATTTATTGCTTTTCCAACCCATCGATCAATTAACTTAATTCCGATTCAATTTTAGATCGGGGCTCGAAGAATTATTTGTTTTAGTTTTTTTCCAAACAAGCCATAATTTGAACTACGCCGACAACGCAATAATCAATTTTTTTTGCCAACAGTCGATTTTAATTTAAATCCACAATTTCGTTGTTACGAACCGAATTTATACATTCTTTTTTAATATTCCTAGTTCACTTTTGTCTGCGTAAATCAAAAGTTAATTAAGTTTTCTATTTTGAAATTTAAATTACGTTCTGAATCCTCGCCAAAAAAAAAAAAAGAGTTCGAAAAATTAATTATGATCATTCGAAAGGTGCAAAATTAATAAACTTCTTAACGAAGAATGTTTTTAATTGTCTTAATCGCAACGAAGTTACAAAATTAAATCGAATAAATCGAAGAAGAAATATTTAACAAAAAAAAAATTTCAGAACGTGGCTTAATATTGCACACGTTAAAGCTTCTGTTCTCGGCGCGCTTTCCACGCCGAAAATCGTTTTCGATATTTGCATTTCCAGTTCATTTAATAACAATCCATATCTTTACGAGACGTTAAAATGTTTCTTTTTCTGTTTTCCAAATTTTTATTTTGCTTGCGCCGGCAGTTAGAAGAAAACATTTCGTCGATTCGATGAAAGTTGAACGAATCGGAACGGAAAACATTTTTTCGTAAATTTTTTAGGGGAAGTTGGGGGGCGGGCCGAACTTTTTAATTGTGATCCTCGGCAGTTAGAGTTCTACGAGTTTGGGGGACGTTGTTTGTAATATTTTCGACGTTAAAATGGATTTGTTCAATTCGGGGAGTTTGGTCCTGTTGCTTCAACGAGACTTTATTATCCTTGCTGCATTGTCGAGGGAGCAACGGAAGCTCTTAAAACTAGAAATCGAGTGTACGTTTGAAATGGAATTAATGATTCCCCTGGAATCATTAATTTGGATTATTTTATACAGATACTGATGAGTTCCGTCGTATTTATTTTTGTTCGTGAATTCTATGGGAAGATGTATGTATGTTTGGATTCGTGGTTTTCGTATTGGGGATGCGCCTCACAGGGGGGTCAAAGAGGGGTCCAAAAATGTAATTTTTTGAGTTAACAAATTTTCTTTCATTTAAAAATGTGCTGTATTGTTTTATGAAAGACACATATCTTTCTTTTTGCCTTTTTGCGCGGTTTTCTTTTTACGCGGTTTACAAGAATGAAAACTATTTGAAATGCACATTATTGCCATAGATTTGGTTTCTAGTGGAAATAGTGCTCTGTAAGTTTTAATTTAAAGCTTTAGTAAATTTTAAATTAATTATTGTGAATCGTGCTTAAAACCGAGTGTGCACATTCGAGCTCAAAGTGGCACATTCCGATCTCGGGAAAATGAAGCGCGCCGCTCCGCGTCGCGCTTCATTTGCCTCCCTCGCTCGGAAATGTGCCACTTTTCGCTCGAATGCGCACATCCTCGTATTCATTGAATTTTATAAATTAAACTTTTTTTTAAATCAACAAATTTAATTCAGTTCAGCAAATATATCGATTATATATTCGAAAAACGTCTTTTTAACATAGCAATGAGTGGGAGCGAGCGAAAAGATACAACAAACTCATGAGTACGAGTGAGAGGGAATGATAAAAATTATTTACTTATTTTTTGTCACTAAAATGATTGCGAATCATGCTTAAAACCGAGTGTGCACATTCGAGCGAAAAGTGGCACATTCCGATCTCGGGAAAATGAAGCGCGCCGCTCCGCGTCGCGCTTCATTTGCCTCCCTCGCTCGGAAATGTGCCACTTTTCGCTCGAATGCGCACATCTTCGTATTTATTGAATTTGTTTATATTAATTTAAAGTTTAAAGACGTACCCAAATAAAACAATGTAGGGAAACCTATTGTACCTAAGGCCTTTTTTCACTTGAATTTTTTTTTTAATTGTATATGTAACAATTTGTTGATAAAATTAATTGCATCGTAGTGGGGCACTAATAAGGCATTCATCATAAAATATTTGAAAGCATTACCAACCGTTTACTCAAATTGCTATTAGATTTAAAAATTAGTGGATCTATGGCCTAGGTACAACAGAGGTGATGTACCTTGGCTCTATTCACATTAAACAAAATAAAACCCATTGTTCTATGAAAACTATATATTTATTTTTGGATTATAAGAACTACTAATGTTCTTCTTTGAGATGACACTAAAATTGTTTCAAAAATTAACAACTTTTCTCGTATACTAAAATTTAAAATTTTTCGTTAGACTTGCGAGGCATATTATCTGAAGCAAAATAAAAAAAAAATTAAAGAATTTATAACAAAGGTATATCTAAATTTTTATTTATTGCACGTTGGTCTTAGGGCCAAGGTACAATTCATTGACAGTGACCGAGGTACAACACACCGACCCTTGATGTTTAAACTCAAAAATACAATTAAAGATTATGCTGTGCCAAAATCAGACCACTACTATGCAAACATTAATAAATAATCTTTCTATTACGATGAGTCGTTTGTTATTAGGTAATAAAAATCAATAAGATATTTAAGTAAAAAGAACATAAAAAGACTTACTTTTTCTCAATTGATCTCATACATTAACAAAATACATTGACCAACTGCTGCTAACTTTACGTTAATGTCTGTCAATGTGGCATTTGAAATATCGAAAATTATGGGTCACGAAAGCCCGCAAATATTTAAAAAAATTAAGTTGTCTTTGGTACAAAGGGACCAAGGTACAGCAGGTTCTCTTACAGTAGCGCTCAAAAGTATTTTTACAAAGTTAAAAATTGATTTAATTAAAAAGGCATCTGAAACACAGAAATTAATATTTTTTTATTAAATAGTTCATCATCTTTCACACAATTTTAGTAAACTTACGATCGTTCTAGAGCAGGGATAAGCAACCTTTTTAATCAACGGACCAATTTAAATTTTAAAATTTTTTAGCGGGCCGCACATAAAGTAACACTTATTAATAATTTACAAAATGTTATTTAAAATTAAACATTAAACGGAGAAAAAAACATAGGGTATTTTCATATTTTTGCATAGGAAAAATTCCTATGTTGACAGAAATTTTTCCAATGTTAACATAGGGATTTTTGCAATATTAACATAGGCATTTTTCCTATGTTAACATAGTAAAAATTGTTGGTAGTAAGATCCTCTTTATAACTTTCTTCTACTCTCATGAAACAAAATTCTTCATTATTTATAAGATTTAAATTATTTCTATGAGAGTAGAAAAATCTGCAGGGAAAATTTGCTTTAAAAGACTCAACCAATCCATTTATCCTGTGTACGCCTAAATTGTCACCCAAAACCGCAACAGTAAAATAAACTTTTTTTTATTTTCATTAAAATTGACCCATACTCCCTCACTTTGTAAATCTCTCAATTCATCAATTACATCTTTTAAAATGGTTTCAAATCCTAACGACTTAACATCTAGACAATTAAATAAAGCTAAGATATATGTATTTTCCAATTTAGATTGCATAAACTCAGGTAAACATGAAATTCTGACATAAACCGCGCCAATCTTTTGTAATCTTGCGATGGCTACCTAAATGATTATTTGGCTCATATTCATCGAATGAAATTTCTAACGGCAAAACAAACATATTTTCAAATTTTGCAGATATTTCCCTCTACAAAGATCCTTGTACGAAATTCATCAAAATTCCATGGCTCTCTGAAATTACTTTTTGAAAATGCCTTATGTGCTCTAATGAATTGAATTTTTCCATCGTTTTTGTCAAAACTAATGCCAAAGGAATCATTTCAATGGCAACAGAAATATTTTTTAGTTCATAACGATTACCTTTGAATAATGTTTTGGGTGGAATATAAGGCCCCATACGTGCAAAAGCTTCAATTTGCGTATATTCCGTCGGAAAAAGGTCAAATGTTAACATAGCAAAAATTCATATGTTAACATTGGAAAAATTCCTATGCAACATAGGAATTCTTCCTATGCAAAAATAGGAAAAATCTCTGTTTTTTTCTCCGTGTAGAATAAAAAAATATTAAATTAAAAAAAAAGTAAAGATTTCATATACAAATTTTAATGCAAAATAAAAACAAACAAGAATAGAACAGAAAAACGAATTTACTTGAAATTTACTTGAAAATTGTTTCGGTTTAGTATGTAATACCATTTTATTTTAATTAATTTTGTAACAATACATTGATGGGAGAAAGTCGATAAAACAAATTCAATTTTAGAAATGCTGGGCGGGCCGCATAAACATGTTTAACTGCCCGATTGCGGCCCACGGGCCGCGTGTTGCTCATCCCTGTTCTAGAGAACATATCTTTAATTCTAGAAAAATGATAAATCAAAAGTATTTTGAGATTATAATTTAAGGGGCAAGTGGTTTAAGGGATTATGTGTCAATGCTGTTTCTTTGAGATATATTTATCAATCCGGTTTTTTTAAATATAACAATTTTTCTTACATACTAAACTTTCATCCATCAGAAACAATTTAAAAATTCAAAAATGTCTCTTAACCCCTTCATCTACTTGCCCCTTCAATTATCGAACTATAGTAACGAGTTACTCAATGTTTAATAGCATATTCTTTGGCCTTTATGACAGCCGCACAACGTGCCGGCATTGAATTAACCCAACTAAAGGAATTCGGTCCTATTCATTTTGAAAAGCTTCGTACCATTTCTCTTGCTTCAATGATTTTGGCAATTCACTCTGCGAGCTAATTCCTCCCACAGAAATCTGGACATTTTACGTAAAAAAAATTAAAAAATTTCTAAAAGTAACCGACCAATTTATGTATATTTTGCTTTGTTTTCTATTTACGCGGTTTTCTCCGGAACCTATTTTTCGGGCGATGGGTGTACAGTGTCAAGCGCCAAGCTAAGGATTTTTTTAAGGGGCACAGCAATAGATTGTTCGGAAACCACTGGTTCAGACAAAACACCGGAATATTAATATTCGATTCAAACGACGAAGAAGATTTGGACGCTTTTTTTGTTCTTGCGAAAATGTGAGGATTTGCGATGACGTTATTAGGTTTTTACTCGGGGGGCTGTAATTATCATTAATCTAAATGTGCTTTTTTCACATTTATTTCGGCGTGTTTGAAAGCATTCTTTTATGTAACGGCCATCGTTTTCTTTTATATGTAAGTATGTGGGCATCTTTTATTATCGCTCCACGTCTTCGCCGCACCGTCCTAACACAATTAAGTGTAAATGCGGTTAACCACGACGTAAAAAATTAACCGAGCTCTTGCATAATTTTTGTACTCCTTGTAATATATCTTAGGCTGGCTCTTTAGCACGAATAATTTACGATGGGCTTTTAAAAAATAAAAAAGTGTGCACGTCGTCTTCACTTACCAAAAAAAAAAAAAAATAGTAACTTTTTAAAGCAATTAAAAACCAGACTTAGAAAAAAAGTAATTTTTCGTATGTCTGTGTGTGTGGAGGAAGGCTTACTTAAGTGAAACCCAAAGCAGAAATTTAATATGTTCAACCCTTCAAACTTCTCTAAAAGTTTGATTACCACTCGTTCGACGGTTTTTTAGGACCGCTCTTAGACAATCTGCTCGAAGTTTTCTGATCTTGCAGATATTTAAATTGCGCCGCAAACGAGGCCTTATTAAAGGGATTATTTTTTTTTTACTTTTGCTTTGCTTTTTAAATGTCTTCAATTAATATTTAAACATTCGCATTTTTTTTCTTATTGTTAATATTTTAATTTTTTTTTCAGATTATTCAAAAGCGTAGGAATTAGGGATGATTTTCATTATCGAAGGTAGGATTTTGATTTTGATTATTTTAAATTGTTTTTTTTTAATATAAATTCGTGTACATAATTATTTTGATCAGTTTTATATGTGTTCGTGGTTAAACAATTATTTACTTCTAATTTTCTTTAAATTTTTTTTTTGGGGGAAACAAGGGATAAAAATATTTACATAATAAAATGTTATTTAATAAAAAAAATAATTTTATGGGTTTTTTACGATATTGATATCTAAAATCGTTTTTGAAAATTTTTATTAAAGGTAACCAACAATTTTTTAAAAAATCGAATCAGAAAATCATTTTTACAAAGCGTTTTGATCGTTTTTTAATTCATAACGGTGGTGCATCTTTGCAAACATTTATCTTAATTATTTTGATACATAATATTAAAATTAATTTTAAGGTAATCTTTTTTTTAATTTTTTTTTATAACCTAAATCCATTAAATTTTTTAATACTCGTTAACTGGCCACTTATGGCACTAATTGAACCGAAACACTTATCTCCTTCGCACAAATTATTTCGCCAAACAAAAATAAAAGGCCATGGCCTTCAATTACACAAAAAAAAATCGAAATATAAATTGCAAAGGAAACAGCTCTGTTTACTGATGTACGACAGAAAAGTCTCTTTTCAAAGATCTTGTTAAAAGCGTGTAAATATTTATGTTGCTTTTGCTCGGCTTGATATATATTTTGTTGGCTTATAAACAAAGACCTTCGAAATCTAATTTTCGATTTTTCCGAAATGAAAACGCCAAAATAGAACTCACCGAGACTATGATAATGGGAAGTATGTACTGTACGACCAGCGAAAAAATTGAATAGTACGCTCTTCCGTGCGGAATGGGCCAGTCTTCTATGCAAAAATTTAAGCCGTCCAATTCCGTGCCGTTCAATTTAAATTCGTGATGCGCTAATCGTTTGTATATGAAAATTGGAGAGGCCAATATCATTGCTATTATCCATATGATAATGAGGATAATGGCCGCGCCGAATAGCTGCAGATTTTCCTTCGTTGGGTAGACGATAACCTGAAATGTAAAAATTAAAAATCAATTTTAGATTAAGCGAACATTTTTGAAGTTATACTTCTTTTGGCGCGCGAGAGTCAAATATTAAAAGGCAAGCGAAGTTGCGCGCGCACGCCCAACGAAAATGCGACATTAAGAAGTTAGGCGTCCGAGAAAGGCAACGAATTATTGTGAATCGTGCTTAAAACCGAGTGTGCGCATTCGAGCTCAAAGTGGCACATTCCGATCTCGGGAAAATGAAGCGCGCCGCTCCGCGTCGCGCTTCATTTGCCTCCCTCGCTCGGAAATGTGCCACTTTTCGCTCGAATGCGCACATCCTCGTATTCATTCAATTTGTCTACTTTATCCTTAGCCCTTTCAAATCAAAATATTAAATTAAATTTAGTAAATATTGATTTTATGTTCAAAAACGTTTTTACTATAGCAATGAGTGGAAGGGAGCGAAAAGATACGACTATAGCGAAAGTGCGACCGAAAA
The DNA here is from genome assembly GCA_036325965.1 of Sinopyrophorus schimmeli. Classification (NCBI taxonomy): domain Eukaryota; kingdom Metazoa; phylum Arthropoda; class Insecta; order Coleoptera; family Elateridae; genus Sinopyrophorus; species Sinopyrophorus schimmeli. The sequence goes on along the minus strand of JARFIZ010000012.1, from coordinate 288,667 downwards.
AAATTTTAATTAATTGACTAAATTTTCGTTTAATTTATTGCCTTAAATTATTGTGAATCGTGCTTAAAACCGAGTGTGCGCATTCGAGCTCAGTGGCACATTCCGATCTCGGAAAATGAAACGCGCCGCTCCGCGTCGCGCTTCATTTGCCTCCTCGCTCGGAAATGTGCCACTTTTCGCTCGAATGCGCACATCCTCGTATTCATTCAATTTGTCTACTTTATCCTTAGCCCTTTCAAATCAAAATATTAAATTAAATTTAGTAAATATTGATTTTATGTTCAAAAACGTTTTTACTATAGCAATGAGTGGAAGGGAGCGAAAAGATACGACTATAACGAAAGTGCGACCGAAAAAAAATAATTAAAATTAATTAACTAAATTTTCGTTTAATTTATTGACTTAAATTATTGTGAATCGTGCTTAAAACCGAGTGTGCGCATTTGAGCTCAAAGTGGCACATTCCGATCTCGGGAAAATGAAACGCGCCGCTCCGCGTCGCGCTTCATTTGCCTCCCTCGCTCGGAAATGTGCCACTTTTCGCTCGAATGCGCACATCCTCGTATTCATTCAATTTGTCTACTTTATCCTTAGCCCTTTCAAATCAAAATATTAAATTAAATTTAGTAAATATTGATTTTATGTTCGTAAAACGTTTTTACTATAACAATGAGTGGAAGGGAGCGAAAAGATACGACTATAGCGAAAGTGCGACCGAAAAAATAATTAAAATTAATTGACTAAATTTTCGTTTAATTTATTGACTTAAATTATTGTGAATCGTGCTTAAAACCGAGTGTGCACATTCGAGCTCAAAGTGGCACATTCCGATCTCGGGAAAATGAAGCGCGCCGCTCCGCGTCGCGCTTCATTTGCCTCCCTCGCTCGGAAATGTGCCACTTTTCGCTCGAATGCGCACATTTTCGTATTTATATTCATTTTTACATGTGGCTATGTTTTTAGAAGTATAACTTCTAACACATCTACATAAGTGTACGCATCGGTTTTCTTTTAAATTAAAACTATATTTTAATCTTGGGTAATTTAAATATGACGCTTACTGTATGTATTAAAAAATACCTGTACGTGTACTCGTGTACACCCATTAGAAGTTATACTTCTTTAGAGTAACTAAATTAAATATTACCACCTGCTATACACCTGGTTTTTGAACCTTAAAAAAACTTTGCGTCCCCCTCTTCCCTTACTGCACAGCTATCTACCGATTTACACGGCAGATAGGTCCCGGAACAATTCCCTGCTAATCGAAATCATAATTTTTGATGTGGAAAAACGTGTAAATCGTAATCAAAACAAAATCTGCAAAAATTCCCGAATTACTTTTAGAAATTAATTAATTTTCTAGTGCATCCTTTCCTCAAAAAAAAAAATACGACGTATCTACGATATAAAAGTAGCTACATATGTGTAGAACAGTGATGGGCCAGCTGCGGCCCGCGGACCAGATGCGGCCCGCTGAAATGTTCTATCCGGCCCGCGCGATTATTATTCCTAATCACGAAAAACACGAGAATTAGGTAAAATGTATCATTTTTATTTTTTAGTAAATTATATTGACCCGCCCAAACTTATTTTGCTTTCCTTTGGTTCCCTCTTTAAAAAGTTTGTCCATCACCGATCTATAATAATGAAAATTTATATGCACTATCTATTTTTTACTTCACATTGAAATAAATGACTTTTATGCACATTTTACTTTTTCTCGATTTGCAGTGTTTTTGACTATACGATCTTTGCTGTAAAATGCTGTCTTAAAAAACAACTAAAAACACACATCTTGTTTGCAAAAAGTATAATCGATATAGCTTTTATTCTAGAAGATTTTTGAAATTTTTAATTTTTAAAAACCGTGTATAAGGGAAATTTTTTTAGTAGTCCCTTCGGCTTCGAATTATCCAAGTTGCACTGTATTATTTGATTTAAAAATAAATATTTTAAATAATACGAAGCACACCTTCTGCAGTCCCAGGTAGACACATTTGGCGATAAGAATTCGCCCGAGCTGTAGTAAACAATTTTTTGGTAACTAATCATATCTACGATAAAGAAAAATCGATACTTTTTCGCATTTACAGTTTTAAAGCGTAAAATATTTTATAGGAAAATTCAGTACCGTGTCGGTCTTTGTGTTTGAATGAGTGCTTAAATTTTTGTGTTTTAAATAACTGTTAATTAATCCGTTTAAATAATTTGTGCATCGATCAATCCACTAGTTAAAAAAAAGGTAGATAATAATTTTTGGATTAATATTTATTCATTTTCACTTTCCCGAGATCGGAATGTGCCACTTTGAGCTCGAATGTGCACACTCGGTTTTAACCTTTCCCGGTCTAACTGGGATACATTTGTGTCCCAGTTACAAAGTTTTTGATAGTGCTATGTTAATATTGCGTTTTTGGTGATAGCAATTTTTTTTATTGTTACTTATTATTGTTAATTATTAATTCTAGCAATAGTATTTATTTTTTTACATTTAAAGCTTCAATAAAACTAATTAACTAGTTTGTGGCACGCACTTGTATTCCAATTTATCACGAGATGACGCAAAATTTTGATTTACTTGAATAATCGAACGTGTTTTAACATGTTTGTACTAAAAACAAGGACTTGTACTGTTTATAATATTAATGAATAAGTTAAGGGGGTATTCTAGTCTAGAAGCATGAATTTCGGCCATTTTTTCAAGCTCTGTATAAATAAAACAAAGAATAATTTTACTATCCATTTTTCTACCATTTGTTTATTGATACTTTAAGAATTCATAAAAAAATAAACGAAAAAAAATTCAAAATTTAAGAAGTTATGAGCCGGCAAAGTGGAAGGTCCAAAAAAAAAGAGTGTCCTGGCGTACAAGCTTTAAACCCTTCTGGACGTCTAAATCAAAAAAATCAATTGGATTCTTAATCAGTAAAGATGTCGCTATGGCCTCAACCATGGACAAGTCTAAAAAAAATTATTTCACAAAATGGCGGCCGTTTGAAAAATACAAATTTATTTTGCACGTTTTTTCACAATTCCGAATTTTTTAAAAATTGTAGAATTCAAGATATCGACTTTTCGGTAGTTCACGCCATAGAGGAATGTATAAAGAATGTACACGCTAAATTTCAAATAAATCGGTGAAGTAGAACTAGAGATATCGTGTACGCCAACTAGAAAAAAGTAGTTTCGAGAAAAACGCGTACTAGATATTTTACTCATAGAATGATACGCTATACTAACATATTTATAATAGCTGTAACTTTTTAAATAATTGATATTTTGAAAAATCCTAGAGCCTATTCTTGAATGTCTAAACATCGGAAATATAAAAAAAAAAATTTTCGATTTTTTTAAATTTCTAGACTAGAATACCCTCTTAAAACTTTTCAAAACAAGTGAGCTTAATTTAACGAAAACATTTTTTTTTATTTAAAATTTTTATATTTATAGAAACATTATGAATATTGCAGACAAGCTCAAAACAATAAAAAGTCGTGGGATACATTTGTGTCCCACTCCGGCTTTAACGTAACTTTTTTAACATAGACCTGGAAAGGTTAAGCACGATTCACAGTAATTAATTTACTTTCTAAATAATTTTAATTAAAAATTAGAGTATACAATTCAGTCTCGGAAAAATGTGCACATACGTCGTTTTATTTGAATACATAACTATTTTCTTTTTAAACCCAAAAAGTAATTTAAACAAATTCAATAAATACGAGGATGTGCGCATTCGAGCGAAAAGTGGCACATTTCCGAGCGAGGGAGGCAAATGAAGCGCGACGCGGAGCGGCGCGCTTCATTTTCCCGAGATCGGAATGTGCCACTTTGAGCTCGAATGTGCACACTCGGTTTTAAGCACGATTCACAATAATTTAAGCCAATTCATTAAACTAAAAGTCAGTTGAATAATTTCAATCGTTTTCTCTCACTCTCACTGACGATATTGTCGTATCTTTTCGCTCTCTTCCACCCATTGCTATGGTAAATACATTTTTCGAACATAAAATCGATATTTACCACACTAAATTTAATTTTTGATTTGAACGAGCTAAGAATAAAGTAGGCAAATCTAATAAGTACAAAGTTGGGCGCATTTGAGCGAAAAGTGGCACATTTCCGAGCGAGGGAGGCAAATGAAGCGCGACGCGGAGCGGCGCGCTTCATTTTCCCGAGATCGGAAATGTGCCACTTTGAGCTCGAATGTGCACGCTCGGTTTTAAGCACGATTCACAATAATTAATTTACTTTTTTAGACGTATAGAGTTTTATACTGTTGAATTTTTGTTAATTGTGCACTCGCAGCTTCCGCTGCTTACTTAAATTTTACTCTCCACCTCGCCAGAAGAAGTATCACTTCAAAACTAATTAGCACTTAAAAAACAAATCGTTAATGTTTTAATAGAAAATTGAATTATTTTTAATGTTCTCAGTTTTAGTCATATACTTTTTACGAATCATAAACCTCTGCGTGTAAAATCAAAGCGGGGGTGGTAAATACGGTCGAGCATACGAATCCTTTAAAGCTTTAAGGGAAAGCCGCAAGTATGCTAATTTATCTTGGCTCGTCTAATCTCTTTAACAGTAGTTACCCAAATTTGACATAATGTCGTATGAAGCATAAACTAACAACTAAGTTAAGGCCATATAAAACCTCAACGCCATAACCGAGCTCAATTTCAACTCCTCACTTTCGACGCGACCCTTCGATGCCGTCCAAAATCGACGCCGAGGAATTTTTTCGGCCCTAATTTAATTTCGCCAGACGTCTCATTAACATGCAAAAGAATTTTAATATAAATTCTCGACTGTCCGGAGGAACTCTTATCCCGTTAGAATCATCGAAATATTTAAAACTGAAATAAAATTGTTAGGTTTCCGTGCGCAAAGAAGGACTTTGAGGACATAATTTCGCATTCTTGTCGGTTTTGTTGGATGCTCTTCCAATAAAAAAGGAATCAGTTAGACACGGGCTTTTTAAAGAGCGGGGCGTAGGATTTTTACGCACTTTTAAAGCCCTTACCGGAGAGGATTGTCGAAAAGGTCTGGCGGAATAAGCATATGAAATTTGCCCCCGCACGAATTATGTTCGAGGGTCGTATTTCGCTCAATTTAGCCTTCCGAATCGCAGGTTTCTGCGAGTTATGTCGAAGAAAAGCGAAAATTAATAAGTGCAGAGTTTTTTTATCGCTTTTTCGCTCTTTTGCAACGGAATTTTGCTTTTTGTTAATCGATTTTGCCCTTTTGAGAATAAAACGTGGGCTATTTTTGGACGAACTCATAACTTAGGTTTTTTTTTCGAAATTCAACGATACGTAGGAACTTAAGGAAATTTTGAAAATCAATGGGAACATAAAAAAAATGATACGTGATAAAATAATTGCATTTTTCAGTAGAAGAAAATATTCTAAGTCTGTTGCTAATTGGCCCTGAATAATGACGTAATAAACTCTAATTAAACTAAATATTTGTTGTAAATCAAGGCCATTTAGCAAATTGATTGAAATTGCAATTTTCTGTATGCAATTCTTTTCGGTTCGATAAAACGTATTTTTTCGTGCAAAACAGGAAATAAACATGATAAGAGTACAATTACCTTGTGACGTCAGAGGCAGGCCACATGGCCTTGAAATGCACATGTCAAAATTTTGCAAATTTCCTGATTGGTTAATGCAAAATGAAGTGCAATTTAATCGATGGGTTTAATGCAGTGGGGGGCCTGTATATTATTTTATTAAATTTAGTCAGTAGTGCGGGGGTATCGAAAGAGTGTGCACGTGTGCCGAATTTTGGGATTTTTCTTATGGTTGATGAGTTCACGGTGCCCTGGCGACCCGGTACTTTTTTTGCGGTCATAAGGTACAACTTTTTATCTCTAACAATAATTCTACAAGGGGTCAAGTTGACGACTTTGTCGCTTAAATTATGACTCTGAAAAAATTAGTGCTGGAGCAGATTTTATATGCATATTTTGTTAGGCCCTTTCAGACCGATACAAAAATCATTTTGTTTGTCTAAACTTTTGCACTTACGTTCGTCCGAGTAAAGTGCAAAAGTCTATTTTAATCTTCGTGAAACAATGTTGATGGTTCAAATCGTATCTATCGAAAACATAAACTTTGTAAGAGCTTCGAGGGAAATTGCGAAACAAAGTTTGAGCAACCCTTTCGGTCAATAAGCTCAGCACCCAAAACTACACACGGCCAAGTCAAACGTATTACATTTTCACTTGTCTTAGGAGCTCCTCCGCTCTTTGAGAGGTAGTTAGAATTTTTTAACTATTAAAGTCGAATTAATAGTTGCTCGGATTGTGTGAAAAGTCACGTCAAAACAATTCGCAAAAAATTATTTTTTTTAATTTCACCGTCGTCGGCCGACATCTACATATCGTCTGTGACCGCACAATCAGACAGTCTTACATTTCCGCGTCCACGCTGAATGTTCTATCTATCGGTATATCATAAAAAGTGATTGGTCGGGAGTATGCTAAATTTGCCCAATTACGCGGTCTTTAACCATATGTGGTTTTCGGCCGACACGGTGAAATTTAACAAATTATTTTTTATCGGAATCGTACAAATGGAGTTCGATGGTTTGTTAAGTGCAATACGTTTATTAAATTTTAACGTAATATTATGCAAAGAGATGATTTATATCTGTAATTGTATGTAAAATGCAGCTAAGTAACTATGCATCGATTTTATTGGTAAATGAATAAGCAAAGGGGCGGGGCTTGTAGGTATATGGTCTTTCATATATAAAGCGAAACATTTTAATTTCTAATCAGTAATTGTTTATTCCAGGTCAATCTATGCTGCTCCGGGTGTCGGACAAAAAATTCAACTTTTGTGAAATCTGTTGTTACTACGGCATCTGAACATCTCTTTTAGTACCGAAGAAGCTGCAGGCACAATGAAAAATTGGATGGTAATTATAAATTTAATTATTAACATTTTTCGGCTTTTATTTTGACCAATATCGCACCGGAGGAGCACCCAATCGCAGGATCAGAAACGTATCATCTCATTTATTGCTTAATTTCTTTTTAGATGCGGTATCCTGGAAAAATTCATAAGATTTTATTTCGCACTTTTACAAATAAATAAAAAATTGTATTTTTTCGAACACACTATAGAGGCAATAAATCAACAAGGAAACTTGTGATTTTTCGAACTTCATTTAAACTTCAAAAAAATTAAAAAACACAACGAAAAACTTTTGTTTTTCGAACTTTCGATAATTGTTTGGTATTAAATCGATTAGTTTGATGAAAACTAGAATGAAGACCGAAGTTAATTAAAAATGTTGCCTATGTTTAAAGAATGCATTTTAGAGACTGCGTTTTCGATTTTATTAAAGTATTTTGTTTAATTAATTTGAAGTAATTGTGAAAATGAAAACATTCAATTTGTTATCGCTAATTTACTAAATTTGGATCCGTAAATTTTCATCTATTCATCTGTCTCTTTAAATTATGCTTAATAATATTTTGATATTTTAGTTAGTGTTTAATACTAATTAAACACATCATTTTACTCTCAAACAGTGTTCGTTTACCGATCCGTTCTCCGGGAAAGTCGCGTTTTTTTAATCGTAGTCTAAAACCGTAGAATGTCCTCCCAGTATATAAAAATGTCCTTTAAAAATAGTTCATTCGTCCGTTTAAATATGTGTTTGCTTTTCTAAAGACGTTTAACGTAGTTTTCGAAGTGTTACGGGAGTGCCGTGTCGGGGTTTGAGAGTGCGAACCGGGGATGGTCCTTTCGGACACAATTCAACGTAGAACTTCCAAAAAGGTAGGTGACAATTAATTTTTTAAAGATTTTTACGGTTATTTATAAAGTCCAATTAATAATATGCGTACAATGATTTTGTTTAATTACCGTTTTTCAAAATCTCTGTTTTCTAACATATTACATTTGCACTTGCATTCGGAGCTCCCCCGCTCTTTGAAGGGTAGTTAGATTTTTTTAATTATTTTTTTGGTTGTTTATAAGGACCAAGTAATACTGTCCGTACAATATTTTTTTTTAATTTGCGTTTTTCAAAATATTTGTTTTTTAAGAGGTAAATTAAAAGTCGTATACATTGGCACTAGGATTCCGCGCTACCCTGCTCTTTGAGGGTTAGTTAGATTTTTTTAATTATTTTTCTGGTTGTTTATAAAAACTAATTAATAATCTGCGTACAATATTTTTTTTTTAATTTGCGTTTTTAAAAATTTTTGTTTTTAGCATAGGTAAATTAAACGTCATACATTTCAACTTGCATTCGGAGCTCCCCTGCTCTTCGAGGGGTAGTTAGAATTTTTTTATTATATTTCTAGTTGTTTATAAAGACCAATTAATACTGTCTGTGCAATATTTTTTTTTAATTCGCGTTTTTCAAAATCCCTGTTTTTTAATATAATTACATTTAACGTCGTACATTTCCAATTGCATTCGAAGCTCCCCTGCTCGTCGAGGGGTAGTTAGAATTTTTTAACTATTTTTCTGGTTGTTTATAAAAACTAATTAATAATCTGCGTACAATATTTTTTTTTAATTTGCGTTTTTCAAAATTTTTGTTTTAGCATAGGTAAATTAAACGTCATACATTTCAACTTGTATTCGAGCTCCCTGCTCTTCGAGGGTAGTTAGAATTTTTTTATTATATTTCTAGTTGTTTATAAAGACCAATTAATACTGTCTGTGCAATTTTTTTTTAATTCGCGTTTTTCAAAATCCCTGTTTTTTAATATAATTACATTTAACGTCGTACATTTCCAATTGCATTCGAAGCTCCCCTGCTCGTCGAGGGGTAGTTAGAATTTTTTAACTATTTTTCTGGTTGTTTATAAAAACTAATTAATAATCTGCGTACAATATTTTTTTTTAATTTGCGTTTTTCAAAATTTTTGTTTTTAGCATAGGTGAATTAAACGTCATACATTTCAACTTGTATTCGGAGCTCCCCTGCTCTTCGAGGGGTAGTTAGAATTTTTTTATTATATTTCTAGTTGTTTATAAAGACCAATTAATACTGTCTGTGCAATTTTTTTTTTAATTCGCGTTTTTCAAAATCCCTGTTTTTTAATATAATTACATTTAACGTCGTACATTTCCAATTGCATTCGAAGCTCCCCTGCTCGTCGAGGGGTAGTTAGAATTTTTTAACTATTTTTCTGGTTGTTTATAAAAACTAATTAATAATCTGCGTACAATATTTTTTTTTAATTTGCGTTTTTCAAAATTTTTGTTTTTAGCATAGGTAAATTAAACGTCATACATTTCAACTTGCATTCGGAGCTCCCCTGCTCTTCGAGGGGTAGTTAGAATTTTTTTATTATATTTCTAGTTGTTTATAAAGACCAATTAATACTGTCTGTGCAATTTTTTTTTTTAATTCGCGTTTTTCAAAATCCCTGTTTTTTAATATAATTACATTTAACGTCATACATTTCCAATTGCATTCGAAGCTCCCCTGCTCGTCGAGGGGTAGTTAGAATTTTTTAACTATTTTTCTGGTTGTTTATAAAAACTAATTAATAATCTGCGTACAATATTTTTTTTTAATTTGCGTTTTTCAAAATTTTTGTTTTTAGCATAAGTAAATTAAACGTCATACATTTCAACTTGCATTCGGAGCTCCCCTGCTCTTCGAGGGGTAGTTAGAATTTTTTTATTATATTTCCAGTTGTTTATAAAGACCAATTAATACTGTCTGTGCAATTTTTTTTTTTAATTCGCGTTTTTCAAAATCCCTGTTTTTTAATATAATTACATTTAACGTTGTACATTTCCAATTGCATTCGAAGCTCCCCTACTCGTCGAGGGGTAGTTAGAATTTTTTAACTATTTTTCTGGTTGTTTATAAATATCAATTAATAGTCTGCATAATAGTTATTTTGATTCGCGTTTTGACAAACTCTGTTTTTTAACATATACACCACATTTCAAAGATTAAGTTATTTAAAAATGTAGATTTAAGCATCAACACATTCGAAAGCTATCAGCAATTTGCAGTAAAATTGAACGTAAAGCGTTTATCACGTCCTAAAGGGAATCTTCGTGCATCAATTTCAACCATTAAAGGGACATAAAGTTGACGTACTAACCTGATATCGATCTAAGGCTATCGCCGTTATAGATATTGTAGAAACGAATATACTCGTCGCCTGCAATGCTCCTATCATTCTACAAATAAAGGAATGATTCCCCAAGGCCCAATGTTTAGTTAAAATCTCCATCAAAGTAAGAGGCATCGTTACTGTACACAGTAGAAAATCCGAAACTGCCAAGTTCACAATAAACATGTTCCTCGGTGTTCGCATTGCTGGTTTTCGGACTACCGACAAAATCTGTAATTTAGATTTATGTTAAAACCTTTATTTAAATTATTACTAAATAACACACATCTAAGGGTTACATATATTGGCCAATTTAGTACGTGAACTAGAAAACAAATTACAAATTCTGATAACTTTGGTACTTTTTAAGTCAGTGCTTCTCAAACTTTAGATAACGGTCCTCACGAGAGCCCTTCATTTTCTGAAGGAAGAAATTCGTCGCACAATCGAAAATATAGATATTTGCTACACTTGTGCGTAAAGTGAAAGATTTCTGGTAGGTTTGTATTTGACGACACACGGAAAAATTGGTCACTACGAAAATCACAACTTTCGCAGCGCGTTTTTTTTTAGCCCAAAAGAAAAAATTTAAAATTTTGATTAATTTGAAGAGCTTAATAAATATGAATTTTTTCTAAGAGAGTTTTTTTTTGTCTGTTGAGCGGCACTGTTCTAAGTAAACTAATTTAAGCTGGGAGAAGGGTAAAATAGCAGTACTAAAGGATTACACTTTGTGTGCCCTTAATAAATATGAAACTACAAATTATAATAAGCGTCGGGTAAAATTCGCCGAATTATTTATTTAGTTTTAGAATTTCGAAGTTGAGATGAACATTTTACTGATTGCTGTACGTAAAGTTAGGCAGCGATACAACTAGATTTTGCCTCGGGAAAATAAATAAAATTTAAAAACAATATTCTATTAAAAAAAAATTATTAGTTTCGGAATTTTGAGATTTCTAAATGCAGTCTTTACAACACGAAAGGTCGTTCAATTCTATGTATTAAATTTAGTTTTCAAAATCTTTTTCTAAGATGATTAATTTTATAAGTAAGAATCTAGTGTGATATTTAAATTTCCAATTATGTGCGCTTATAAAGTAGTAATAAATAACTTAAAAAATTTATATCGTTAAACGATATTAAATTGAATGCGCCCTCTCCGAATTTCTTTAAATTTGAACTGTGCCATTTAGAATTTAAACATCAAACACGTTTAGTTCTGATTAGTTGCTTAATATCACATACATCTATCTTAATACATGCAATTTTAATTTATTTTTAATCCATAAAATTTTTTTGTAATTCCAACTGCGAAAGATTGATTTTCGAACGCCGTGCGACGGTAGTAAAGTGCTCGATTTTCACATGTCACAATAGAATATAGTTTTGTCGTGCCTTTCTGCGCGTTAAATTAAAATTTTCTTCCTTGATGCATTCCATTTTATTTTTTTGTACTAAAAAATTAAGTTTTCGATTATTATTTAAGGTAATGCAAGTGTTCCTCTCAAATCAAATTTCTGCATCGGGTTTTACAATAAATATTGATCGATATGTACCTATACGTAAAACGATACACCCGATGGACTTGGCACATTCACAACGGCATCTCGTATGCTGTACTCTGCGTATTCGATCCCGTAGTGAGTGCATCATAACCTTAACCTCGTGACGTCAAATCCAAGCCTACCGAAATCCCTCGCTTTATGCATATGTGTCGAAAATATCTAATTTTTAATAACAACAGCTTTTAAGTCTGAATTATACGCTTTATAAAATCATTAATAACAAAGTCCATACTTAAACAAAGTCAATAAAATCGAAATTTAATGTTTACAATCATTATTTCAAAAGAATCCAAAATACATTAAGTTAAAATTTGAACTTTAACTAACTAAACTCAAACACATTAAACATCGCGCTCCCATCGATTTTACATTATTAAAGCAGTCTCATTTATTTTTTTAAAGTAGGCAAAACACAAAAGAGCGAAGTAGCGTTGTTAAAATTAATATGTAGGTACAGTGGAAAGTCGGTTATCCGGACTAATTATTGTTGCAACTCATTCGGATAGTCGAAAATTCGGTTAATTGAAGATATAAAAAAAAACGCATTTTAGCTATATATAATGTGACCATGTGTCCTGTTTTGAATGGGACTGATCCGTTTTCAAATCATCTGTCCCGTTGTCTTCAAGCAATCATTCGGGACGCCATAAATTGTCAATTACGATATCGAATACACAGGCCTGTAAATTTAAGGTCATGACGTTCTCTCTAGAACGCAACAATAATCTACCATCATGGTGAAATTTCATCTTTCTTGATACCTGTCTTCAAGTTCTTTCAAATCTTGATGAAACCTTTCGCCTTGTTCTTCACCAACGGTTCCTAGATTTTCTGGTACGTATTCAATGTGCGAATTCTGGAAATTAAGTTTAATGCTCATATTACAGCCCATTAGACCTAAATTTGATATTATTTTCACTACTATTTCTTTGTGGTACGAGTTTTTATTGGTCCCCATACCAGGAGAAGGTATTTTTCTGCCCTTTTGACAATTTGACCAAAAACTGAATGATGTTGAAGTTACAAGGGTAGAAATCTTTTAAGGAAGTGGTAAAAAACTTTGTGGGGAACAATTAACACTCCGACTATAAAGAACTAGTAGGCAAAATGATATCAAATTTGGGTCTCATGGGCTGTAATATGAGCATTAAGCTTCATTTTCTGAATTCGCACATAAAATACTTTCCAGAAAATCTAGGAGCCGTTAGTGAAGAACAAGGCGAAAGGTTTCACCAAGATTTAAAAGAACTTGAAGGTAGGTATCGAGGGAGATGGAGTTCTACCATGATGGCGGACTATTATTGGTTACTGAAAAGCGACAATCCAAACAAGAAATTTAAAAGAAAATCACACAACAGAAGCTTTGGGGAAAAAAGGACCAGATTCCACAAAGTAAATTAATACGCATTTTAGCTTAACAATGTCTTCTAATTATATTTTAATAGTTTTCAAAGTTAGAAAGCAAGTAGGGGAGGGTGTCCTAAAGCGAGTAGGTAGCCCAAAGCGGGTAACGGCTCTTATGAGGATATGTTATATATTAGCTGAAATTTATATATTTATTTACACTGCCAGTACCTAGCCTTATTGATGTCATACTACTTTTGACACCTAAGTTGCTTAATATGGTCAAAAAATTAAAAAACAAAAAATTTAATAATTTTGTAAAATGTTTGAAATTAATTTAACTTCAATTGCTACTAAAATTCTTCACATTAACCCATTTTTTATAATGGGGTTTTCTTTTACAATAAACTAGTTTTATTATTTGACTAAATATTTTAATATCCATCCATTATTTTTTACGTTAATGTATCAAAACTAAGAAATGTGTGTTTGGGCAAAGCGGGTAGGTACCCTCTTTGCTTGTACCAGAAGGAGTAATTTTATTATAATTGATTGGAACTAGTTGATAGGAATAAATTGGTATTAAAAGTAAATGATTTAAAGCGTTGAAGCCATTAAGATTTAAAAACAATGGTAAACCGAAGTAATATTAAGATTGGAACAAATTAGCAGTTATCATATGAAAATGCTTAATATAACTTAATACTAATGTTACTGTCAAGAGCATGTCAAGGGTAGATAATTTTTTTTTTAACGGTTTTGATTAATCCGATTGGTTTATGAGAGCCTACCCGCTTTAGGCCCCACTGTCGGACAAAGCGGTTAATTTTTGACATTATATATTATTGAATTTATTTCTACAATTAAAGCAAAAATGTAATAATTTTTTTTTATAAAATTAAAGTTTAATAATTGTATAACGTAAATCTAAAAAAGAAACACTTTTTTTTAGCCGAAGTGGTTTTACATTAATCGATGAACCTTAACCTACCCGCTTTAGGCCACCTTCCCCTACTTTTCTAAATATATATTTTGTTCTGTGAGAAAACGTGTTTTTTTTTCGATTTTCTATCTGTAGCTTTTCCGAATAATTTGTGGGTGATGGAGAAAAACTAAGTTCATATTGGTCATCAGCGTATCAAAATACCCCAGAATTAGTTATTAGATACTAAAGAGGACGTCATGACCTTAAATTTTCAGGCCCTTGATATTAAGGAATTCTAACAAAAATTTCATTATTGCCTTGTTATTTAAATACAAATTAATTTCACGGCAATTTCTTAATAAAAAAACTGAAAAACTATGAAAGATAAGGGAAAGTCCAAGACAAAATTTTGAGAGGGCAACTACGGTTTTAGACTTAGGTACTTGAATTAGGCGTGCAGAAGAGCAACATGATAACTTATCAAAAGGAATAAAATTAATCTAATTTAATTCGACTTTTAATTTTTGAAGTGAATAATAGAAGATTAATATAGGGCAAGCAGTATAATTATTAGCCAGTTAAGCGACCTTAATATCGAAAATATCAAGTAAAAATAAATATAACAGTTGGAAATGAATAAAAGTTATGCCATATCGTTTTATATGAATGTATTTATTAGTTGAGACACCTTACATTCACTTTTGTTAAACATTTTAGGAATAAAATTAACATAAAAATATAAAGGGTTGCTACTATTGAACCGGAAAATCTTTGATCACTTATAGATAATTTGTTTATTAATTTACTTGAACAATTTCTTGTAGTTGACTAGCTACATTATTAATGAACATATTTTACTACTTATTCAAGGCATACAATCCTTGGCGGTTAAGTTTTCGGAGCTTTGATCGGATACCTCTCAGTAGGTTCGCGCCGCTTTTTTTTGCGACTATTTTTGATACTTTTGTCCAATTTTTACAGAATTCTTCATCATTTTTTGACACAATATTGTTTGATTTGAGGTATTCTTTGCATATAGCCCAAAATTGCTCGATTGGGCGTGCTAGAGGTAGTTTTGTTGGGTTTTTCAATTTAGGCACAAATTCGATGTTCTTGCTTTCCAAGAAGTTGCGCACATTTTCGTGATAATGACAGTTTCATAAACGAGAGTTTTTCTGTATCCACCTTTTAAAAAATATTGACGAGTTATTGCAGGATCTCTGTTTGCTTCAATTTCGAAGAAGCGGCGCGCATTTGTTCGAAACACTTAAACTTCAACGCGATTTCATTTATATTTAGACATTTTCATCGAAAATTTTTTTGTTTACATGAAAGCCCGCGCGCTTCGATTGACATGGGGATCTAGTTTTTAGTGCGTTAAGGGGTTACATGTGTTTCCGCGACTAAAAAACGGCTTATTTTTAACAATTTTTTTTTATACAAAAAATGAAATATTTTATTCAAACTTTTTATTGCCTTAAATATACACATTTGTCAAAGAATTCCTGAAATTTTTGTAGAAAAATATTTAAAACTCTGCCATTGCGACGTCATTTTCGGCGACCTCTCGGAAAAAGGGTGCTTGCGCGTTGTCAACAGAACTCATGACTGGATCAACTGATGTCAAAAACAAAAAATTGGTGTTTTAGTTGATACCTTAAACTAGAATTTGAACGAAGGAAAATAAAAAAAAGTGAAAATTGGATTTTTGGCAAACCCTTTTACAAAAAATTAACAATTTCGGTAAAATTTGCTCTATATTTTTTTTTTTTAATAGTTGTATTACAAATCAAACAAAATCCTTCGTTCAAGTCTTTGTCAATAATATCTCGAAGACGTGTGTAAAATTGATCAAGATCGGTTGAGTAGTTTTCGAGAAATCTTGACAACCGACTTTGAAAATACAGTTTCGAGAAAAACGCGTTTTAAGTTTTGTTCCAATATTTAAAACTCTGCCATTGCGACGTCATTTTCGACGACCCCGCGGAAAAAGGGTGCTTTGTGCGTTGACAGCAGAACTCATGACAGGATCAACTGATGTCAAAAAAAAAAAAAAGGCGCGCTGAGCCCAAACTGACTTTGAGCGCGCAACTTCCAAATGCTCCATCTCCGAAACTATTACTCCGATCGATTTGAAAATTTAAGACAACATTCTAGAGATGTTGTACAATTTAATAAGACAATTAAAAAAAAATCGATTTTTTTGAAAGCCGTGAAACCCATGTAACCCCTTAACCCATTTCTTTCTATTTAAATTAGCCGCTCAAAGATTTTCCGGTTCAATAGTAGCAACCCTTTAAAACATAAAGTTTTATTAATTGGCCATATTATTGCAGTTATTGACCAAACCAAAGAATAAAATATAAAATTAAACTTGAAATTCTGTAATCACTAAAACGTGTCTTCATGATAATGTTCATGTTCAGAAGGTTTAGAATCATCATTTAACGATAAACAGTTATGGCATATAACGTCAGAAAGCTCATCGTTTGTTCCTCCGGCAAAAAATCTCACATCGGAAAAGAACTAATCCACCTAGCAAAATTTTGTTGAAACTTTTTGACAGATAATAAAATTGTTGCCATGGATGTTGTTTTAAATCAACCATTTATCTAGAGTGTTGCTAGTTTTTTAACATCAAAGTTGAAATGGCTAATAACTATACCGCGTCCCCTAGTATAATCCAATAAATACGAGGATGTGCGCATTCGAGCGAAAAGTGGCACATTTCCGAGCGAGGGAGGCAAATGAAGCGCGACGCGGAGCGGCGCGCTTCATTTTCCCGAGATCGGAATGTGCCACTTTGAGCTCGAATGTGCACACACGGCTTTAAGCACGATTTGCAATAATTTTGGCGCTGAAAAATTAGTAAATAATTTTTATCGTTCCCTCTCGCTCGTACTTATGAGTTTGTTATATCCTTTCGCTTACTCCCACTCATTGCTATGGTAAAAATAGGTTTTTGGCACATATAATCGATATTTACTGAACTAAATTAAATTCGATGATTGGAAAGAAAGTTTAATTTATAAAATTTAATAAATACGAGGATGTGCGCATTCGAGCGAAAAGTGGCACATTACCGAGCGAGGGAGAATGAAGCGCGACGCGGAGCGGCGCGCTTCATTTTCCGAGATCGGAATGTGCCACTTTGAGCTCGAATGTGCACACACGGCTTTAAGCACGATTTGCAATAATTTTGGCGCTGAAAAATTAGTAAATAATTTTTATCGTTCCCTCTCGCTCGTACTTATGAGTTTGTTATATCCTTTCGCTTACTCCCACTCATTGCTATGGTAAAAATAGGTTTTTGGCACATATAATCGATATTTACTGAACTAAATTAAATTCGATGATTGGAAAGAAAGTTTAATTTATAAAATTTAATAAATACGAGGATGTGCGCATTCGAGCGAAAAGTGGCACATTTCCGAGCGAGGGAGGCAAATGAAGCGCGACGCGGAGCGGCGCGCTTCATTTTCCCGAGATCGGAATGTGCCACTTTGAGCTCGAATGTGCACACTCGGCTTTAAGCACGATTTGCAATAATTTTGGCGCTGAAAAATTAGTAAATAATTTTTATCGTTCCCTCTCGCTCGTACTTATGAGTTTGTTATATCCTTTTGCTTACTCCCACTCATTGCTATGGTAAAAATAGGTTTTTGGCACATATAATCGATATTTACTGAACTAAATTAAATTCGATGATTGGAAAGAAAGTTTAATTTATAAAATTTAATAAATACGAGGATGTGCGCATTCGAGCGAAAAGTGGCACATTTCCGAGCGAGGGAGGCAAATGAAGCGCGACGCGGAGCGGCGCGCTTCATTATCCAGAGATCGGAATGTGCCACTTTGAGCTCGAATGCGCACACACGGCTTTAAGCACGATTTGCAATAATTTTGGCGCTGAAAAATTAGTAAATAATTTTTATCGTTCCCTCTCGCTCGTACTTATGAGTTTGTTATATCCTTTCGCTTACTCCCACTCATTGCTATGGTAAAAATAGGTTTTTGGCACATATAATCGATATTTACTGAACTAAATTAAATTCGATGATTGGAAAGAAAGTTTAATTTATAAAATTTAATAAATACGAGAATGTGCGCATTCGAGCGAAAAGTGGCACATTACCGAGCGAGGGAGGCAAATGAAGCGCGACGCGGAGCGGCGCGCTTCATTTTCCCGAGATCGGAATGTGCCACTTTGAGCTCGAATGCGCACACTCGGTTTTAAGCGCGATTACAAAGCGTCCCGTTTTAACAGGAAAAAAATGGGTCATATTAATGTTTGCAAGAAACGCAACAAATATTAATCACTAAAAACACTGTTTAGCGCGAAATACAAAATAAAATAAAAGGTTCGGTTAATTGAGGTTTCACTGTACTCATATAAAAGCGATTGCGGGGATTTCGCCTCCGCGAAACAACCCAGAAATTATGTATAGGTATCTTCTTATCCCAAGGGATCGACAATAGATCGGACAATTATTTGCTAGATTATTCGGTTTATGATTACATTAGAAAGCGGTCAATGAGCGTTTGTAATCTGCATTTATATTAATGATTTACTAAGTCGGTCCTCCATTCTGATTCAAATTTCTTATGTAAATTGCCCCCGAAAGCTCTGTAACTAAATAGTAATAGGAGTAGCAGTAGCAGCTCGTCAGCTACGCGAAATTGTAATAATCTTCCATAATTTAATTTGCTCTTCATTATCATTTCCTCCGACCTAATAATAGAAAATTTCGCGTCGCTCCTCGTAGACAACAATTCCGTCACTTCCGACGGCCTTTAATTCTATTTTTATGGATTAATCGGGCGCGAGGCAAGTCTCGGACAGCCCCAAAAGTAATCTCTTAGGACGCATCGTTCCGGAAGCGATGAAAGCTTTCCCTACCGTGTCGCAGACACCTTGACAACTTTTATATCGAATTTTTATTTTTAGTCCGCAGATTGAGAAAATATTTTCAATTCCTTACTTTGTTTAGTAATTATTTGTCTTCCGCGTGCTTTTGAAGGACGCTCACGGCCTCCGTTTATTTTCCGATTTTAATGGAACGAAACGACAAAAAGCAATTTGATTTCTTTTTTGTTGCCGGCATCGTTTTGTTTAGATATTTGCCTTTCAATATTTTTCCGATTGTTAGACGCGCACAAATAGTTTTTCTAGTGGAATTTCGCGTTTTTATAAGTGCGAAACGTCGAAGGAAATTTGGGGGGGCAGGGGGTTGTTTTTCGAAACGTAATAACGTCTTTGTTTAAATGGGTTAGACGTCTTTTGTAAAATGTACACCTCGCGTCGCGCAAATTAAATCCAGTAACCTCGTTTTCTTGTTCTCATATCTTGGGGGAAAGCTAATAAAGTTTGCCGAAGTACGTTTTGCTTTATAAATGAGTTGCAATGCGCAGCACGAATTTTAAATGTTTGTCCCCTATTTTGTGCGGCGCGCCGAAATCGCGCTGACGCGCCCGAATTGAATTGTTTTTAGGTCGGACGAAGCGATTTTTAATAAAACGGCTCGCCGAAAGGGCCAAAGTGCGTAGGGGGAAAGTGGCATGAAACAGCCAGTTTTAAAAAAAAGGGATAAATAATATAGAAGGACATCAATAAATTAATTTTTTTTTAAAATCTGTAATTGTTCATGCATTCATGTATACGTAATGTCATAAAACATTTTTCAAAATTAACGATATTTTTCGACTTCTAATCATCTATAAAAAAAATAAAATTTGGCTTTTTCATAACCTATAGGTATTGAAACAGCCAACCCAATTTTTGAAAAAGCCATGTTCTTATTACAAAAATAATGCAATTTCCTTTTTACGCCACAGGATTTACCAGGCTGTTCAATAAGTTTTGTCGTTCGATAAGAAAAACACAATTTTATGGTTCAAAATACACTTTATTATTCAGTATAATCTCCCTGAAGATTAATACACTTGCTCCAACGATCCTCCAATCTGTGGATCCCATCCCTGAATTGAGAATCCGGAAGGTCTGCAAAATACGCTTCAACAGCCGTTATGACCTCTTCATTTGATGAAAAACGCTTGCCACGCATAAATTTTTTGAGTTCTGGAAACAAATGGAGGTCGCTGGGGGCCAAATCTGGTGAATACGGTGGATGCTCCAACAATTCGAACTTTAATTCATGGATTTTAGCCATTGTCAAAATGCTCTTGTGACACGGTGCATTGTCCTGATGAAAAAGGATTTTTTTACACGAATTTTTTCCTTCAACTGGTCCAAAAGGTTGCAATAATATTCAGAATTAATTGTTTTACCAGTTTGCAAGTAATCCACAAACAAAATTCCTTTCGCATCCCAAAAAACAGATGCCATAACCTTCTTGGCCGATTTCCGGACACGAACTCGTTTCGAAGCCAAACAACCAGGTTCACACCACTCTTTAGCCTCTTGTTTTGATTCAGGATCATGGTGATAGACCCAAGTCTCATCCATAGTGATGAATCGACGCACAAAATCCACTTTACCCTTTTTTAAAACGCTCCAAATGTTGCTGAGAAAGTCGCATTCGAATGTGTTTTGTTCCATTGTTGGCGAATGCGGCACCCATTGTGCACACAGCTTTCTAAAACCCAAAATTTCACTTAAAATATGGCTCACACTGCCTAATGAGATGTGTAGAGCCTCTACTAAATTTCTTTCAGTCAATCGACGATCTTCCAAAACCATATCCTGAATTTTGGCTATGATTTCTGGAGTTGATGCGCTTTTTGGACGTCCTTCACGTGGATCGTCTTCAAGGCTTGTACGACCACGTTTAAACTCAGCAACCCATTTTTCTACTGTTCTAATTGTAGGTGTACAATCATTATACACTTTTAACATTTGTTCGTGAATTTCTTTTGGTGCTACACCTTCCAAAAATAAGAATTTTATTACTGCACGATATTCAATTTTTTCCATTGTAAAAAAATACTGTGACACGGCGACACTAAATGGCTTGTAAACAAAGAATGAATTGACAGATTGAAATGAAATTTCACATACGTTCATATGAAGAGTGTAGCAACAAAACAAAAAAAAATTTGGGCTAGTAGCAACGCCCTCTCTGATCGAACGACAAAACTTATTGAACAACCTGGTATATGCCCAACCATTACAATTTTGCATCGGTACCACTCTTGATTGCTATTACTACAATTAGGTATTTGAAAAAAAAAAATTATTGATTTTTTTTATGTATTTTAAAACTTTATTATTAATAATATGGATATTTAATGCAAAATACTTAAAAAAAAATTTTTTTCAATTAATTATAAGCAATTAAAAATTGATAAGATTTAAAAAAAAATCACGTGACTATAAACGCGCCAAAATTGGCCACCATCTTTATGACGTCATAATGTTATAGCTGTTTAATAACAGGACAGCGTTTACGGCTATTACACGTGAGTTGACAATAATATTGAAAATTTACTGCTAAAAAAACGATTTGTTAGTTAATTACGATTAGCTATGTGTGATAAAGGATTTATAAAGACAAAGTCTGATAATATTCCTGATGTTGATATATTTTTGACTGAATTCTACTTATTTGATTTGTATACTTGGATAAATAATAATTACTAACAATAGTGTTATAAAATACTTACATCGAAATGATCTTCACAACAAAAAAAATTCGATTTTGTTTAGGGATTATAACGATGCACTGCTTGAAACCATTTATTTCGACGTTTTTCATCTTGGGGAACATTTAAAAACATTTTGTCAGGAATTGTTTTTGTAGTATTTGTACATAATGGTACAAAACGAGAACGATAACTTTTGTGGTTCGACATTTTCAATATAAACTTGAGTATTTAACCATGACAAAAGAATTAAATAGATCAAAACACTGCATTTATTATTTCCGTATAAGCTGCAATGAATGAAAACTAACATTATGACGTCACACACGCTCGTGTTTGTTCGGGAGCTGTCGGCGTGATTTCGGTACTGGATTCAAAATTAATTTTTATTTTGATATAACTTTTGAAATATTGCGAAAAAAAATAAAAAAAAAATAGTTTTGTTATAAAACTTATATATGATCTTTCCATTTATCACAAAAAAAAATTCAAAGACCTAATTATTATTGCATTTTATGCAATTAAAAGGTGGCTTTTTCATTACACTGCAGTCCGGCTATTTCAAAACATATTCTCTCAAGAAACAAAATCTCGAAAATTACTATGAAATCAAAGATTAGTCTACAAAATATATACGTTATTAGAAGGCCTAATATATCTATAAAATTACAGTGTAATCATATTATTATTAGTTTTGTACGTATAGGCGTTAGAAGACAAATAAACTGAACTCAAAACCTTACTTTTTGACGACAAAATCTTCAATACGTCGTATCGGCGCCGTTTATTGACGGTGAACGGTCAAATTTTTGTGGGGGATATCTGGCTAGTGTTGCCATCTTAAAATAATAATACATGAACGATTCGTATGAAAACTACCGCGTAATTGATAATGGCTTTTTCAAAACTTGGCTGTTTCATGCCACTTTCCCCCTATAACGCGGCTTTAAATTACAGAATGATAAATGGAAGCTCATGCGTGGGTTAAACAAAGATCTAAATTTATGGGCGTAGAAGGGTTGACATAGAAGTTAAATAATTTTTAGTTTTCGTTTGTGTTCGGGTTCGTCAAAAGCGAGCTTTATAAATTTCCTTTAAATAAGAGACGAGGGTAGTTTATCGTTCGTGCGGCGAAATATCCTTTTGACGAAGTAACTAATAGGCTTGTAACTTGTTTATTGGATAAGTATCATAGATGAGAAAATTGCGTCGCTATTGCTTTTACACCAAACAAAACAAGTTTGATGGGGTGGTTTTCAGTAATTGGAAGGGCTTTTTGATTTTATTGGCCCATTGCATCTTTCGAATTACTTGGAAATAAATTGTTTTAAAAAATGTTCGATTTTTCGAAAATTCACAATAGAAGCCTTTTGTTTTTATTATTTATTAATTTATTAAAAAAAATATATTAGGTTCAAGAAGATGAATCACCGAAATGTTAAAATTGCAAATCAATTTTTTTAGAAAGTAAACTAATTATTGTGAATCGTGCTTAAAGCCGAGTGTGCGCATTCGAGCTCAAAGTGGCACATTCCGATCTCGGGAAAATGAAGCGCGCCGCTCCGCGTCGCGCTTCATTTGCCTCCCTCGCTCGGTAATGTGCCACTTTTCGCTCGAATGCGCACATCCTCGTATTTATTAAATTTTATAAATTAAACTTTCTTTCCAATCATCGAATTTAATTTAGTTCAGTAAATATCGATTATATGTGCCAAAAACCTATTTTTACCATAGCAATGAGTGGGAGTAAGCGAAAAGATATAACAAACTCATAAGTACGAGCGAGAGGAACGATAAAAATTATTTACTAATTTTTCAGCGCCAAAATTATTGCAAATCGTGCTTAAAGCCGAGTGTGCACATTCGAGCGAAAAGTGGCACATTCCGATCTCGGGAAAATGAAGCGCGCCGCTCCGCGTCGCGCTTCATTTGCCTCCCTCCCTCGGAAATGTGCCACTTTTCGCTCGAATGCGCACATCCTCGTATTTATTAAATTTTATAAATTAAACTTACTTTCCGATCATCGAATTTAATTTAGTTCAGTAAATATCGATTATATGTGCCAAAAACCTATTTTTACCATAGCAATGAGTGGGAGTAAGCGAAAGGATATAAACAAACTCATAAGTACGAGCGAGAGGGAACGATAAAAATTATTTACTAATTTTTCAGCGCCAAAATTATTGCAAATCGTGCTTAAAGCCGAGTGTGCACATTCGAGCTCAAAGTGGCACATTTCGATCTCGGGAAAATGAAGCGCGCCGCTCCGCGTCGCGCTTCATTTGCCTCCCTCGCTCGGAAATGTGCCACTTTTCGCTCGAATGCGCACATCTTTGTATTTATTGAATTTATTTGTATTGAATTTAGTGACGCGAAAGAAGTATAACTTCTAACAAAAGTACAAGCACCGGTTTTCTTTCCATTGTATATTATAAAAAATTTCGTGTTTTAAAAATGCGTACGTGCGCAGCTGTTGTTTACCTGTTTTGTAAAATGCAGTTTTTTGTCTATTTCCTTACAACTTGCGATAAAGATAAGGAAATCGGTTCGTTCAAAGAAAATATTTCGTATCAAAACTGTTATTTGCTTTGTTGCAACGTAACAGAGCGCATTTGTGTTAGGCAGTGATCGCTTTCAATTGTGTTTTAATTATGTAAAATAAATAATAAACGGTAGCTTGTGTTTAATTATGTAGTGCAGCATCCATTTGATCGAGAAAATAATCGATGGAAAGGTAGATCATGTTTTATTAATTCACGTACAATATATTTAATTTATCAAATCTCAGTTGTAATAAGAAAAATATTAATACCAAATTACATACCTACGTAAAATATATAAAAGAATGTTTAAAAAAACCGATATTTTTTTCAGTCTCACATGAAAATAGCGCAAAACACGTCGAAATAAAAATATTGTCCAAATCCCAGCACTTAATTACAATTTTAAATTAACTTTATGGAAAAAAATAATTCATACTCTGCGGGAGTAAATATAGTTAAAAAATCATTTTCCTAGGCTATGTAACTAGGGAAACTTTAAGTTTCGTGGGGGCTGTTAAAATTGGAATTATGTGCTGGGATTTGGGCAGAATTTTTATTTCGATTTATTATGCGATATTTTTATGTAAAAGTAAAAATAAAACAGCAAACCCGCGATAATCCGGCGCCCTTTGTCATTCGACATGCTAATTACATACATTCCTACATATGTATTGATTTACACCAATATGTAGCGGAACCTGTTGTACCTAGGCTCTTTTTTGACTTGTAATTTTTTTTTAATTGTAGGGCAAGGTGGCCTAAAGCGGGTCGGTTAAGGTTCATCGATTAATAAGAACCACTTCGGCTAAAAAAAAAGTGTTTCTTTTTTAGATTTACGTTATACAATTATTAAACTTTAATTTTATAAAAAAAAATAATTACATTTTTGCTTTAATTGTAAAAATAAATTCAAAAATATAAAATGTCTGAAATGAACCGTTTTGCCCGACAGTGGGGCCTAAAGCGGGTAGGCTCTCATAAACCAATCGGATTAATCAAAACCTGTGAAAAAAATATCTACACTTGACATGTTCTTGACAGTAACATTAGTATTAAGTTATATTAAGTATTTTCATTTTATAACTGCTAATTTGTTCCAATCTTAATATTACTTCGGTTTACCATTGTTTTTAAATCTTAATTGCTTCAACGCTTTAAATCACTTATTTTTAATACCAATTTATTCATACCAACTAGTTCCTATCAATTATAATAAAATTACTACTTCTGGTACAAGCAAATAGGGTACCAACCCGCTTTGCCCAAACACACATTTCTTAGTTTTGATACATTAACGTAAAAAATAATGGATGGATATTAAAATATTTAGTCAAATAATAAAACTAGTTTATTGTAAAAGAAAACCCCATTATAAAAAATGGGTTAATGTGAAGGGTTTTAGTAGCAATTGAAGTTAAATTAATTTCAAACATTTTACAAAATCATTAAATTTTTTGTTTTTTAATTTTTTGACGTTATTAAGCAACTTAGGTGTCAAAAGTAGACATCAGTAGGGCTGGATACTGGCATTATAAATAAATATATAAATTTCAGCTAATATATAACATATCCATATAAGGGCCGTTACCCGCTTTGGGCTACCTACCCGCTTTAGGCCACTCTCCCCCTTTATGTAACAATTTGTTGATAAAATGAATTGCATCGTAGTGGGACACTAATAAGGCATTCATCATAAAATATTTGAAAGCATTACCAACCGTTTACTCAAATTGCTATAAGATTTAAAAATTAGTGGATCTATAGCCTAGGTACAACAGAGGTGATGTACCTTGGCTCTATTCACATTAAGCAAAATAAAACCCATTGTTCTATGAAAACTATATATTTATTTTTTAATTATAAGAACTACTAATGTTCTTCTTTGAGATGACACTAAAATTGCTTCAAAAATTAACAATACTCTTCTCGTATACTAAAATTTCACATACTTTATAGTTAACTATGCAAAAATTTTAATTTTTCGTTAGACTTGCGAGGCATATTATCTGAAGCAAAATTAAAAATAAATAAGAATTTATAACAAAGGTATATCTAAATTTTATTTATTGCACGTTGATCTTAGGGCCGAGGTACAATTTATTGACAGTGACCGAGGTACAACACACCGACCCTTAATGTTTAAACACAAAAATAAAATTAAAGATTATGCTGTGCCAAAATCAGACCACTACTATGCAAACATTAATAAATAATCTTTCTATTACGATGAGTCATTTGTTATTAGGTAATAAAAATCAATAAGATATTTAAGTAAAAAGAACATAAAAAGGCTTACTTTTTCTCGATTAAAAATTTCAATTGATCTCATACATTAACAAAGTACATTGGCCAGCTACTGCTAACTTTACGTTAATGTCTGTCAATGTGGCATTTGAAATATCGAAAATTATGGGTCACGAAAGCCCGCAAATATTAAAAAAAATAAAGTTGCCCTAGGTACAAAGGGACCAAGATACAACAGGTTCCCCTACATTATTTTAGAACTACAAAAGTTAATGTCTAGAAGTACAAATAGGTACTAATAATATAAATGCTATCAAACATATTCAATAGTTACGTGTAATAATTAATTAACTTCCTAATAATTTTTTAAATTATTCTTATTTGTTTAAAATTTTAGAGTTTTATGTCACTAATTTGACGCGTAAAATAGTAAATGTGCGAAAAAAAACTAATTTAAAACTAAAATAATCCAATAGGGTAAAACGTCCAGTGAATGACCGATTTCTTGCATGGAGATTTATTTTTCGAAATTATTGAAATCTAACGCAAGGTTTGTTTTTAATAGGTTTTCGGAACGTAACTCTCCTTTATGTGCTAGATCTGCGTCTCACGTAACACGGTTTCATACAACACGCCATTTTCTAGGAATTTATCCACCGTATTATAGGAGGGTTACCTGTACGTAACATTAATTCGCCAAACCGTACGCCTACGACTTCACTACCAATATTTTGTAAATAAATTGATCTCATTAATGTCAACAACTTTAGTCATAAACATTTTTTTTCTTTTTCATTCATTTGAAAGCAATCCTTTTCGCTTTTTGCTTACGAAAAACAAATTTAATGGGGGTGTTTTTTTTTAATAAAATCTTCAGACACAACAAAAAAGTATTTAACAAAATCTTTTGATTTAGAAAGAAAAAAACATTTCTTAAAGGAAACTTGAGTACGATTTATTTTTTCGACGACTCTCGCAGAGATACCAACGCCCGAAAGCTTACAAACCCGAACGCGCATTTTATAATTTCTTTTAAGTTCCTAAAAAAATTTTAGTAATTTTTTAAAGACAATTACTAGTAGATTATGTGCAAAATTAGCCATAAAAACAATTAACAACTAAAAAAATTAATTAATTGTAGTTTCTGCTTAAGCAGGCCATATCAAAAAAATTCGCATCGTTAGACCGATTAATTTCAAAAATAAAAGGTGGGGGTGGCAATTATCAAAAACCAACTTTGATTTTCTTCAAGCGCAAACGTTTAATTGCTCTGAAATAACTTTACAAATGAATTTGTTCATAGTTTAATACGGCTCTTGGTTTTAAATTGTTAGTGGCATTTTTTGGGCTACTTATTGGAGACATCCCAGTACTCACCACTAAAGTATTTCCTAAAGCACCAACGGCGATCAGAATGCTATACATGACGATCAAAATCGTGTAAGCAGGCTCGTCCACAGCTCTATTGTAAATATATCTGTCGACAAGTTGCGGATCCACATCTTTGCTCTTTCTTACGATCTCACTTTCACTCGAGTTTAAATTTATATTGAAATACGAATCCATTTTTCGAAAAAAAATCTTTACTTCACGTCATGACATAATTCAACATCTTCGCACTGCTCGCCGAAATAAAATCACACTCCGATTTAACAGCACATTTTGCCTCCAGAGCCGAAGAAATCTGAAAATAAAAAAATTCGTTAATTAATTCTGAAGAGCTTCGAAAAATTTAATTTAATTCGGCACATCCGACAAGGATTCAATATTGAGCGGCGCTCCTTCCTCCCTTATGCTCGTGTTTATGGATCTTGACGTGAGTAAATGTAAATTTGCGTCAAGCCTATTACTTCTTATCGTAAACGATTGACAAAAATTGGAGCAAAGTGCTTTCGTTTGAACTTGAGCTTTTCGTGCTTTAAAATCTCAAACAACGTTCATTATTGGGGCCCGAACAACAAAAAACTTTTGTTCGGGGGTCGGAAAATAAAGTCATATTGGCTTGTAAGTTTTCGGGCCCGGAAATGGCTTTCACGTTAGAGGGATTAATCACAACAAAGCTCGGAAGCTTAGTCCGTTAATTGCGGGAATTCGATTCGGCCGTTTGCAAACGAAAAGCCGCGCAACTAATTCCCGGAATAAAACACGTACGGTCGGGCAACGATTTCGCCCAAATCGCTAATTAATTAATTTGTTTATAATCGAGGGGTGTGGGGCGCTTAAAATTTTCACCCGTTCGCTAATGGAATGTCTATAAGGTTACACGCGCGCTGAAGAAACGATCAAATATTTATGATACAAGTTCGGGTCCTTTTTAATTACATGTTTACTTGATTTTGAGTGCTGAATAAACAGTGTAAGTTTTAGTAAACGTTATTAAATTTACAACAGCTGTCGTATTGAATTTCGCTCACTATATTTACTGGTAAATGCGTTCGAAGATATTGAAATTGCTTTTCCTTGTGTTTCTCTCCCATTGGGTTATTGATTTTATTAACAAATTAGATTCGATCTATCGACATAGGGGAGAGTGGGGCACGACGGCCCCCCTCAAAAATTTGGTCAAAAAACTGTTTTTTCATTTTTGGTCAAATTATGGTACCTCTGATATTTTAAAGATATTTTAAGCTAATCTGCGATATCTGGGGCATAATGGACCACCTGAAAAAAAACTTGCTTTAGGAAAAATGGAAAATGTTCCATTGAAACCAAAAATGTAAAGAAAAATGAAATTAAGGAAGAGGGGAGGGGGGCAAAATGGGCCCATAGCGGCAAAATGGGCCCATAGCGGCAAAATGGACCCCCTAAAATTTTTGGTACTTTGAAGTAATTTTGGGTAACATGGGTTTTTGAGGCAAAAAACGCATTTTTTTCTTAAGGGGTCCATTTTGCCCTCCTCTCCTCTACATAGCAAATAAAAAATTAAAAACATTTCATAAAATGAAAACAGTAATTATTTATATAAAACAATTAAACAAATCAACAATAACATCAAATAAAACTAATAATAATTCTTCTAAACATTTATGAAAATTCAACTTTCAACGAAACATTATTAACCATAACATTATTTTACATTTTAACATTAATTAAAATTTATTATAATTCTTTTAAACATTAACTTAAAACTTTAAATAAAATAAAAAATTTTTACAATA
The DNA here is from genome assembly GCA_036325965.1 of Sinopyrophorus schimmeli. Classification (NCBI taxonomy): domain Eukaryota; kingdom Metazoa; phylum Arthropoda; class Insecta; order Coleoptera; family Elateridae; genus Sinopyrophorus; species Sinopyrophorus schimmeli. The sequence continues at coordinate 259,169 of JARFIZ010000012.1, read as the reverse complement.
ATAATTAATAAATTACATCAAGATAACTCAATAAATTATTCTTCGCAGTAATCACAAATATATTCATCAGAATAATCTTCGTCAATACCTGCGCAAGAGTCATGAGACCATTTATTGCAATTTTAACACTGAATCCACGATTCTGTAGATTCTGAGTAAAGCCCATTGCAATAAAGACAATTGCAGTCATTATTTTTAGATTTTAAACAATTTTTCTTTAAATTTTTTGATATTTTTGATTTTATTGTTTTTTTTTTTGTTCGACTGAGGTGCTTTTTTCTTTGCTTGAGCTTTAATTTTTTTTTCTTTAAGCTCTTGGCAATCATTATTTTGAACTTTTAAACAAATTTTCGAGTGAAATTAAAGTATATATAGTAATTAACATAGGGAAAAACATTTTTAACGTTGAAAACAATTTTTTTAAATTAAAAAAAAATTTTTTTTGGAGCATTTTTTAGAGGGGGGCCGTCGTGCCCCACAAAACAAATTTTTTTTTTGAGTTTTGGAAAAATGTCGGTGAATTTGTTCAAAATAGAACAAAAGTAAACTGTTTTGATAGATGAAAGCCACAAAAAGTATTAATCGGCTTATGGGGGCCGTCGTGCCCCACTCTCTTCTACAGTAAAACCTCGATTATCCGAACCTCAGTTATGCGGATTCGCGATTATCCGGATTGTCAACCGCGTTCGGACTCGTTGCGAAAATTAAACCTCGGTATTACTTACTAAATATTTTATTTTGTATTTCGCACTAAACAGTGTTTTTTTTGCTTTGTTGATTTTAAGATGATGTGCGACTGTTTTATTTAGTGACTAGCTGGACCGCCCGGCTTCGCACGGGTGGCAAAAACGTTTACGTGGAAATTTATTTTGTTCTATCGTCAATGGTTTTCGCAGCGTACGCGATGTAAGGAATTTTATGAGTAATTTTTTTACACCTTGAGTTACATTAATCGAGATTTTTAACGGAACCCTAAACTTTTTGAAAATCTAATATAGCCTATGTTACTCACGAAGAATGTAGCTTTTTGATGGTGAAAGAATTTTTAAAATCGGCCCAGTAGTTTCTGAGCCTACTCATTACAAACAAACTTACAAATCTTTCCTCTTTATAATATTAGTACAGATTAATATTTGTTGCGTTTTTTGTAAACATATACCTAACAATTTGACCAACCTTTTTCCTGTTAAAACGGGACGCTTTGTAATCGTGCTTAAAACCGAGTGTGCACATTCGAGCTCAAAGTGGCACATTCCGATCTCGGGAAAATGAAGCGCGCCGCTCCGCGTCGCGCTTCATTTGCCTCCCTCGCTCGGAAATGTGCCACTTTTCGCTCGAATGCGCACATCCTCGTATTTATCGGATTTGCCTATATTATTATTTTATTCTTGAATTCAAAAAATTAAAAGTCGAATAAATTAGATCTATTTTTTGTTTGAAAAAGGTTAGATGTTTTATTCTTTTTGATAAATTACCATGGTGCTCTTCCGCACGCCTAATTGCAGCGAGCTTAATAAAAATATTTTTAGGTGTACTTTCGACTGTTTACTAATTCGCATTTTTGATTAATTAAAATTGTATATGATTCAAATTTTCTCAAGTGGGCCACTAAAAATCAACTAGTTGATTTTTATATCATCTTTTGCAGATTGTTGAAGGTTTATATGTCAAAATTAATGTCTTCAAATATTTTTGCGTAATTTAAATTTTTGTAAAAACTATAAACAAATAAGTTTTAGGGCACATTTTGTATACACTGTTGTAATTAGACTTCATTTATGGATTAAGAGGCCTTTTTGCTGTTTCGCAATTTTGTATTTGTTTTACTCCGTTATAAATCAATATTTTTTGATCGGGTTTTCACCAATTGATTAATAGTGCCTTTGTCGATCCGGGTAAGTCATAGAAATTAATGTATAATAAAAATAAAAAATTTTTTTTTGTTATTAAAATAATTTTTTGAAACATAATACAGTCAACTCGCGTTATAACGAATTTCAAGGGACCCACGAAAAAGTTCGTTATATCGAAAGTTCGTTATATCGAAATTCCTTATTATAAAAGCATAAATTAACAAATTTTTACTTTGTTTATAGATATAGAATTAATCAATCCAAAACACCACAAATTCGTTGTCGTTTATTAAAATAACCAATATAACGCAGAAATGTAAAAAAATAATAAAACAATAAAAAACAACAATAAAAAAAAACAATAGAAATAATACAAATAGAAACACGTATAATCTAAAAAAACTCCGTAATTTTAGTTTGTATGCAGGTGACTGTACGTGTCCGGTCAATTGCGTTCTCCAGATTTAAGATACTTGAGAATACACTGTCGTCAAGGTCATGGCTTTGCAAGTAATTGATAATTGATAGTGTTAAGTTTGCATTTCTTTAAGATAAAAAAATCAAAAATTGTGTAGAAACACATTATGTAAATTATATAACATACCTACAGTACTTACTTTTTTAACAAAAATTATTAGACTTTGGTCAAGAAAACTTCGTTATATCGAGGGGACCAAAACCCATTAAAATTTTCGTTATAAAGCGAGATTTTCAAGGGACCGGCGGTTTCTTTCTTTATATCGAGATTTTCGTTATATCGAACTTCGTTATAACGCGAGTTGACTGTACTTTATTCGTAAGTATCTTATATTTTTAGAAGCATTGGCGCAAAATTTAATAATTTTTAATATTTAACAATTAATTAAATCCATTACGAAAATATTAGAAAATAATGGCCAGCAAGTGCTTCCCGGTCGGGGGATAAAACTGTAAACTTGTGTGAAATAGCATTTGACAACATGGTCAAGAGTTTAGGCTTGGACCTAAGATAGATTCGGAATAAACACATATCTGACCAACTTCTCGAAATAGTGTTTTATTTACTCTGCTATAATCCAATAGTGTTTCATAGGGTTTTCACCAATAAATTAATTAGCTTTTTGTTCATATGTGAAATTAATAGAAATTAATTTATAACACAACTTCGTAGTTTTCTTTGTTATTAAAGTACTACCTGAAACTTTTATTATTTGAATAATAGGGGTAAATAGTACAGTTGTTGGCTAGTCGACAATGATTGGCCATATTTAAAAAAATATTTAATAATAAATCTATATTTCCTAATATATATTTTTTAATAAAAGGTTCGATTTTTTTTGCTAATTTACTATATCTTATTTTAATTAGAAAATATTGGCATATCATTTTAAATTCACTAGTCAATTACTATATTTATATGGCCAATAACTATGTTGTTTAATAAAAGGGCCAATGACTGTACTGTTTACCCCTACCACAATCAATCAATATTTTCTTATGGAGTTTATACTAATAACTTATTATGTGAAATTCAAGAAAAAAAAACTTATGAATAAAAATACTCTTTTTTGTATTATTAAACTTTGTGTTGTTACACTTTTACAAAATAATAAATATCTATAAATGGCCTTTTACGTTACTTGTGTAATATAGCATATTAATACTTTTGTTTTTATTTACAAATCTTCTATTACACATGAATATGACTGCAAGGATAATCATCTTTCCTGTAAAAACTGAAAATATGTTTTATTAGGGAACATCGTTTTAAACAATTTTTTTTGCGGTTCACAAACAAAATAATAATAATAAACATCGAAAAATAACTTTCAGTCTTGAATTTTACTTCTAAGTAATCGCTAGTCGATTTTAAAATTTTCCCATTTACTTAACATGTAAAGTTTCAGTTGTTTTTTTCAATTATCTATATCTTTGTTGTATTTTATGCAATCGTCTTGTTCTGTACGGAAAATTGTAGAGAAAATATCAATCTTGCAAAGTACCCAAAGTGGGATCTATGTAAATTGAACGGTTTTAAATCTTAACATTATTTTTTATCAATTTTTGGTGGGATTAGAGCAAAAACAAAAATTAGAATTTTAGAGGAAATTTAATTTGCTACAAAAAAAGGTCATCAGAGTCTAAGCTGTAAAACTCTTAGTTAATGAGATAACTAGATACGAAGGTATAAATAACTTTTTCATATCACTTGCATTGAAACAACTAGTTTTGATCTCTGTTTCCAGTCGACACAAGAAAATTTCAGACCAATGCGACTGTGTCAGTCAGAAACAACATTTGTTTCTCCCCTAGGGGAGAAACAACGTTGTTTCTGCCCGGCACATTCATTTATTTATTATTTATGTCTTTATTTCAAGTCTGTCAGAATCGCATTTGTTTAAAGCGAATAAAATCATAATCGTCTGACAGCTATCATCAAATCGTTGTCAAAGATTTTAATAAATTACAAAACTCGTTGTTTCATTACATGTGATATGAAAAATAGTGTGTGTGGCACGGGATGAAACAAAGACGATTTCAGACCAGGGCGATGACAGCCCTCGCTTCGCTCGGGCAGTCAACTCTCGCCCTCGTCAGAAATCGTCTTGTTTCACCCCTTGCCACACAATATACTATTCATTTATTATTTTTACACTTTACAGATCTTTTTTGAAGAAAATTGAATTTCTTCTAAAATGGTCTAATACGTTTTTGACTCTAAGCGTAGCCGTTCATAAGAAAAATGCAAAAATCAATAATAAATAATGTTAAGATTTTTTTAAGGGTGAAACCGTTGAAGTTAAATAAATCCCATTCTGGCCACTCTTAAAGATTAACATTTTTCGTACATATTGCCGCAAAGAACAAGAGGATTGCATAAAATCTTTCATAATAGTTCCTTACTATAAGATTTATATTTGATAATCACTTTATTTCATAAATTATTTATGAATTACATCTTGATAAATTTACCTATTATAATTTATCATTTGAAGGATTTGTCATTAATATAGTCGAATCTCATTAACACGAAGATGTGCGCGTTCGAGCGAAAAGTGGCACATTTCCGAGCGAGGGAGGCAAATGAAGCGCGACGCGGAGCGGCGCGCTTCATTTTCCCGAGATCGGAATGTGCCACTTTGAGCTCGAATGCGCACACTCGGCTTTAAGCACGATTTGCAATAATTTTGGGGCTGAAAAATTAGTAAATAATTTTTATCGTTCCCTCTCGCTCGTACTTATGAGTTTGTTGTATCTTTTCGCTTACTCCCACTCATTGCTATGGTAAAAATAGGTTTTTGGCACATATAATCGATATTTACTGAACTAAATTAATTTCGATGATTGGAAAGAAAGTTTAATTTATAAAATTTAATGAATACGAGGATGTGCGCATTCGAGCGAAAAGTGGCACATTTCCGAGCGAGGGAGGCAAATGAAGCGCGACGCGGAGCGGCGCGCTTCATTTTCCCGAGATCGGAATGTGCCACTTTGAGCTCGAATGTGCACACTCCGCTTTTCGCCACGATTAACAATGATCAATTTACTTTAAAAAATGACAAATGATCTAAAAACAAATCAGTCCCATTCAAAACAGGAAGTATGGCCACATTATATATAGCTAAAATTCGTTTTTTTTATTCCATACATTCAATTAACCGAATTTTCGATAATCCGAACGAGCCGCAAACAACAATTAGTCCGGATAACCGAGTTTCCACTGTAGTTCAATTTTTGATAATTCGAAATGTGTCGGGTCTTGGGCGAAAAATGAATTGTGATGCGTCCGTGATGGATCGAGCGATTTTCAATTACAAGTGGCTTTGTTAAGAGATTTCTCTGGATTTTTTCTTATTAATAATCCGTAAGATGACACACTCGGGATGAAATGTACTTAATCGAACGTCGAAAAAGATTGATGTTGAAAATCGGGAGGGCGCTTTAGAATTTCAGGTGCGACGAAATGATAATGGACATAGTTCCGCCTACTTAAATTAGATGCACATTTCGAATAGCAAATGAATTTTTTTTAAAGTGCGTGGGAAGCACTTCGGGCATCTTAATTCCAAGCTTTAGATCGAAAGTCGAAGTCTTATCGCAGTATTTATAGCTTTGGCCACGTGCACATCGTTGCGCGCTTTCGAAAAGAAAGTAATAAGGGATGTTAGGGCTTAGCCGAACAGATTTTACGGGATCTCGGTTGTAAATAAGATAAGTCTTCTTTTAATAGAATTTGTTAGGGTTGTAAATGCTCGGAAGTAATTAAGCGAGCTAATGAAGGGAGATGTTTTATTGTTTTCCCCTCGGGAGCAAGAATAGAACCCCGAATTGTGGAATTTTGAAGCGAAACCTCGTTTTTATAAAAGTCTTTTATGTTACATGGGGGGAGGGGGGTAAATAAAGTACGCCACGCATTGGAAACAGGTGTGTTAAAAACCCACGCCTGCTTGTGTGGTTGTTGTCTCGCCTCGCGCCACGTGTACCATGCTAAACAGGCATTTTCAAAATATAATTAAATTATTTAAGTATGGCAAAAAAAAAATAAGTGTTGCTGTGTTAAAATGCAAAGCTGAATGATTTAGAAACACAGCCACGCAATTTCGAATGAGTTTAAATACCGCCTGCGTGGCCACAGAATTTGTTTTTCAAATATCTCGGAAATCGTAAGTGTGGCTAATTTGGAAGTTAAGGCAGGACGATGGCCACGCAAGTATGTGGCCCACTTCGTTTGCCCGCATTGGGGCGCGTCGTTGTTGAACAATTTTTTTTTCGGTGCTTCGTCTGTGAAGATTTTTTTGTAGCAAATTAAATTGTTTTCAAAATCGTTATTTATGTTTTTGCTGTAAGTCTATTCGTTTATGACAAAAATGCTAAAATCCATAAAGAATGATTTTTTAGGGGTGAAAGCGTCCAAATTGCATAGAACCCACTTGGGACACTTAAAGATTGAAATTTGCATAAAATACAAGGCGATTGCATGAAATAGAATAGAGATATAGATAATTGAAAAAAAAGCCGGTGCGTGTACGCAGAAAAAAAAATCTTGGCTCAAGTGAGAAATTTTTTTCGTTACTATTCTTTTGAACTAAAATAAAAAATTGCATTTGAATGAAAAAAAAATTCTTGTAAACAGAAATCACTCACTTAATCTAAGTATTCATTTTCTTGATATAAAAAATTTATTTTTGAACCAAAGTAAAAACTTTATTCCGACAAGAATTTTTTTTTGTTATAAGATAATTAGTTTATTTTATCAATTTAATAATTTTTAGGCGCAAGAATTTAATTCTTAGATGAAAACAATTTTTATAAAATTATTTTAAATAATTACATTTTATATTTATATAATGTTTTATATTTTTTATTTAAAATATTTAATATTTATAAAATACAGTGAGTATTATATTTCGCTCAAGACAAAAATAATTTTTGTATTAAGAAATTTTTTCTCAATACAAAATTGTCGAAGTCTAGAAATTATTTTACTTTACTAAATAATTTTTTGAGGTTTCTTCCAGATTCTAAAAAAATTTTTAGATGAAGAAAAGTTATCTTTAACTAAGTGTACCTTTTTTGTGTGTACGTGCGTTAGAAGTTATACTTCTTTGAGGTAACTAAATTCAATTTAACCACGCGTCATAACACGTTTATTTATAGCTAGACCACTGCTTTTCTAATCATAACTGTGTTACTACGACTCTCTTAAAAAAATCTAGTTTTTACACCTCCCTACTCTACACGGTGAACCGTGTAAATTAAAATCATAATTTTTTGTATGGGAAACCGTGTAAATTGAGAACAAAGCAAAATATGCAAAAATTAATGTAAACAAATTTAATAAATACGAAGATGTGCGCATTCGAGCGAAAAGTGGCACATTTCCGAGCGAGGGAGGCAAATGAAGCGCGACGCGGAGCGGCGCGCTTTATTTTCCCGAGAGCGGAATGTGCCACTTTGAGCTCGAATGTGCACACTTGGCTTTAAGCACGATTTGCAATAATTTTGGCGCTGAAAAATTAGTAAATAATTTTTGTCGTTCCTTCTCGCTCGTACTTATGAGTTCGTTGTATTTTTTCGCTTACTCCCACTCATTGCTATGGTAAAAATAGGTTTTTGGCACATATAATCGATATTTACTGAACTAAATTAAATTCGATGATTGGAAAGAAAGTTTAATTTATAAAATTTAATAAATACGAGGATGTGCGCATTCGAGCGAAAAGTGGCACATTTCCGAGCGAGGGAGGCAAATGAAGCGCGACGCGGAGCGGCGCGCTTCATTTTCCCGAGATCGGAATGTGCCACTTTGAGCTCGAATGTGCATACTCGGTTTTAAGCACGATTCACAATAATTAATTTACTTTCTAAATAAGTTTAATTAATAATTAGAACGCCGTGCCGAGAATACAATTCAATCTTGCAAAAATGTGCACATATGTCCTTTTATTTTGAATACATTACTATTTTCTTTTTAAATCCAAAAAATACTTTAAACGAATTCAATAAATACAAGGATGTGCGCATTCGAGCGAAAAGTGGCACATTTCCGAGCGAGGGAGGCAAATGAAGCGCGACGCGGAGCGGCGCGCTTCATTTTCCCGAGATCGGAATGTGCCACTTTGAGCTCGAATGTGCACACTCGGTTTTAAGCACTATTCACAATAATTAATTTATTTTCTTAGGTGTCTAACTTTATTTTCTCGAATTTTCCGTAGCCGTGCGCGCGTAACTTTCGTTGCCTGCTAAAATTGTACTCTCCACGCCCCAAAAGAAGTATAACTTCAAAAAAAACTGTAAATTCGCATGTTAAATAAATAACGAAGTTTTAAAATCAACTAGCGACCGCTTAGATTTAAAATTAAAACCTAAAATTGCTTTTTTTTTTGATGTTAAAAACAATATTTTGGCTGTGGACCGCAAAAAAATTGTTTTAAAACGAACCACCCTTATATTAAATATTTTACATATTCTGTAGTTGGTGATTGTAAAATAATTTAATGAACGAAAATTAATTTCCTGTTTTATTTAATTAACACCGCCGCCGTATCAGTTGTGCCATAAAACAGTTTGGCTTTAATAATAATGTTAGAAACTGATTTATGTATGTACAAAAACGTGACGGATTCGTTAATTGATAATTATCTTTGTTGGTAAATTTGAAATTGCGCATCTTCTGGTCGAAAAACCGCGTAAAAATATTATTAAGGGTTGAATTTCCTTATTCAATTTAGAATAATACAATTTAATTGGGCTAGTTAAATTAGTCCAAGAAAAAAAAATATTTTCGCAATAGTCGTCTTTCTTATAATAATTTGAAACCTAAATTAATTAACAGAGTTTATAAAGAAAATAAATCTAGTCGACTACGTTAGGCAACCCTTTAAGTGCCCGTGTATAGCAACAAATCCTGTTTATTTAACGCCGTGCAACAACAAAGGTCACTGTTTAATCGTCAATTGTTGCACGACGCACGAAATAGATGGAGCTCGTTTAAACAAATTCACCTTCGTATTTATATAAATCCCGAAAAACTTTTCATTAGATAAAAAGTAAAGCCGGGTCGTTTGGAATATTAAATTCTGAGAGTTGAACATAACAAAGATTAACAGCGGGGACAGGGATACATCCCTTATCTAAATTGTTAACAGAGTTAACACAGACACAGCCCCAAGGTTTATAGCGTTTTGTTACAAATTTTAATTTAAACCTACGGCGAGCGGCCTTTTGTATCTGCAATTTCATAACGCTAAATGTAAATTTGAGTGAACATTACGTTTCGCCCCATACTGACTTCTAATTGTGGTATGAAATAACTTCAAGAATTTGTAGCTTCTTTGTTTTTGGAAATTTTTTTGAAATCTTTTTAAATTCGGGCTTTACGAACTTTTTTACATCGGGTAGGCTTAAAATTTTTGTTTTTTTGAATTCGTAGTTTAAGTAATGAATTATATTTAATTGAGGAGCTTTTTCAATTCTCTTTTAAATTGCAGTATGGAAAATAAAAAAAAATATCTATATGCATTCCAACTTTTGTAATTACGAAAAAACTATAATTTATTTTTAAATTAAGTGTTTTTTAAATTGTGTTAAGTATTCTAACCATTTCGTTTAAGAACAAAAATCTGTAATTTTCTATTTAATATTATGACACATTTGAATGGTACATTTAATTGTGTTATTTTTAGACAAAATTAGGTAACGTACATAATTAATTGGATTAACAGTAATTAGACAAAAATGTCGGACATTTATTATAGCATCGATCATTAAATAAAGTTAATAAAATGATGGGATCGTGTTTACGTACGAATAAACACCGATAATTCATTAAAACAAGAATGTGTTGATGTTCCCCGAAGAACTAATGAACGAATACCTCAGAGAAAATATGGAACGCTCGTAATTTTTATATGAAACGGAAGAAATAACGGATGTAATAATTAAAAAATTAATATCGACCAATATATGATAAGCTAGAATCGCTTCTTGCGGCTAATTATTTCTCTTCGAGCATTTGACGGTTACAAATGAATTATTCAAAAAGGCTCCGGCTTTTCATAAGAGAAAAATCCACTTTTTTATGAATTTAAAAATGCGTCTTTAGTATAAAGAAAATAAAGTCTCGCATAATGCGAGGAATATTGTAGAAGAAATCCGGGATGACGAGAAAAGGACGTTCCTAATTTGTATTTTACGTAGGAAGAATATATTTTAGTGGCTTAAAAGATCTCGTTTGGTTTTCCTCTAATTTTTTTTTGCGATTGATAAATAATTGAGTTTTTGTTGAAAAAATTGTGCGGCCTCCGTTTTATTTGAATCTAATCAATTATGGAGGAAGAGGCTTTTTGGGAAATGAAAAAGCTGGTTTTTTGGTACGTAAATAATGTCTCAGAGCAATTTGTACTACCTGGCTATAAAATATTACCTTGTATAACTTTGCTTTTATAAGTTTTGCGTGTGAAATACAACGGTGAACAAACTTCTTGGATTGTTCGAAATTAATATGAACACAACTGTTGGGGCGAAATAAATTGTGTAATATTTCCCTTTTCTCAACGGATATTGGAAATTATTATGAATTATTGCTCTTTGCAAATACACACACGGCATGCAAAGATCCGCTAATAAATCTTAAAATTTAATACAAGCTTTTGCATTTATTTTTTATTTTTGGGTCCTTTGGGGAAATTGAGGAAAGAAGTATTTAAAGTCGCTTCGAGAAAAACTGACGTTTTACCAACTATATTGGTGGTTCAAATTTATGTAAAAAAAGTACATAAATTGTAATTTTTAGGAGAAAAAAAGCGTAATCTGATAATCTTAACAAACGACTTGTTTCTCGCTCGAAAGTGATTGTGATTTACTTTTTTTAAGAAGTAATTTTTTAATTTAAATTATAAAAGTCGTAAATTAGAGGAAAGTTGCTAAAACTTAAGTTTGCGATAAAACACATTTTGCGTGGGTGGCTCTTGGACAATTAAGGGGTAGATTATTGGTGTGACAAATTGTTCACTTTTGAAATTCTTAAAAAAAAAACTTGAAGAGTAATTTTTTTTTCTTGTAAATTTCAGATGGACCAATTCTAAGGATTTGACACGGCGGGATCGCGGACTAAGGTAGGATTTTTTATTTGAATTTTTGCTTTTTCACTTTCTGTTTGTGGCACTTGACTTTTTTTAATTAAGAAAAAACTGCAACTTACTAGAGTTGTAAAAATCGAAAATGTTCTAAAGACTTCGTCTGGGAATAAATGAATAAAATATATCATTTTAATATTTGCTTTCGTAAAATATAAAAAAAATCGGTTTCGTAATAATGACTTCCCAGATTTACAAAAAATAATAATCGTAAGGTTCATTTGCGACTTTGAAAAGTCTGATGAAGCTGGCGAATTTTTTATTTTGAATACGTAAAATTTTTATTAAAGTCGTTTTGTTTTAATATTGACCGTGCCATTAATTTCCTAATAAAGCGAGTTGTAAAAACGTTCCATATTTTTTACTGTTAGTACAAAGTTGCTTGCTTTAGTACAAAAACTTTTAGGGTTGTTTATTATTATATTATTAAATTATACAATAAGAAAGTAAGATTTCGGCTTACGCTTCCAGAATTTAACAACCCCTTTTAGCTTGCATTATCTTCATTCCTAAATATTCCAGTAATTAATGGGGAAGGAATGGGCTTAAGAATATAAAACGAAAATCTATAATATAAGTGTTCCTTTAATGAATTCATCAAAAAGGGACTTAGATAATAATAATTACTTCGCAATTTTCATAAAATGTTTGCCGACGTCTGCCTATTCTTTAAATCGCAGAAGAAGGACAAGAAACCTTTGATGTCACAAATTAATTTAATAAAATCTCAAATTTTCAGATCTAAAAAAGGCCTTCGCTTTTAATATAAGATTTGTTTGTATTTCTCGAAATTATTATTAATTTACATTATTTTTATCTAAGGACCTTTGAATCACGTTTTCGGTACCAAGAAAATTGGGATCTATTTCCAAACGCGTTAGAAGTTATACTTCTTCGGTGTTACCCAAGTAAATAAAGGGTGTTTCAAATTGAGCGCCTTTTTTTAAAACTAAATAAAACACATAATTTGCATTGATTTTTAAAAACTTTTTATTGATAATTGAAGTAAAATGTATGACGTGAACAAAAAATAATATTTGTCAAATGACCACCTCTTGTAGCTTCACACACGTACACCATTTTGGATGACATTTTAACATAATTGAGGCTTTATTTTACCAATAACACGAATAATTTTATTCTTTAGTTCAAGAGTCAATTGTGGATTGTTCCTATAGGCTTGATTTTTTACATCACCTCAAAGAAAATAACCAACGGTGTCAAATAACATCTGTCAATTAATTATTTTTTGAGAAAAATCATCTGGTAATCCAATTGACAAATGCACGACGTTTTGAATCGTCCAAGGGCTTTAATTCCTTTATTATTTGCACCCTATATGCCTTTAGAGATAAATTCTTTCGTAAAATACGCCATGATGTTGTTTTACTGAGCCCAACTTGTTGTGATCGTTGACTAATGGACATTTCAGGCTTTTCAGCAACACTTTCACGAACCATATCAATGTGCTCTTGTGAACGACCAAAAAGATTATGTTTTTTTATTTTTTTATCTTCTGCGGAACGTCTTTTAAATTTTTGAACAATTCGACTAATAGTCCTTTAAGATGGACGTTTATGTGAACAATAAAAATCACATAATTGTCTAAAAAGCTTTTTCACAAAACGCAGATGTAAATAAAAAAATTCAACAATTTTAACCCGCTTTTGTATCGTGTACCACTTCATTTTTATTAATGTCATACCTTACACTTCTTAAATGTTAAAAGACCCAGACGAATTCAATGCGCTATCTATGTTTTATTTAGTTTTAAAAAAAGGCGCTCAATTTGAAACACTCTTTATGTATAACATCGTGAAAAATTAATATAAATTCGATAAATACGAAGATGTGCGCATTCGAGCGAAAAGTGGCACATTTCCGAGCGAGGGAGGCAAATGAAGCGCGACGCGGAGCGGCGCGCTTCATTCCGAGATCGGAATGTGCCACTTGAGCTCGAATGTCACACTCGGTTTTAAGCACGATTCACAATAATTTAAGTCAATAAATTAAACGAAAATTTAGTCAATTAATTTTAATTATTTTTTTTCGGTCGCACTTTCGCTATAGTCGTATCTTTTCGCTCCTTTCCACTCATTGCTATAGTAAAAACGTTTTTCGAACATAAAATCATTATTTACTAAATTTAATTTAATGTTTTGATTTGAAAAGGCTAAAGATAAAGTAGACAAATACGAAGATGTGCGCATTCGAGCGAAAAGTGGCACATTTCCGAGCGAGGGAGGCAAATGAAGCGCGACGCGGAGCGGCGCGCTTCATTTTCCCGAGATCGGAATGTGCCACTTTGAGCTCGAATGTGCACACTCGGTTTTAAGCACGATTCACAATAATTTAAGTCAATAAATTAAACGAAAATTTAGTCAATTAATTTTAATTATTTTTTTTCGGTCGCACTTTCGTTATAGTCGTATCTTTTCGCTCCCTTCCACTCATTGCTATAGTAAAAACGTTTTTCAAACATAAAATCAATATTTACTAAATTTAATTTAATATTTTGATTTGAAAGGGCTAAGGATAAAGTAGACAAATTGAATGAATACGAGGATGTGCGCATTCGAGCGAAAAGTGGCACATTTCCGAGCAAGGGAGGCAAATGAAGCGCGACGCGGAGCGGCGCGCTTCATTTTCCCGAGATCGGAATGTGCCACTTTGAGCTCGAACGCGCACACTCGGTTATAAGCGTGGTTCACAGTAATTAATTTACTTTCTAAACAATTTTAATTAAAAATTACTAAACTATTCATACCGAAAACACCAAATCTTTGATTTAGTACTTTTAAGCAGTTATTTTCGAAAAATAAACGCTAGAACTTTTTTGAAAATTGAAAGTCTTAATTTAAGTTTGTAATTTGAAAGAGAGATGGGCACTATAGACAAATCCCATGAATACGAGGATGTGCACACTTGGCTTTAAAGTGCGGTCTAAAATAAATCAATTATTATCCAAAATTTAAATGACAGGACCGTATTTTTAGTTGGAACTAAATCTCTGATTTTTTTTATGGATTTCATTGGACTAAAATTGATTTTCCATTTAAAAGTGAGAAAATGAATCCAACAAATCCAAATATAAATCGAAAAGATTCAATTAAACCAAAAATTACATGTTTGTTAAAATTTTTGAGTCCGCCTTTGTGCATTTACAGTAACATTTATTTTAACGCCAAGGCATGGCTGTATACAAGAACATTTGTTTAAATCTATTTAAAAAAATTTTAAATTTTAAAATTTAAGCCCTTTTTCCTATTCCGCTGCCCGTACCAGTATCTCCGAGGTGCCCTTCCCAAAATAAACTAACCCAAAGGGTTCTTAAAGTAAAACACAAATATTATTAGGTTTAACAGAAAATTTGAAAATATTTCGAAGCCCACGTTCTACAGTCTCAGGTAGACACATTTGGCGATAAGAAATCGCCCGACTTGCGGTAAACAACTACGTCATAGTTGCGATTAAAAAAATCGATACTTTTTGGCATTTCTAGTTTTAAACCGTATAATATTTTTATCGGAAGTCGGTACCGTGCCTGTCTTTGTGGTAAAGTAAGTGCTTAATTTTTTTTGCGTTAAATAATTGTTAATTAATTCGTGTTTAAATAATTTGTGCATCAATCAATTGCCCGAGTCGAAATTTAGCGCCGACATTGAGCCTCCTTATGTCGGACTCGGAGACTCAAAGTAGAGTTTATTCCTATGTGAAATTAGGTCCGACTTTGGCCTCCAAAGTGGTACAAATTTCTATTTTTACCACTTTGGGGTTCAAAGTCGGATCTGATGGAAATTTAAATTAGGTCCGATTTTAGACCTCTGTACCCTATTTTATAATAATAATAATAATAATAATATGGATTTAATTCGCATTTAAAATGATTAGAATACTTTTATTTAAAATACGTAGCTAAAGTTTAAAATAACAATTACATTAAAAAAAAGAAGAATAATAATCATAAGTATTATTATTAGTATTTATAATAATTAAACTAATATTGTATGTATATATATATTTATTTTGTATTATAATATACAAATACATTGATAGTACAGAATTACCTAGTAACTTTGATAAAACAATATTCAAAATTATAAAATACCTGGATTACTCTGAGATTTTGTAGGATGGGTTTTACTTTCTGAGTTTGTAACTTTTTAGTAAGCTGTTGCTGTTTCTTCGAAATTAAAGACAAATCGGTAAAGATTAATAATAAGAGCGCACTTTTTAGGTTAGGTTGCCCGACCATAAGATTTACTTGACTGGTGGACAGTCATCGATATAAAAAAACACATGTAAATAGGGAGTGTTGCCACGTCTTTTTCATATAGTCGAACCCATTTAATGCCATTCTCATAAATTTAATAGACAAGATTTTAAAAACATTTTAGTTATTAGAATTAACAGTTTTTTATTTAAATATACATATAATTAATTTGGATGTTAATTAATAAACGTAATAGTGTAATAACCAATGTCAACGCTTAAAACCATAACTTACATAAAAAGTATTTAGTTTACGCGTACTTTATGTGTATAAATGATATGAAAAAATATAAACGTATTCAATTGTAATATAACAGCTAACTTGTGTTCAACAAACAAATTACAATATCGAAAACAACTGGCAACGCTGCTCAGCTGATTTCGCTATTTGCAGTTATCGGACTTAGAGGTTCAAAATCACATCTCTTGGGGAATGGTAGGAGCTAGAGGCTAACTGTCGGACCTAGTCGGGTTACAGTGCTATGAATCGGGTCTTTTTCGGACTAGGGGAATCTATGTAGGCTCTAAACATCGACTCGGGTGACTACGAACTTTTTTAAAAGAAGGTAGATAATAATTTTTTTATTAAGGTTCATCCATTGGCGTAGCGTGTAAATCGAGGGATATATGTATCGTTTATTGCAGATTTTTTTTAAAGGCCAAGTGTACAATTTGATCTCGTGAAAATATGCACTTTCGTGCGAAAGTAGCACGTATGTCGTTTTATTTCGGCACTTGTGCTCTTTTTTCTTGTTAAATAAAAAATTAATGTGAACAAGTTCGATAAATACGAGGATGTGCGCATTCGAGCGAAAAGTGGCACATTTCAGAGCGAGGGAGGCAAATGAAGCGCGACGCGGAGCGGCGCGCTTTATTTTCCCGAGATCGGAAATGTGCCACTTTGAGCTCGAATGTGCGCACTCGGTTTTAAGCATGATTCACAATAATTTTTGTTAGCGGTGCGCACGCGACTTCCGTTGCGTGCTATAATTCGACTCTCAATGCGCCAAAAGAAGTATAACTTCAAAAAAATCAAAATACAATCAAAAAATTTTTTAATTTAATCATCTTATTACATTATATTAAATCTATTAAATTTGTTTTTAAATCAATTTTATTTTAAAAACTAACTTTTCACTGTAAAATTCTCTTAAGATGCATTAAAAAATTATTCGATCCTTGAAAGAAACGCTTAAAATAGCCGTGCAGGTGTACACGTACCTCAAACCAGATAATAATTCCAAAAAGTAAACAAATCGCATTATTTCGCTCGCAAATTATTTATAGATTTCGCCTATTAATATCGTTCTTAATAATCTGACGCAGGTATTCGTCAGTCGAACGAAACACCAAAACCAGAGTATTTCAATGTTTTTTTTGCGCAAACATTAACGAGATTGAAACGTAAAATTAAAAAGAAATCGACGAATCGAAAAGTTTTCGTCGTCCACAAAAGAAGCGCGGGCCCAATTCATTTATGGTGTTTGGAACATTAAATAATCGATTTTGATTCGCTGTAAAACCGACTTTTTTGGTACTTAAAACTTATTGGTTTGCGAAGGACCCGCTTTGAAGTCGCTAATCTTTTTTGCAGTCCAAAAAATGAAGTGAATATCAAAGAAATGGTAAAACGCACAAGTCCCTGGTAACTTCAGATGTACCTACAGCTCTCTTAGAAAATTGCTTATTCATTTTTTTTTTGTTTGCCGGCTTTGATCATCTATTTCCTTAAAAGGGTTTTTTTTTTCTAAATTCAAACGAGATTTGTTTAATTTATAAATGGAAGAAGTGCAGAAGAGCAATCCTGGCGCGCTCTCTCTGTGCCAATTATGGAAATTGTTACTTTCGCGCTTATATAACCCCAAATTAAATTATCTCGCAATTAAAACACTTCTGAAGTTGAAAATGTGTTTAGTAACATGTCGAGGATAACCGCTTCTAATTAAGTTTATTTTGTTAAGGGGATAGTTAGGCAAACTTCTTATGACACAACCCTTTTAGCTAACCGAAACTGCATGGAAATTTGGGGCTCCCCTTCGGCTTGCGGGGCTGCATTCGGAAATTAGGGCGGCACGAAATAAACTGCTGATAATTGACTACATAAGTCATTACTTTAAATAAGTCTGAAGAACCGTCTGCATGTTACAATTATCCACTTCGTGGCAGACGTACCGTGCTGAAGTAAATTGCATCTCTTGGAGATTCGAGTGCACTCAACTCCTTTCGAGTTGATCCTCGAAATTGGGTTAACAAAAAGATAGTCTTTATTGTTCTTTGTCGAAAACGCGACTTTTGTTCGTTAAAAGTACTTTTATTTGTAAATTTAACGTGGATCGATTTAGATATGGGCAAAATTAATTTTTCACTGTTGTTTCTAATTTTTTAATTCGTTAAAAACGGGAGGTCGGACCGGAATTGTAACGAAAACCGAAAAAAATCGGAATTTCCAATCATTTTTTTAAGTACTATTTACTTATTGCACTATGTCTACCCGAAAAAAATTTTTGGCTGCGTCGCGCATTTGGTCCACATCCGAAAAAACATTTCGGTTTATTTCTTCTCTCTCTTTATTAATAATATAATGTATTTTTTGAACTTGGGATTAAACATTAAAACCATTAAAAACCGATATATTTGGCGGAACGTAAACCGGAACCAAACCATATAATTTTTTTTAATTGAACCGGAATAATGAAGATAACCGTTCGGGCCCCTCGCTAAAGCGTATTTTTTTTAAATAAAAATTAGCAGACCTAATTATGATTTTTGATTCTAGAACGTTTTCATTATTTTGCCACGTTTGGTTATTAATAAAGATTTTTTGATTTCGATTATAACTTTCCCCCTTTTGTTTTTGATTTTTAACCCAATATTTAATAAGTTTAATTTAAAAAATAATCGTATTTTTAAAGGAAATTATTTTTTTAATTTTACCAATGAAAACCACCTTAACCCTCCGCATACTAGGTGATTAAATGTAACATGCCATACTAGGTGGGGTTTGGCATATCCCGAAAATAAAATCACAAAATTGTAGGGGAGACAAGGGTTAGAAGTCACCATTTTTGTTCTTTTGCATTTATAGAGCCCATGGTCTTAATTTATTAATGACATTTAATATCAATAGATAGTGTATTTATTCTAGTTTAAGAAAAAATAAAAACTTTTTCTCGACCATTATCTAATGAGAACATATTATAATTTTTATGAAAAAAGAAAAGTGTGACTTTTAACACCGTGTCTGGGGTAAGTAGTCACATACTAAATAAACGGTAAAATACAAAACGACAAAACAAATGCCTGTTTTTATTAAAGGTAAAATGTTGTTTGTAAGAAATTTTACCTAAGAAAAAAACGAAAAATATCTTATTCATAGTTAAAAAAAATAAAAAATATTTGCTGTGAGCGAATAGCAACTTCTATCTAACGAACTTAGGTTATGGTAACAAAAATGACAAAAATATAATTGCAGCCAATCGTTTATGTAGTAAAACCCCTAGAAACCAATAAAAAAGGCCGCACATATTTATGGTGTTGCTTTGCACATGTCACAACTAGCCCCCGTTAACTTGAGACAACTTTCCCCAAAACAATTTTAGACAATGAATTCACAAAATAAATTTAAATCACTGGCCATTTAAGAAACCATATGACTGATATCATGAAGCATATCTTAAGCATCATAAATACACGAAAAAGTATATCACTATGCAAAATTTAAAAATACAGGCAGTCCTCGTAATTACGGCATGTTAGGTTCTCGAAATACGCGACGTAAATCGAAACGACGTAAGTCGAGACATATTTTTTCATATGTTTACATGTAAAACTCAAGGGTTAGGATCCACACGGACTCAAAATTAAAAATAAACTGCATTTATAACAAAGGATATACATACTTTATTATCAAAAGTAAGTTCTTAAAATAATTATATATGTACTTATGAAATTGCTAGTTATTTTTGGTATTTGTGTGTTATTAATTTTAATAATAATGATAAAACTTTAATAATCAAAATATGTAATGAAAAATAATAAATTAAACTTTTGGCTTAAAGAAACTATCAATTCTAGATTGCTTCGCTTCTTTCTTCTTGCTATCATACAGGTCTTGGTAACACTGATAGGCTGCACAAATTTTGTTATTAACATTAAAACTTCTCTCAAAATTATGATCATTTTCTTCAAAAATTTTCATGGCATTCTCTAAATTTGCAAGGGCTACGGATAGTTTTTTTAGTGTTGGCAACGCTGCTCCTATGCCGTAAATCGAAACAATTGACGCATGTTTGAGGAATAGTGTCAAAACATTGTTCGACGTAACTTGAAACGACGTAAGTCGAGGACTGCCTGTACTTACGAGACTCAACACAAATTCACAAAAAATTACTTTCACTGTACAAAAAAAACGAACGCATCTATTTATTTTACGGTATTTTAGAGCGAACTGAAGTGAAGTACGCAAGGAGGTATTTTGCTCGGGCTTCTTTAACACGGGTAAACAAATTTATTAATTTATTAGGTTGGCTGTAATGGCTTTTGTGACAACTTACCCGTGAGACAACTATACCCGGTCTCCCCTACTTTATGACAGTTCAATGATAAGAATTATATTTTAATAACCAATAATGAATAGGTTTAAGTAAAACATATTTATTTATGCATTAGAAAAGACTTTTATTAATAACAATACTAAAACCTTACTTTTTTTCAATTTATAAACTATCGAGTCTTTTCTTGAGTTCTAAATTCCAATGACATGTGTCAATTACGATAGCGAATATTAAGAAAACCTAACAAGAATTTCGTTTTGCCTCCTTATTTAAGTACAAAATAATTTCACGGCAATTTCATAATGACTCGCAATCATTTAGACCCATAAATTACACGAAAAATTAATTGAATAATTTTTATCGTTCCCTCTCACTTGCATTGCTAAGATTGTCGTATCTTCTCGCTCCCTTCCACTCATTGCTATGGTAAATACGTTTTTCGAATATAAAATCGTTATTTACTAAATTAAATTAAAATTTTTGATTTAAAGGAGCGCACGGAAAATTATAGTAATATAATAAACACGAGGATGTGCGCATTCGAGCGAAAAGTGGCACATTTTCGAGCGAGGGAGGCAAATGAAGCGCGACGCGGAGCGGCGCGCTTCATTTTCCCGAGATCGGAAATGTGCCACTTTGAGCTCGAATGCGCACACTCGGTTTTAAGCTCGATAACCAAAAGTCCCGTTTAAACAAAAAAAAAATGGTCACGTTAGTTATACCCCACCTAGTATACGGAAGGTTAAGAAAACCCATCACATTTTTATTTAAATTTAAAAAAAAATTTAACAAGCATCGAGCCACAAATTAACCCCAAAAAAAATTAATTCGTCCATTTCTACGCAAAAATCACTTTTTTCTCTTTGTAAACATTCAATAATTATTTAAATCAACGTGCGACACGAATATCGGGCGCGTTTACAATTTAAACGCTTAATTCGAAGATATTTCGGGAAGGCCAAATATTAAGACAACGAAAATCATAAAATTGTTTAGATCTTCGCATCTGCTTTCTTACGAAAGTGGAGGGCACCTTCCAGCTCGGCATTATAAAAGCCCGAAAAAATAAGCGCGCAGTCTTTCGAACGCAACAGCTCATCTTCGCAGAGGTCTTAATTTTTTCGTAAATTCGCTAAGCGCCCGAAACTCGAGCCATCCGCACGAAATTAATGATTTGAATCGTTCATTACTTTCGGAGCATCCCGGAACACTTTTTTTTCGCATTAAATACTCGGGTGATTGATTACGGCGACAAAGCCACAATGTTGGCTTTCGTCGGCAACAATTAGAAAAAAAAATTTTATTTCGAAAAACGGGCACGAACTGTTTTTGTGGAGACAACTGTTAATAACAGTGAGTATCTCACAGGGATTTTGAGCGGAAGCTGGAAATAATGGCTTTATTCGGGAACTATAACGTGGGAAATGTGAACTGCTAAATTTTCGGAAATACTACATTGTTATCGGTTATCGTTGTGATTTTATTTGAACAGCCAATTCCATTCTGTGTCAGGATATTAATTTATTCATTTGATTTAGTTGCCTAATTAAATAATTGTATTGCACTGTCAATAAAGAAATACTGTTCATTACTCGACGGAAATTCGAAATTCGAACTTGTTAATATTTTTAAATTGTAGATTATGTTAATTTTTTTTGGATTTCTTTTGAAAAATTATTTGGGAATTTTTTCGAATTTAAAATATCGTTAATTAAGGACCGCTGGGAGATTTTAATCGGCTCAGAGTCTTCGCTAAACCGAACCAAAAATAAACCAAGCATTAACTTACAAGTTAATGTATTATTTCTGAAATTTTTTTATGTTTTATTCCGAATGAACTTAATGCAAAAGCTTTTAAAGCTGTTTGTTTTTTTTTGCGAGCAGTTCTGAGACGGGAGCTTATTTTAAGTTTTTCGTTCGAATCGAAAAAAGTGTTTTTTCAATGTTTTTTTTTTTTTAATTTAAATGTAACTTCTGTTCGGGATTTAATCAAAAGCTCAGAGATAAACGTACCGTTGAAGATTCCATCGAAGGCTGTTGTTCGAAATTTTTGAAATTCTACACATCTCTATCCGTATGCATAATTTAGAGATATGTATTTTTCCTGTTATATGGAATAAATGATCAAAGCTCGGCGTTGTCGGTTTGTTACTTCTTTGTGTCGGTGTTTGGGGGCGAGTTATTTATAATAATAAAGCAAATTTCGGAAAAAACGCAGTTGTTTCGTGGACGAAACGTACTTAATTTGGGAAACTAATTTGATATTTCACTTTTGCGCTTTGTATTTTTTCCAGTTGTACTTTTTTTGGTTCGTTGAGAGCAAAAATTTAGCTGGAAACGGTAGTTGCATTTACAAGCTGACCTTTCCCAACTTTACAGGGGTTTTTTTAAATGTTCACATCCATTATTTTATTTTGACAGCTACGGATAAAATATAACGCTTTGTGATTTTCTTAAATCGTACCACTCGGAATTATTGAACAAAACAAATACTAAATGTTTGCCCAAGCTTATCTCAATACATCACTGAAATTGCGTCCAAATCGATTCAGTGATTGAAGAGATTAGCAGTTTCTTGTTTGTTTTTTTTTTTTGGTAATAGCATTTTAAGTTGTTGTTTAATATTTTGCCTTATTTTTAATTGTGAACAATAACCGATTATTTTCAATTGTTTTCTTCTAAATACAATATTGTAAATTACAATTAAAATTATTTAGAAAACAAATTAATTATTGTGAATTGTGCTTAAAACCGAGTGTGCGCATTCGAGCTCAAAGTGGCACATTCCGATCTCGGGAAAATGAAGCGCGCCGCTCCGCGTCGCGCTTCATTTGCCTCCCTCGCTCGGAAATGTGCCACTTTTCGCTCGAATGCGCACATCTTCGTAATCCTTCGATTTGTTTACTTTATCCTTATCCTTTTCAAATCAAAATATTAAATTAAATTTAGTAAATAATGATTTTATGTTCGAAAAACGTTTTTACTATAGCAATGAGTGGAAGGGAGCGAAAAGATACGACTATAGCGAAAGTGCGACCGAGAAAAAATAATTAAAATTAATTGAATAAATTTTCGTATAATTTATTGACTCAAATTATTGTGAATCGCGCTTAGAACCGAGTGTGCACATTCGAGCTCAAAGTGGCACATTCCGATCTCGGGAAAATGAAGCGCGCCGCTCCGCGTCGCGCTTTATTTGCCTCCCTCGCTCGGAAATGTGCCACTTTTCGCTTGAATGCGCACATCCTCGTAATCCTTCGATTTGTTTACTTTATCCTTATCCTTTTCAAATCAAAATATTAAATTAAATTTAGTAAATAATGATTTTATGTTCGAAAAACATTTTTACTATAGAAATGAGTGGAAGGAAGCGAAAAGATACGACTGTAGCGGCAGCGCGACCGAGAAAAAATAATTAAAATTAATTGAATAAATTTTCGTATAATTTATTGACTGAAATTATTGTGAATCGTGCTTAACGCCGAGTGTGCACATTCGAGCTCAAAGTGGCACATTCCGATCTCGGGAAAATGAAACGCGCCGCTCCGCGTCGCGCTTCATTTGCCTCCCTCGCTCGGAAATGTGCCACTTTTCGCTCGAATGCGCACATCTTCGTAATCCTTCGATTTGTTTACTTTATCCTTATCCCTTTTAAATCAAAATATTAAATTAAATTTAGTAAATATTGATTTTATGTTCGAAAAACGTTTTTACTATAGCAATGAGTGGAAGGAAGCGAAAAGATACGACTGTAGCGGCAGTGCGACCGAGAAAAAATAATTAAAATTAATTGAATAAATTTTCGTATAATTTATTGACTTAAATTATTGTGAATCGTGCTTAACGCCGAGTGTGCGCATTCGAGCTCAAAGTGGCACATTCCGATCTCGGGAAAATGAAGCGCGCCGCTCCGCGTCGCGCTTCATTTGCTTCCCTCGCTCGGAAATGTGCCACTTTTCACTCGAATGCGCACATCATCGTATCTATTGAAATAATTTATATTAATTTGTACACATGGTTATATTCAAAATTAGTTCTATCAAAGAAGTATAACTACTAACGCGCATACAAAAGTACGCGCGCCGCTTTTTTTTTAATAACACGATTTTATTAGTGTAATATATTCACTTGTTTTGGATATTTAGCACTAATAGTTTAATACAGGGTGTCCAGGCGGTTACTCTCAACTTGATTTTTTAATATCTAGACAACTATTATAGATCATTTAATCACATAAAAAGCATTTTATAGACAAATGTAGAGAAATTTATTTTAATAAATTAAATTTTCAAAATGTCCCCGTCCTTTAAAGATAACATGACAAATTCTAACCTCGAAGTTTTGGCTACTCTTTTCAAAATTTCGGGGTTTATAACCTGAAAGTGACAAGTAATTTTATCTCTCAGTTCTTCAATTGTTTGAGGCCTATCTTGATTACATTTTCTTTTAAGATATCCCCTTAACAAATAGTCGCAGGGATTTAAATCGGAAGAATAAGGTGGCCACTCAGTTTCGCCCCCACCTTAGCAACGTTCTCAAGGGTGGCCACAGTTGGCTGTGTATGAATTATCGTCACTAACATTACCTGTTCTCTTAAACTTATCCAACAAACTAATTAAAAAAAAAACAAAATAAACATGAAAATTTGGAAATTTTATTTGACCTAAATTTTAGGTCAAAATGTAAATTTGAAGATATGTGTCCTTGCGGTGGCCATTGTGTGTGATGTGAAAGCAAAAACACGTGTAAATAAATTTCCATACTTTTATAACTCCATCTATGTTAAAATAATTTTGTTATGTCTAATAGTTTATGTTGAATAAGAGAATAACTTTGGGGGTAAGCGGCTGGACACCCTGTAGTTTTGAGTCACTAAATATCAACCAAAATTCGCGAGACTGATAAAGATTCTTTTTACTTTTTAAATACACTCAAACTTTTTTTACACGGTTGATTGGTTCTCCAAGAATTAAATTTAGCAATAATATACAGGGTGCATATGGAAAATCATAAGATTGACTCTTCCTATAAAAACAAAGTATATTTAACATGTTAGTCGTAATAACTAGTAAATCATATAAATAACTTGCAGTTTCATTCCATTTTTTTATTTTGATAACATCTCTTATTATTATTATACAAAAATGAAAATCTCGTTCAAAAATCTTTTAGATTAAAGACGATAACGAGTTCCTAAATTTTTAACGTTTTAATTTCTAATGGAAAAATTATACATAGTTCTTTTAAAAATTATTTTATAAAAATAAGCTTTAAGGGTGTTCAAACGAAAGCAAAAGTATTGAAAATTAGAAATTCGTGAATATCTACGTTTTAGAGCATATCACTAATTAAAAAAATAGTATCTATACTAAAAACTATATATAACGTAAAAGAAAATAAAAAATTATCGTATTTACCGAATTTAAATATTTATATTAATTTTTGCACGTCGTTATATTTAATTTAGTTAACGACAAAGAAGTATAACTTCTACCGCTCGTTTCTTGTCCACTCGTTTTACGAGATTAATTTTATTTTGGACATAAATCTGATTTTATTTAATTTAGATTGACAGGGATAAAGAAATTAGGGATACAAGGTATTTCAATTTAGTTGAACGTGTGGGTAGGTGCGAAAGATCCTTTTCTTCAATAAAGAAAGGTCTCGAGCGCGACGAAAAGATTTTGGCGAATTATTTCTTAGCGCATGGAATAAATCCCGTTTTGTACAAAAAAAAAAATATGTTTTAAACGTTTCTTTCCGCTAAGCTTCTAACTTTGTTATTCGGATTGCCGAAGTTAAATTGTGATTTATTTTTTGGTGTTAGGAGAATTTCTAATTTAAATTAAAAAATGTTTAAGTTAGAGCAAACGCTACTAAAACTTTAATTCGGGACGAAATGCCTTTTGGGTGGCTGCTTGTGCATAATTAAGCGGTGGATTATTAACTGACAAATTTTTCATTATTTAAAAACTTAAAAAGTTATTTTTTTTTAAATTTCAGCACTTCGGAGGACGTGGAACAACGGGACCTCGATCGACGACCAACAATAAGGTAGGATTTTATAATTTTTTCAATATTTATTAAAGGGCGCTTTTGAATTCACGAATTTTCTATTGTTTTAAATTGCCCCTACGTTTCTCACAAAATTAATTTAAATAATGCGTGCAAGAAGAAAAGAATTGAAAGCAAAATTCGTTAGTTTAATTTATTTATTGATAAATTTACGTTTATTTATTCGATATAACTTTTAAATTAATTTGTACCAAAATTTGCACCTAAATTAGTTTCGGTAAAAAAGTGCCAAATTATTTTGTCGTCAACGCAAAATTGATCCAAAAGCAAATTATGACAGTTTTTAATTTTTTGATTAGATTTTTCGGCCTGTCTTTTTCGATTACTGCCCTAATTACGTAATCGTTTTATCGGAGCCCCCTTGTCGTTTTCGTGATATGTGTGGGCGATACATTTTCTACCCTTCTGTCGTCCCTGAGGAAATGACATAAGTAATAAGTATTGAAATTTATTAAAAGGACACCGTTCACTAAATATTCGATGTATTTCCCTGTAAAAAATTTATTTACATTTTACATCCGTATTTTGATACGTGGACCTTTGGGATCGCCTTTATTATTTATGAATTTTATTACCAAATACTTGGCCATTAAATTAGGGACTTGGTAAATAAAATAGAAGAGATTTGTTTGGCTAATAACAATAAAATTGGTTTCATCGAAATGCCAGGATGAAATCATAAAATTTTGAAGACTTTGGCTTTGAGCTTTTTCCTATTTTCGCATTTTTTCTATTATTTTTTTAAATATGTATTAAAGCACTTAAAGCTCATTGCGAAGCGTACTTTTACTAATTTTTTTTTTTTACATTATAAATAAATTGGTAAAAGTTGAATTCGATATTGAATTAGTACAAAATGCTTCGCTTAAATTTTTTTTTTGATTTTATTCGTAGTCTGCAAATTTTAATGTTTTTTTTCATTGGCCAGAAATTGTATTTAAGTAGCTGGTGACTCGATCAAAATTACTAAACAAACACTTTTAGCAACAAACCGCTAATCAGGAAGAACACACAAATATGAATCAATAAAGGGGCTTCGAGTGGCGTTTCGATGAAGTCTTATTTTTGTAAATTTCAAGATACTCAGCGAGGTTTCTTTTATTTTTCGTTTCGTTAATTTATCTTTTAAATTGGGCGTCCGTGCATTCGCCATTTCTCAAAATTGCTAAAAACAGCGTTCGTGCTTAAACATACATTACTCTAAAAGGCGTTAATGTACATTAAATTAAATAATCGAGCACAGCAGAGGAGAAAATATTCAACAAACAAGAAAGGCTAATTTATTTTCGTTAGCGGCCGACGTTGATAAAACCGCCGTTTTTTCGTTCTTAATTTTTTTTTTCGTAATGGCAAAACTTTTTTCGAGTTTGCGACGACAACAAATAGTGAAAATCGTCGACATCAAACTTACGTTTCGATTTACCTTGTTTTTTTTTGGGAAAAACGTACTGCTAGTATTGAAAGGCGCACTTCGGATCACAAAGGCGAACGTTTTGTGATTTTTGAAAAACTTAAACGCGCGTTTGCATTACGTCCCTCAATCAAAACCGACGCACAACGGTCGGAGAACTGCGATATTTGCAATCTGCGAAACTCTTATAAGCGTCGAGGAGCGTCGCGGCGCACTCTCGAGCCCCTCCAGGTATGGCTGTATCTTTTTCAATTTTCCTACCTTTTACCGAATTTAAATAAATTATCGCTAAATAAATAAATTCTTTGATAAAATACGGTCGTTATGTTGCTTCGTTCATAATTAAATGACAAAGAGGGGCTTTTTGGTTTTATTGGCCCATTAAATCTTTCGAAATAAATTGTTTAAAAAAACCATGTTCCGTTTTTCGAAAATTCACAGCCTTTTGTTTTTATTATTTATTAAAAAAATATATATTAGGTTCAAGAAGATGAATCACTGCGCTGTTTGAATTTTAAAATATTTTTTTAGAAAGTAAATTAATTATTGTGAATCGTGCTTAAAACCGAGTGCGCACATTCGAGCTCAAAGTGGCACATTTCCGATCTCGGGAAAATGAAGCGCGCCGCTCCGCGTCGCGCTTCATTTGCCTCCTCGCTCGGAAATGTGCCACTTTTCGCTCGAATGCGCACATCTTCGTATTTATTGAATTTGTTTAAAGTACTTTTTGGATTTAAAAAGAAAATAGTAATGTATTCAAAATAAAAGGACATATGTGCACATTTTTGCAAGATTGAATTGTATTCTCGGCACGGCGTTCTAATTATTAATTAAAATTATTTAGAAAGTAAATTAATTATTGTGAATGGTGCTTAAAACCGAGTGTGCACATTCGAGCTCAAAGTGGCACATTCCGATCTCGAGAAAACGAAGCGCGCCGCTCCGCGTCGCGCTTCATTTGCCTCCCTCGCTCGGAAATGTGCCACTTTTCGCTCGAATGCGCACATCCTTGTGTTTATTGAATTTGTTTAAAGTACTTTTTGGATTTAAAAAGAAGATAGTAATGTATTCAAAATAAAATGACATTTGTGCACATTTTTGCAAGATTGAATTGTATTCTCGGCACGGCGTTCTAATTATTAATTAAAATTATTTAGAAAGTAAATTAATTATTGTGAACCGTGCTTAAAACCGAGTGCGCACATTCGAGCTCAAAGTGGCACATTTCCGATCTCGGGAAAATAAAGCGCGCCGCTCCGCGTCGCGCTTCATTTGCTTCCCTCGCTCGGAAATGTGCCACTTTTCGCTCGAATGCGCACATCCTTGTATTTATTGAATTTGTTTAAAGTACTTTTTGGATTTAAAAAGAAAATAGTAATGTATTCAAAATAAAAGGACATATGTGCGCATTTTTGCAAGATTGAATTGTATTCTCGGCACGGCGTTCTAATTATTAATTAAAATTATTTAGAAAGTAAATTAATTATTGTGAACCGTGCTTAAAACCGAGTGTGCACATTCGAGCTCAAAGTGGCACATTCCGATCTCGGGAAAATGAAGCGCGCCGCTCCGCGTCGCGCTTCATTTGCCTCCCTCGCTCGGAAATGTGCCACTTTTCGCTCGAATGCGCACATCCTTGTATTTATTTATATTCATTTTTATACGTGGTTAGTAGGGTGGCGCAAAAAAACCGATTAACTATTTTTTTTGAGTCTCGAGTGAAAAAATGTTAGTTTTTGATGTTTTAAGAGCTACCTCCAAAGGACAGCTCAAAAGAAATTTGAAGAGGTCGCTCAAAATTTTTTAAAAGTTCAAAAACAGGTCAAAAATCGATTTATTTTTTTAAATTTTCTTTCTCGTTACAGTATAATTTTATAGAGCAACAAAAAATAAGTTTCTGAAAGTTTCAATTTAAATTTTGATTTTTAAAAGGTCGCTCAGAATTTTTTTTTATTTAGGGGCCATCCATAAATTACGTCACACGAATTTTAGGACTTTTGAACCCCTCCCCCCGTCCTTGTCACATTTTTCGAACCCCCTCCCCCCTGATGTGACGTCACACATTTTTTAAATTTATGCATATATTTAAAAATAATCTAAAAAAAACAGTTATTTTCATTTTTTTCTTATTTTTATTAAATAATCTTTAATAAAATCAACATAAAGTCACATATTTGTTCTGGAAGTCAAATTTTGTTGCGTGAGAGATAATCTCTCAATGAGAGTGCTAAATTATTAATATAGATCAAAGTCGTAAATTTCTAAAGTTTTTTTTCACAATTTCGTGCTTTAGTATTTTAAATTTTAACATGTTACGTCACAAAGCTTGTGACCTCCCTGCCCCTTGTCACACTATGTCACATTACCCCCCAATTAACGTGTGACGTAATTTATGGATGGCCCCTTATTAGTACATCATTTTGGATTATATCCCAATGCTAATAAAGCAAATTTAATACGCACTTTAACAAAGCAATAAATGATATTAGTCTAAATCAAGTTAAAACCTTCAAAATTTAAGATTTGTTATTAGAATTAACAACAAAGTTTATTTAAATATTGTTAAAATGTTGTAGTTGATTAAATAAAATTATTGTTTTTCAATAAAATTATGTTTCTTTGTCATTTGTTTCATTTTTAGTTCATCTCGTGGTGAATTTTTGTTGATTATTTTACTAAATAATAGAAAAAAAATGTATGAAATTTTAATTTAAATATTAAAATGTCGCTCGAAAAAAACCAAAGTGATGCACTAATAAATAAAAAAGAATTCTGAGCGACCTTTTAAAACTCAAATTTTAAATTGAAACTTTCAGAAACTCATTTTTTCTTTTTCTATAAAATTATACAGTAACGAGCAAAAAAAAATTAAAACAAAATTCGATTTTGGATTTTTAAAAATTTTTTTTGAGCTGTCCTTTGGAGGTAGCTCTTAAAACATCAAAAACTAACATTTTTTCACTCGAGACTCAAAAAAAAATAGTCGTTTTTGCGCCACCTTAGTAGTTATATGTAATTTAGTTACGCCAAAGAAGTATAACTTCTAACGCGCTTACATAAGTTTTTATAAATTTGTCAATGTAAAGTTGCTCGTCGATTAAAATTTTTTTAGACTTCGAAGATTTCAAAATTGTTTATTTTTTGTTTGACAATATTTTTTCAGAATTAGGTCGATATGAGTTTTAATTAATCATTTCCAAAATTCTCGTCTTATTGTTTAATTTCATTTTCTCAAATTCTTGTTGATATAAATTCATTTTAAAAAGGTTTTTTCAAATTGAAAATTTGTTTCTTTGAACTTTTTTGACAAAATCATTAAAGATGAATTTGGCTGTTGCAATTAACAATAATACTTGGGAAGCAGACCTTAAACACAATTCTCTTTGGAACGCAATTTTTGAAAATTTAAAACCGGTAGTTTGCATAATTATTTTGGAGGTCAAAGACTGATATCAAGGCATTTTGTGATAAGCCATCTGTTCGTTGGTGTTTAGTTTAAATTCAACTTTCGTCGGGTAATGACCTATTTTAGTGCTTGTTTAAAACCTTTATTGTTTAGTGTTTAATAAGTTTTTTGCACCTTTGGTTAGACATACAATGTGAGTTTTTTTTTAAATTTCTTTATATGGTATTGGCTGAATCTAACTTTCTTAACCTTTATTAATTTTCGGTAGTAATTTTTCAACAATTCAAAATGTGATTTCACATTTCCATCAATTTATAGATTTCAACGAAAACATACAATAAATACACCTATCTCTCGATTTACACGGTTTACAAAAAGAAAAATTCTAAAAATTTTTAATAATGAAAACAATTTAATTAAAATAAATATAAATTTATTTAATGGTCCCATTTAAATCTCATTATTTATTAAAAACAATCTTCATTAGGTTCGAACTGCACAAAATTAAACTTTCAAGTTTGCAGTCAAAATTCAGGACGTATATAAATCAACGTTATTGCTGTAAGACCTTCGGACTTAAGTATTCCTTTTGTTATCGGAGATACACAAAAAAAATATAAAGACCCAACATTTCATAACATTCTTAGTTCCTACAAGGAGCATAAATTTTTATGAAGCTCGTCGGTTTTACCTTGGAGTGACAGAAAAAAATTCGGAGGATTTTTTTATTTTTATTATACAAAGAACTGCTATTCGTAAAATGGGAAAGCACTTTGGGGTCCGTCCTTTAATCCTTCTGTTTTAAATTTTGCACGGGCAAAATTTACGTTTAGGACACTAGCCTTTTGCATTCGTTTTTTAATAAAAATATTTATAGAAAATTACGATTTTATCTGCGCTTTGGCCGAGGCAAAGTGTCGAGCCGCGCAGTCAAGTGTGCACATCGATAGGAAGTTTTTTATGGCTCCGAAAGTATTACATTTTTGAAGTTATACTTCTTTTGGCGCAGCGAGAGTAAAATGTTAGGAGGCGACGGAAGTTGGGTGCGCACATCTAACGAAAATTACACGGCAAAGCCGCCTATTCCGGGCAACGCAAGCGGTGCGCGGCCATCTAACAAAAATTATTGTGAATCATGCTTAAAACCGGGTGCGCGCGTTTGAGCTCAAAGTGGCACATTCCGATCTCGGGAACATTTAATCTACTATTGCTTCGTTGAGAGCGTAATTTTAGCTGTAAATGGTAGTTGCATTTACATACTGACCTTTCCCAGCTTTACAGTGTTTTTTAAAATGTTTACATCTAATATTTTATTTTGACAGCTACCAATAAAACGCAATGCTTTGTGATTTTTTTAAATTGTTCCACTAGGACTTATTGAACAAAACAAACGCTAAACGTTAGCCCAAGCTTATCTCAATACATCACTGAAAATTGCGTCCAAATCGATTCAATGATTGTGGAGATTAGCACATGCTTTTTTTTCGGTAATAGCATTTTGAGTTCTTTTTTAATATTCTGTCTTATTTTTAATTGTGAACAATAACCGATTATTTTCAATTGTTTTTCTTTAAATGCAATATTGTAATTTACAATTAAAATTATTTAGAAAGTAAATTAATTATTGTGAATCGTGCTTAAAACCGAGTGTGCACATTCGAGCTCAAAGTGGCACATTCCGATCTCGGGAAAATGAAGCGCGCCGCTCCGCGTCGCGCTTCATTTGCCTCCCTCGCTCGGAAATGTGCCACTTTTCGCTCGAATGCGCACATCTTCGTTTTCATTGGGTTTCTGCACATTAAACTTCTCTTTTTTTAATTTGGACAAATAAAATGTAGATTTTAAATTGAGGAAAAGTAGTAGTCTTTTTTCTTTCTAACTTTGACGGCATTAAATTAGCTATTTGATATTTTCGATATGAATTCGGCCCTGTAATTTATAAAAAAAAAATTCCTAGAAAATAATATTAATTAATCATAATGTTAACGTCCAATATCTTTTAATATTATTTAAAGTTAACAGGAATTAGACCAGTGTTTTCCAACGTGGGGCCCACGCCCCACAGGGGGGGCAATTTGATTGCTCAAGGGGGCAATTAAACTTTTCCAGAATGTAAATTTAAGTCCATCAGTTAAGCTACTTAGTGAATAATAAAAAAATTTGAATATCAAAAATTATGCATGTGTTACATGGGGGGACATAATAAATTTTTAAAAGTTTAGGTGGGGCGTGGCACAAAAAAGGTTGGGAAACATTGAATTAGACTGTCAATAAAATCAACTCTTGTTAAATATGCGACGTTTCGTTTCTTTATTGAAATTTTTTTAAACAACTGAAAATGAAGAATTATGTATAACAATAAACAGAAGTATTTTATAAATAAAATTATGAAGTACCTTAACATGTCGAACGTTCAGGGGCGGATCTACTTAAGGGCCTTTTAGGCTCAGCTCAAGGATCCGTAGATACAAAGGGCCCCCAGCCCCCATTAAAAACAATATACGATATTGTGAATTTAAATAAAATGTATTCAAAATTTAAAAAAATCCAATCCTATTCTTATATCGTATACCTACATCACTATAAAAAACAGTTTTTTAACCAAATGGCAATTAGTTGAGTAATTAGGTAGGCCCTTAAGTAATATTGGCCCAGGGCCCCACAAATTTACGATCCGCCGCTGCAAACATTTATTTATTTTTTTATTGTTATATACAAAATTCTTACTTTTCAGTTGCTTGAAAAAGTTGCAATAAAAAAACGAAACGTCGCATATTTAAGAACAGTTGATTTTATTGACAGTCCAATTCCTGTTAATTTTCAATAATATAATGATAATTGCTGTGAATCATGCTTAAAACCGAGTGCGCACATTCGAGCTCAAAGTGGCACATTCCGATCTCGGGAAAATGAAGCGCGCCGCTCCGCGTCGCGCTTCATTTGCCTCCCTCGCTCGGAAATGTGCCACTTTTCGCTCGAATGCGCACATCTTCGTACTTGTTCGATTTGTCTACTTTATCCTTAGCCTTTTCAAATCAAAACAATAAATTAAATTTAGTAAATAATGATTTTATGTTGGAAAAACGTTTTTACTATAGCAATGAGTGGAAGGGAGCGAAAAGATACGACTATAGCGAAAGTGCGACCCAGAAAAATTATTAAAATTAATTGACTTAATTTTCGTCTAATTTATTGACTTAAATTATTGTGAATCGTGCTTAAAATCGAGTGTGCGCATTCTAGCTCAAAGTGGCACATTCCGATCTCGGGAAAATGAAGCGCGCCGCTCCGCGTCGCGCTTCATTTGCCTCCCTCGCTCGGAAATGTGCCACTTTTCGCTCGAACGCGCACATCCTCGCATTTATTCAATTTGTTTACATTAATTCTTGCCTATTTTGCTTTGTTTTCGATGTTTTTTCGTCATCCACGCGTTCTATCGAATTTTCGGAAAGTTTACGAAGGAATTTGCATAAAGCGTTCCCGAAGGTGCTTTAATTAAATATGGCAGTGCGTTGTGAAGTGGCGGAATGCCTCCTTATTGACTGCAAGCGTTGCGCATTTTTCTTATTGCACCCCGGTGCATTCAACTTTGCCTTTTAAGGGCGCGCAGTGTTGAGTTCTTTTTTCGAAGATTTCAAACAAACGTTGAACTTTGAAGTTGAGACGTGTACGTGTAATATAAAAGAAAAATATGTTGCCCGTAACGAACGCGTTAAAGAAAGCAACACGGGTCTTCATTCGTCTTCATTACAATGGATTTTGCCTTTTTTTCGAACAAGTTACAATTTGTGCGAGTCGATAACTTCATAAACAGACTTTACTTTAAGAATATTTAAAAATAATCGAAAAATTAGCGTCAGAAAAGGTTATCGGTTGAATTTGGTTTTTAAATGTCGTATTTTTGTGTTTTGTTGCGATATCTATAAAAATTGCAGATATGAAATCTTAACTATTTTTAATAGAAAATTCAGATGCAAATAACCGGCGCATAAGAAGTTATACTTCTTTGGCGTAGCTAAATTAAATATGGGTATGCAAAAAAACATATAGGAATATTTTTTATTTTCCAGAGATTGGAAATGTGCCACATTAAGCTCGAATGTGCACACTCGGTTTTAAGCACGATTCACAATAATTAATTTACTTTCTCAAAAATTAATTTTAAAATTCTAATATTGCAGTGGTATATCTTCTTGAACCTAGTATTTTTTTTTAACTAAATTAATAAATAATAAAAACAATAGGGTTCTATTTAAAAATTTTCGAAAAATCGAACATATATTTTTTAAACAATTTATTTCTAAGTAAAGATTTAATTTCCTATAAAATTTGTCAATTACCTAATTTGATTTGTAGTCGTTTTATTAAATTTAAATAAAATATCGATTTTTCTTATCGCAATTTTGCATTTTATCGTATGTTCTCGGCCACTTCAGTTGTGAAAGTCTATTCGAGCTGTTAACATTGTTTAAGTGCTTCCTAATACAGTGCTTTTAATGAACGATTTTTTTTGTGTACCAACTGAGGGTGTTTATTAAGAGAATCCTACCCCTAAGCAACATCTCCTCTGCAAAAATTTCGATTGTAAGTTTTTTTTTTAATATTTATGTTTTTTTTAAATTTTTTGATTTAAAACTGACCGTATTTCGAAAAAAATTAGATCGTTGTGCTCAGAAAAAATTCGACTATTTTTTGTTATAACGATTTTAGAAAATATTAACACAAAAGCCTGCATTTGACGCTTTTACTGATAATTATGCTAAAGTTACATAAAGGAGAAAGTGACTAAGTCTTTATCGAATTGTATATCAGGCCTTTGAAATGCCGATTTATTTTTGCCTGTATTAAATTAAACATCAAAAAATGTAATCACAATTTTTTCAAAGCCATAAGCTTGAAGTATTTCGTTCAACAATTAGCAACAAGCAATTAATACCACATCTTTTAACTACTTTCGGATTAAATTAAATTACATATCACTTTTGTGTTTTAATATTAATACAAAATTATTTTTTGGTTTTGTTAAGACATTTTCGAAAACACTGCAGATTTGAAATCCTTGTGGTCACTTTAAAAATAAAATCGATAAAGTATTATTTAAATATTTTGGGAAAACGAAGAAATAGAAACTAAAATTTTTTACAAAACATTTTTCTTAAACTATTTCTGACCATTACTTATTGGTTAAGATTTCTTTGAAAATTTAATTGATTTCTAAACTTTTGCAGTTTCCAAAATAAGATTTGTTAAAAACGTTACTGAAGAACGATTTCAAAATCTTAACAGCATAGACCGAAAGTTATTTATGACCAATAAAAAATCTTAATTCGTTTTCCACAATAATTAAGTGGTACAAATTGATGAACTATAAACACATTCTTACAACAAATCGTTTAGATAACACGTTGCCCGCAATCTTTGTTTAGTAACAAGAATTAGCGCAAGTAAAACTTGGTGTATAAGTAATTTATATTCTCGCCTGCATAACACGATAAGAGATTATTATAACAATTTCGCAAAACTTTCAATGTTTGTCGAAACTACTTATTAAAATTTAAAGTAAACCGAATTCGCCAAACGTCGAATTTTCTACCACGCAATAGAGCATCTCGTTAATTTTCCAAAAATTTAGATGTGGCCAAATTTTCATTCTGAACCCAGTCTACTAGCGCTCTATTGAAAAATTATTATCATTCGAGAAATTTTTGTGCAAATTAAATTTTCTAGAAAAAAAGTCTAAACTGTAAACATATTAGTTTATAACAGGGCTTCTTAAATTTTTTTCATTCACGGCCCCGCTTATGATTGTGAGTTTTTTGGTGACCCCATGTACAGTGGACACTCGGTTATCCGGATAATTGAGAAACAAACAATTTTACCTTGTTAGGTATTTATTTACAAAAAAAAACGAAACAAATAAGTATTAATTATTAAATCAACAGTAAAATATTTCAAATAGAATCATAAAATCTTTAGGTAAAATTAAAAGTAAATTGATCATTGTTAATCGTGGCGAAAAGCGGAGTGTGCACATTCGAGCTCAAAGTGGCACATTCCGATCTCGGGAAAATGAAGCGCGCCGCTCCGCGTCGCGCTTCATTTGCCTCCCTCGCTCGGAAATGTGCCACTTTTCGCTCGAATGCGCACATCTTCGTATTTATTGAATTTGTTTAAAGTACTTTTTGGATTTAAAAAGAAAATAGTGATGTATTCAAAATAAAAGGACATATGTGCACATTTTTGCAAGATTGAATTGTATTCTCGGCACGGCGTTCTAATTATTAATTAAAATTATTTAGAAAGTAAATTAATTATTGTGAATCGTGCTTAAAACCGAGTGTGCACATTCGAGCTCAAAGTGGCACATTCCGATCTCGGGAAAATGAAGCGCGCCGCTCCGCGTCGCGCTTCATTTGCCTCCCTCGCTCGGAAATGTGCCACTTTTCGCTCGAATGCGCACATCTTCGTATTTATTGAATTTGTTTAAAGTACTTTTGGTTTTAAAAAAGAAAATAGTGATGTATTCAAAATAAAAGGACATATGTGCACATTTTTGCAAGATTGAATTGTATTCTCGGCACGGCGTTCTAATTATTAATTAAAATTATTTAGAAAGTAAATTAATTATTGTGAACCGTGCTTAAAACCGAGTGTGCACATTCGAGCTCAAAGTGGCACATTCCGATCTCGGGAAAATGAAGCGCGCCGCTCCGCGTCGCGCTTCATTTGCCTCCCTCGCTCGGTAATGTGCCACTTTTCGCTCGAATGCGCACATCCTTGTATTTATTTATATTAATTTTTATACGTGGTTATTAGGGTGGCGCAAAAAAACCGATTAATTATTTTTTTTGAGAAAGGAATAAAATATCGAACCTTTTTCAAACAAAAAATAGATCTAATTTATTCGACTTTAAATTTTTTGAATTGAAGAATAAAATAGTAATATAGGCAAATCCGCTAAATACGAGGATGTGCGCATTCGAGCGAAAAGTGGCACATTTCCGAGCGAGGAGGCAAATGAAGCGCGACGCGGGCGCGCGCTTCATTCCAGATCGGAATGTGCCACTTTGAGCTCGAATGCGCACCTTTTAAGCACGATTACGAAGTGTCCCGTTTTAACAGGAAAAGACGAACGCGGTTGACAATCCGGATAATCGCGAATTTGTATAACTGAGGTCCGGATAATCGAGGTTATACTGTAATTATAAAAGAAAGATATACAATTATTTTGTGATGATTTATTGATTAGGTAACAATATACATACATATGAAAAAAATTTATATTAAAATTTGTTTAGAAACATACAAAAATATAAAATTAAAAATTACTGTAATTATAAAAGAAAGATATACAATTATTTTGTGATGATTTATTGATTAGGTATCAATATACCATACATATGAAAAAAATATATATTAAAATTTGTTTAGAAACATACAAAAATATAAAATTAAAAATTACTGTAATTATAAAAGAAAGATATACAATTATTTTGTGATGATTTATTGATTAGGTAACAATATACATACATATGAAAAAAATATATATTAAAATTTGTTTAGAAACATACAAAAATATAAAATTAAAAATTACTGTAATTATAAAAG
Source organism: Sinopyrophorus schimmeli (assembly GCA_036325965.1). Lineage (NCBI taxonomy): Eukaryota > Metazoa > Arthropoda > Insecta > Coleoptera > Elateridae > Sinopyrophorus > Sinopyrophorus schimmeli. The sequence continues at coordinate 220,374 of JARFIZ010000012.1, read as the reverse complement.
AAAGATATACAATTATTTTGTGATGATTTATTGATTAGGTAACAATATACATACATATGAAAAAAATATATATTAAAATTTGTTTAGAAACATACAAAAATATAAAATTAAAAATTACTGTAATTATAAAAGAAAGATATACAATTATTTTGTGATGATTTATTGATTAGGTATCAATATACCATACATATGAAAAAAATATATATTAAAATTTGTTTAGAAACATACAAAAATATAAAATTAAAAATTACTGTAATTATAAAAGAAAGATATACAATTATTTTGTGATGATTTATTGATTAGGTAACAATATACATACATATGAAAAAAATATATATTAAAATTTGTTTAGAAACATACAAAAATATAAAATTTAAAATTTAAAATTACTGTAATTATAAAAGAAAGATATAGACTTATTTTGTGATGATTTATTGATTAGGTGACAATATACATACATATGAAAAAATATATATTAAAATTTGTTTAGAAACATACAAAATATAAAATTAAAAATTACTGTAATTATAAAAGAAAGATATACAATTATTTTGTGATGATTTATTGATTAGGTAACAATATACATACATATGAAAAAAATATATATTAAAATTTGTTTAGAAACATACAAAAATATAAAATTAAAAATTACTGTAATTATAAAAGAAAGATATACAATTATTTTGTGATGATTTATTGATTAGGTAACAATATACATACATATGAAAAAAATATATATTAAAATTTGTTTAGAAACATACAAAAATATAAAATTAAAAATTACTGTAATTATAAAAGAAAGATATACAATTATTTTGTGATGATTTATTGATTAGGTAACAATATACATACATATGAAAAAAATATATATTAAAATTTGTTTAGAAACATACAAAAATATAAAATTAAAAATTACTGTAATTATAAAAGAAAGATATACAATTATTTTGTGATGATTTATTGATTAGGTAACAATATACATACATATGAAAAAAATATATATTAAAATTTGTTTAGAAACATACAAAAATATAACATTAAAAATTGCACAAAAATTTGTAAAATTGTATTTGTTATTATATGCCTTATTTTTCCTCAAAATTGCATTTTTTTGCAAATCAAGAAAATATTGAGCAAAATATATCGTTGCTGGTATATTGGAGCCCGGGTATCAAAATCTCGTGACCCCTGGATTTTAATAAGCGACCCCATTCGGGAACGCGACCCACAGTTTAAGAAGCCCTGGTTTATAAGATAAATAAATAGATTCAACCGTATAAAAACCTAAAATATTTTTCTATTATTCGCATAATTAAAATTAAACGCTGAAATTTTGTTTTCGATGTCGAGAACAATATTTTGTCAATGGAGCGTAGAAAAAAATAGTGGTTTCGGGGGCGCAGCACCCTACTTATAAGGTTTAATAATGAACGTATGTTATTGTGATATACAAAGTAGAAATTTGACAAAATATAATGAGCTTTGTAGCTGTTATTGAAATTTGCTGTAACGTTATAACCCCCAAAGCGATAATCAGGTTGTAGCTAATTACAGGCAGCTATTCGCTTTAGTTAAATCAATTTCTGCCCCAATTGTTGATCATAAATGGCGATGATTTGGATTATAGAAGATGTTTCGATATCGCATACGAACATAAACATTCATAATATGTCCGCATTTTTCTTCGGAATCCCTCCACGCGAAATTTTGTTGGGCAAACTATCGGCTTGGACGTTTTTATCAAATGGGGTACCTACCCTGAAAAATTGGCAAACTGTTCTAAAGTGTTTAGCCTACAAAACTAATTAGGATTACAAATTACTTTTAAAGCGTTATAAACTTAAAAGAGCGTTTTGATGTAATCGATATTTCTATAAGTTTCAAAGTAATTAAAATATTTTAATAAAATACTGGGGCACTCGTCTAAAATAAACTGACAATTTTTCCTTTGTTAAAATCCAAGTTTCGAATTTCAAAAATATTTCTTTTTTTCCAAAAAATGTTTAAAATTGCCACTTACTGAAAAAGCGATGAATTAACATTTTTGCGATATTTACAAATATGTAAAATAGCTCTCTGTTTAATGTTTCTGGGGGTTTAAAGAGAGATATCTCCAAAAGGAGGTCGACGTCGGCGGGGACGCTTTACATATTTAAAAAATATAGATTTTTGGCTATAAGATAAAATAGAATTTTATGGGCGACGCCGTATTAGATTTTTTTAAAACTGCAATTCAATATTTTAAGAAACCGTTGTTATTGTGTTTTTCACATTCCGTACATAAAAAGTACCAAAAAAAATGTTTGGTGCGAAAATTATTTATTTTTAAAATTGGGTCACCAAGTTTGGCATTTTAAAAAATCTTAATTAATTTTAATCGTTCTGCGGTAAATTTTCAATTTTTTATAAATATTTTTAAATCCGTTTAATTTCGAATATTGTTTTTGTTTGTATGACTTCGTAGCGCCTTATTTACAACAACGTAAGAAGTTGTGACTTAAGAACGCCCAGAAAAAAAAAAGAGAAAAAACTAAAGGAGAAAATTTTAATTTGAAATTAAAAAATTAACATAGGCTTCACGTCAACAAGTTCCAATTTAATTAGATTTAACGTTAACAAAATTTCGGAGCGCAAGAAAACCGACAGGAGAAATTAAAATATTTAGTGTGATTTAATAAGCAAAAGATAAAAGATAATTAACTTTGGCAAAGAAAAGTTTTAATATTAAATATTTCAGGGGAGCCTTAACGCTTTGCGAAACGATGGGGGGTCCGCGTAATTACCGTGCAACTATTGCTTACTTAATTATCTTACATCAATTATCGCCCACTTCTATACCTTTAACAACTTTAGTTACATAAAGCTAATGCTTTCTAATATACGCGATTCTTGACGATACTTGCAAACTGAATTTGCTTCATCCCCTAAAACAAGATTGCTATCGTTTTATCTTGTTGTAACAAACAATTTTCTAAATGCAATTTGTTAGGTAGTAAAATTACTTATGCACCAAGAATTTATATTGTGGTACTGTGTTAACGTAAAATTGGTTGTTTGGATTTTAATGGTTGTGGGTACTAAATTTCGTGCTCCCTAGTTTAGAAATAAACTTAATATGTATGTTTTTCAATATGCAGAAAAGTTCGAAAATTGTTTTTCGAAATTATTGAAATCTAACGCCAGGGCTGTTTAGTAGGGAGCTTCGGGACAACTTTATTTATATAATGTTTTTTGTAGCTCCGTTTATAAACACGTAAAAAATTAATTACCATTGCTAAATGTGTTTCAATATGCAAAAAAGTTCGAAATTTATTTTTTGAAATTAATAAAATCTAACACCAGGGCTGTTTAGTAGTGACCTTCGGGACAACTTTATTTATATAACGTTTTTTTTGCAGCTCGTTTATAAGTCCGCAAAAATTAATTACGGTTATATGTTTTTTCAATATACAAAAAAGTCCGGAATTTTTTTCAAAATTAGTGAAATTTATCACAAAGGCTGTTTAGTAGGGACCTTTGGGATAATTTTATTTTTTTAATGTTTTCTTGTAGCTTCCTTTATAAGCCCGTAAAAATTTATTACCGTTGCTATGTTTTTCAATATTCAAAAAAGTTCGAAATTTTTTTTAAATTAACGAAATCTAACACAAGGGCTGTTTTGTAGGGACCTTCGCGACAACTTTATATATTTAACGTTTTCTTGTAGCTCCATTTATAAGCCCATAAAAAATTAATTACTTTTGCTGTATGATTTTCAATATGCAGAAAACTACGAATTTTTTTTTCGAAATTATTGAAATCTAACACAAGGACTGTTTACTAAGGACCTTAGGGACAATTTTATTTATATGTGGTTTTGTTTGTAGCTCCTTGTATAAGTCTAATTTAGGTAAAATAATTTGAAAAGGTTGGTCAGTAGAATATTTCTATTTTTAACCCTTCTCGACAACCTTTTGTTATATCAAGTTCTTAAAAGCATTTGCGATTACAAGAGATTTCCTGCTCAGTTTTTGTCCATTATACAAAAAGTCTCTACTTTTTTTTCAAAATTTACTTACTTTAATTGTTTATAACTTACTAATGAAAACAACGTAAATTGGACCATATTACTCCTGTTAAACGTCTCACAAGAAAAAAAAATTATTAAATCAATAGTCGATTATTATTTAATTTTATGCAAAAAACGCATCGTTTAATAAAGATAATTTTAAATTCTGCGGGTAATACAAAAATTTTAATTTATATAAAGTGTTAACAAGAACAGCAAGAAAAGCATTAATTATTTCGCCAGTATCGGAAATAAATAAAAGATAATTAAAACAATCTACTAATTTTCGAATTTATCGTTTTAAGTGCACTTTTAAATTATGCATCAACGTTTTTGCGATTTCTAATTAAAAACTAATAGCACTTTTATTCGTAATACAGCTTTTTATGCTGCTTCATGTTGGTCCATCATTTTTCTTCTTTTAATGGCAGAAATTGCAACACTTGTAATTACAGTTAGGAATGTAATAGGAAAAGAAAAAAAGCAACTTAATAAACTGGTCGAGAAATGTTATCAGATACTCTAGCATATAATTGTTTACGTTACGGGATTTTAATTATGATTTTTTTTTTCTTAAATGAAATCGAAAACGGCCGAGTTTGGTAGACGTGTTTGTTTTAATTCCCTTGATTTTCGATTACAAAAAAATATTTGAATAAAATGGCGTATGTTTTTAAAAGTACACGGTTCTTCCATTATCTCAGAGTGCTACGTGTAAAGACATTATGATTATTTATATTAAAAAATATTTAGAAAATAAGTAAGCCATCGAAGGAGTTTTGCGTTCAATAATTTAGGCGTGCCTGCCAATATTTTACATTTATTTTTTATAAGACGAAAAAGTCAGAAATGGGTACGGGCTGTGTAATAAGGAAAAACGACTGTATTTTTTAAACAACCCGCATTTTTTACGAAGAAAAAAAAGATCTTTGAATTTTAAGATAAAAACGTAAAAAGTTGATTAATTTAACACAATTAACATTTTATATTTTGGATATTTTCAATATTGAAATTGTTTTAAGGAATAATTATAGGTCGACGCCTATGGCTTTGAATTCTTGTTTTTTTTTTTTATAATAGCGCTTTATTATTTAATATCCGGGTGATTGAGATTTCGGCGCGAAAATGTGCTGGCTTTCGCTCCCCTAGGTACTGAAATATATAAATATAAATTTAGTGCCATCTGTTGTTTGTGTATCAATGCATGAATATTTCAGCCTACTGGTACTTCAATATTCTATGAGATGGCGCTAGAAAAAAAATATTTTCGTGTGAAATAGGAAACAGAAATATTTTTAAAATTAAAATTATGTTTACTTAAGAACACCGCATTGCTTAATGATCTACTTATGGTTTCTTAAAAAAATATATACCTACGGCTCACTTTATAGTACAGAAGCAGCAAATTACTTACTAATAAGCTTTTTCTTAATTTCATCAATAAAAAAATTAATAGGATAATTACGTGTGTAGAAACTCTACAACGAAGCAATTAAACTAAATTCTGGTACAAAGCCGCAGCTGCAATCAAGCTAAATCGAAATTGTCGAAGGAAACTGTAAACTTTTTTCTTTTTTTATTGCACACACGCCCAGCATTTCGAAAACGCCATAAAAAAAATTTCATTAACCTTATCTTGTAAAATATTAATCGTTCTTCTTAACATGCACGTCCAAAATTAGAATCCAAACAACTTAATAAACATTTTTTTAATTTGAATCGAAATTGTGCCCGTACATCTTCAAATCGTCTTAGGCGGACAAATTAAGATTAATTTAGGTTTTTTTTTTTGCAAAACTAATGGGAACTTATTTAAATTAATCTTCGCGTTTAATTGAGCGATCAATTTCGAAAATTATAGCTTTACAAATATAAAAATTGTAGGGTACCGGCAAAGTAAACAACATTTAAAAATCGATTAGGATTGAGCTTTTAAAGCCGGTATACCAAATTACACGTCCCTTAGTTTTCCATCGATTACAGTTTCCTTTTTAATTTATGAGTTAATTTAAATCTTCTGTTATACTACCTACTAATTTTTCTAAACGAACTGTTTTTTTTTAAGTACGCTTTTCATTACGGCCTCGCGCACAAAATAATTTAATTAACTTTTTTTTCCGGCATCTGCGCACTATATAAACAATTAAAATTAAACAACGTTTTAATAATTCGCGTCGAGCAGATTCCCAGCCCGAATGAACGTATGGCATAAAGGAAACTTCAATAAGAAAAGCTTCAATCAACAGAGCGATAAGGACGAGAGAGGATTTAAGAGAAGAAGTAAATTGAGATAACGAAATGTTCTTGAAAATTGACTGTCTTCCAACTTTAATAACAAATTCGCTTAGATAGGTTTTAGATAAACGCCATTTAACTACACAGAAACTTTTCGAGCCGCCGATATGAATTATTTATCTCCCCAATCCAATAAACTTACGTAGGGAACTTTCGAAGGATTTATTACTAATACCAACAAAAAAAAATTGAACAGATTATACAATAAATAATCAATCACAATTAATAAACCAATAAATAAATTAATAAATTAATAAATAAATAAATAAATAGTCATAGAACGATGCAAATCAAATACTTTCTCATTAAATTACACGCAAACACGCACACCAATGTTTTTTGTAGCCAACACTACAAAAAAAAATTGTAACATTGTTGTAAAGTGTAAAAAATTATGGCAAATAGCAACAAGCAGTTTTTTGGAGCGCCTCTTAGAGGAGCCTTAAGAAGTACATAGATTACGATTTTTTTCTTAATGCATTCGGTTCTTTAAGTATCCATTGTACACCCTTTGGTAGTCTTTGCCATAGGCGTCGGCCCCATAGTAGGCGCCGTAGTCGTCGTGCTCCTCTTCGAAGTGGTGAGGAGCCGAATGATGGATGTGCGTCGATTTTCCGCAGTGCTTCAAATGTTGAAGAATGGTGGGAACGAATAAGGCCATCAGCATTATTGCCTTCTTAATAAATAAGACCACCGCAAGAATTATCGCCACCATCAATTTGATTTTGAATAACTTCAGAAGCATGATTAGGGGTAGGATTAACATCTGTTGCTTCTTCTGCTTCCTTCCGCGCCCCTCCTCTAAAAATTAAAAGTTAAATTAGTTTTTCGATCGCAATCCTAATTGTTTTTATTTTTTGCAGAATCGCCGCTTGCCGCGCTGCAACGGTGAGTTTTTACATTTGATTTTTTTTTAATGCGAAATTCGTTTCGATTCATTTAATGATGTGTGAAGTAATACTTCTTTGCGTGCGCATTTTCGTATTCGTTGGGTTTCTGTACATTAATTTGGGCAAATATAATTTAGATTTTAAATTGAGGAAAAGTAGTAGGGTTTATTCCTTCTAACTTTGTTTGAAAGTATTAAATTACTTATTTATTATTTGCGATGTGAATACGGTCCTGTAATTTATAACAAAAAATTTTAATTAGTGCGAATTGCGTTTAGAGCCGAGTGTGCACATTCGAGCTCAAAGTGGCACATTTCCGATCTCGGGAAAATGAAGCGCGCCGCTCCGCGTCGCGCTTCATTTGCCTCCCTCGCTCGGAAATGTGCCACTTTTCGCTCGAATGCGCACATCCTCGTTTTCATTGGGTTTCGGCACATTAAACTACTCTCTTTTTAATTTGGACAAATAAAATTTAGATTTTAAATTGAGGAAAAGTAGTAGTCTTTTTTCTTTCTAACTTTGAAGGCATTAAATTAGCTATTTGATATTTTCGATATGAATTCGGCCCTGTAATTTATAAAAAAAAATTCCTAGAAAATAATATTAATTAATCATAATGTTAACGTCCAATATCTTTTAATATTATTTAAAGTTAACAGAAATTAGACCAGTGTTTCCCAACGTGGGGCCCACGCCCCACAGGGGGGCGATTTGATTGCTCAAGGGGGCAGTTAAACTTTTCCAGAATGTAAATTTAAGTTCATCAGTTAAGCTACTTAGTGAATAATAAAAAATTTTGAATATCAAAAATTATGCATGTGTTACATGGGGGGACATAATAAATTTTTAAAAGTTTAGGTGGGGCATGGCACAAAAAAGGTTGGGAAACGCTGAATTAGACTGTCAATAAAATCAACTCTTGTTAAATATGCGACGTTTCGTTTCTGTATTGAAATTTTTTTAAACAATTGAAAATGAAGAATTTTGTATAACAATAAACAGAAGTATTTTATAAATAAAATTATGAAGTACCTTAACATGTCGAAGGTTCAGGGGCGGATCTACTTAAGGTCCTTTTAGGCTCAGCTCAAGGATCCGTAGATACAAAGGGCCCCCAGCCCCCATTAAAAACAATATACGATATTGTGAATTTAAATAAAATATATTCAAAATTTTAAAAAATCCAATTCTATTCTTATATCGTATACCTACATCACTATAGAAAACAGTTTTTTAACCAAATGGCAATTAGTTGAGTAATTAGGTAGGCCCTTAAGTAATATTGGCCCTGGGCCCCACAAATTCACGATCCGTCGCTGCAAACATTTATTTATTTTTTTATTGTTATATACAAAATTCTTAATTTTCAGTTGCTTGAAAAAGTTGCAATAAAAAAACGAAACGTCGCATATTTAAGAACAGTTGATTTTATTGACAGTCCAATTTCTGTTAATTTTCAATAATATAATGATAATTGCTGTGAATCATGCTTAAAACCGAGTGCACATTCGAGCTCAGTGGCACATTCCGATCTCGGAATGAAGCGCGCCGCTCCGCGTCGCGCTTCATTTGCCTCCCTCGCTCGGAAATGTGCCACTTTTCGCTCGAATGCGCACATCCTCGTATTTATTAAATTTTGTCTAATCAATTTCTTCCAAGTCAAAATTTAAAAAAAAATTGATTATATATTCAAAAACGTATTTTTACCATAGCAATGAGTGGGAGCGAGCGAAAAGATACAAAAAACTCATAAGTACGAGTGAGAGGGAACGATGTTATCTAATATTTTGTCTATTTTATTGTGAATCGTGCTTAAAGCCGAGTGTGCACATTCGAGCTCAAGTGGCACATTCCGATCTCGGAAAATGAAGCGCGCGCCCGCGTCGCGCTTCATTTGCCTCCCTCGCTCGGAAATGTGCCACTTTTCGCTCGAATGCGCACATCCTCGTTTTCATTGAGTTTCTGCACATTAAACTTCGCTCTTTATAATTTGCACAAATAAAATTTAGATTTTAAATTGAGGAAAAGTAATAGTCTTTATTCTTTCTAACTTTGAAAGCATTAAATTAGCTATTTGATATTTCCGATATGAATACGGCCCTGTAATTTAAAATAAAAATGTTTTAGAAAATAATATTAATTAATCATTTTGTCCAATATCTATTAAATATTATTTAAAGTTAACACGCATTGGACTGTGAATAAAATCAACTTTTATTAAATGTGCGACGTTTCGTTTCTTTATTGAAACTTTTTCAAGCAACTGAAAATGAAGAATTTTGTATAACAATAAACACAAGTATTTTATAAATAAAATTATGAAATGCCTTAACATGTCGAACATTTAGGGACGGATCTACTTAAGGGCTTTTTGGACTGCAACTCAGGGCCCCCAGCCCCCATTAAAAACTATTAACAATATTGTGAATTAAAAAATTATATCCAAAATTTAAAAAATTAAATTATTTTCTTATATCGTATACGTAAGTACATCACTATAGAAAACTGTTTTTTGACAAAATGGCAATTAGTTGAGTAATTAAGTAGGCCCCTAACAATAAGTAGTAAGACCCCACAATTTCACGATCCGCCTCTGCAAACATTTATTTATTTGTTGTTATTGTTATACAAAATTTTTAATTTTCAATTGCTTGAAAAACTCGCAATAAAAAAACGAAACGTTGCATATTTAACAAGAGTTGGTTGTATTGACAGTCCAATTCTTGTTAATTTTAAATAATATAATGTTAATTGCTGTGAATTATGCTTAAAAACGAGTGTGCACGTTCGAGCTCAAAGTGGCACATTCCGATCTCGGAAAAATTTTGAAAACGTCATTATGACAAGCTTTTTTTATCGGAAGTAACATTAAGCGAGGTATGACTATACACACGCAGTAATTTTTCGATGTGTGTATGCACTAAAACTATTTTACGTAAAATACTTTATTAATTTTCAAAAATAACCGACCAATTTAGAAATATTTTGCATTATTTTCGATTTACACAGTTTTCTCCGTATAAATCGGAAAATAGGTGTACAGAGGTGTACAGCGTTAGATTTTGTTTGGGGGATCAAATGGTTTGGAAAACAGCCTTTATTGCATTAAAGAAGTATAACTTCTAAATCGCCTTCGTAAACACGCGCACCCATTTTTTTATTAAATTAGTTCGGAGACGAAAACAATTCCATCGCCTAAAATTAACTTGTTATAAAAGCTCATTAGTTTTTTTCTAAATGTCTGCAAAAAGAGCGATATCGTTTCCAAAAATTTAATAATCCAGACGTCTTAAAGTAAATAGATTGTGTTACGTTGCGCAACAAAAAAAATTAAATGGAATCACATCTAACGTCTAACTTTGACTTTATATTTCTAAAAAAAAGTAATTAATAAACCGATTGATTTTCATCGATTTTGAAGTTCTGATCGAAGTGTGTCGTTAACACACGTTTAAAAAAAAGCAAAAACTAGATTAATATAAAGGAATAACAAAATGTGCGTAGGAGAAAGCTGTGCTTTCGTACTACTTGCTATTTAATCGCAGGAATTAAAAAAGTCGTGTAAATCATACGTCCATACATATACAATTATAACAAAAGGTTCGTAAAAATTTAAGTAGAAAATGGCACATTTCCGCTTAGGTAAATAGATATTTACATGCTGCCGAAGGAAAATAGACGAATCGTAGATGTTTTTGCGTTTGGTTTTTTGTAATTCTCTCACGCACTTAATCTCTTAGCGGCCTTCAAAGCGATTGATTTGTGCTTAAGGAACAAAAAAGAATAAATAGTGTAATTTAATAATTTGGAAAAAATAGTCACTAATTTGGAGATTTAACAAATCCACATCATTGCTTTTCAAAGTTTAGACTTTATTTATTTTACGGAAATCATAAAGTTCATGTGTCAAATTCGATTTTCTGGATTTTGCTTTGACATCGAAAACCTATAAGACAATTTGCACTTGACAACTCTTTGATGTGTTTTTATTTGTTTTTTTTTCCTAGATTTTTTATATATAAAATGGAAAAGTGTGGGAGGGTTAAAACTCCAAAATTTCGTCTACCGACAATTAAGGCCGAAAGTTATTAATTTTTTTTTAAGAATACAATTTTAATAGATTATTTTAGATTTGATTTAATTATAAATAATAACTGCGGTTTTTCGAAAATTTTCGTCGTCTATCGGTCGTTGGTATCTCTTTGAGGGTTGTCGCAAAAAAATCGTATCTCGCGTGTTTTTTGTGCAATATTCGAATTATTTTTTTAAATAGAAGGCTAAAGGACCCATCTAAACGTTTATGCCAAAATTTTCAACCTGCCACTTTTAGTTTGTTTTTAAAGCGACGTCAAAAAGTAAAGTTGGCATTTTACAGAGAACCCCAATATTTTTGAGTGCGTCGATGAATTTTTTTCTAAATTAATAAAAATTTAGCATCAAAGTTGTCGATAATAATGAAATTTTAGTATTAAATTCATTGGCGTGCCGATTGAAAATGTAATCGTCGCACTTTGTATTTTTGTTTTCAATTTGATTTAATCCACTTTTTATTTTTTTAGAAATCGTTTATTGACATTTTTTCTGTATTACTTTTAGAACAGTTAGAAATCAATTCGGTGTTTACAAACACACTTTTCTTCAATTTAAAAGAGTTTTTAAAATTAGTAAAGCAGTAGGTAATGAGAATGTTAGGTATGCTAAATTAAAGGCCAAAACTGAGGCATTAAACGGTTCCAAAAGATAAAATCTAAGTCAAACCATTAATATTCAACAAGCAGACGTATAAATTAAATTTGAAGAGGAAAAAAAATAAACCCAAACTTGATTTATTTCCAATCAAATTCTCGTAATGTCATCATTTAAAACAAGCCCAACTTTCAATTAAACATTACTTCCATATATTTATTATTAATAATTTTTAAACTAGTTTAAACTTCTTTGAACAGTTACATTGTATGTATGCTTTTTTCTTTTTTTTTGTAATGGATATTTAGACACTCAAAATTAATCATACCATTCAAATATCGGTCCTTTCTTTAGAAAGTGGTATAATTCTTTTACTAATCCAATTTTCGATTTAATTAAACTAAGATAATTGTTTTTGTCAAACTGATTAAACATTTTTTGTGTACATTAACAGAAAAAAAACAGTCAATGCAGTTCGCAATTAACTATGAAAATAATTTAATAAATTCAAAGAAAGAAAGAAGTTATTTGCAAAGAGTCAATAACGCGTTATAAATCTTGTCGCAAATGTTCATTTCAAAAGTACAAGACACGTTACAAAAGCGAAGTGATAGTAACTGTCGAGATCGCCGATTAAAAAAGAATATAATGTCTTGCTTTGAAACCACTTCTTAGATCATTAAATAATCGGGGAATAGTGCAATTCTTTGAAGTCGTTCACGCATAATACGGAAAGGACGACGTCGCATTATGCAAATTCGCAATTAAAAATATAACAAGCTGTCATCGCCTTTTTGCAAAGTTTCTATTAAAAGTTACAACGCTTTGGATTCCTTTCTTTGCGTTCTTTGCGAACTTTTGTACCGTAAAAATTTGATAAGTCAAAAAAAAGAAGGCGAATAAAAAGACGAAGTTGGTCGTGTATTTCAATATTCCATAGAATAATTTACAAAGCAAAAATCGAGCAGTAGTTTGTATTAGTTTTTAACGTGCTCTACCTACCTCAAACTTTGAATATCGTAATTTCCTTTGGGAAATAGAAAAATCGGCAAATTTTTCGCAAAAAGTTTCTCCCGCGCAAAAAGAACTCTTGTAAGCGCTTTTTGACAAAGCGTTATTGTTTTCCAAACGCGAAAAGACCGAATTGGTTAATTAGACTAAAATTTTTTCTCGAATTTATTCATAAAAAGGAATTTGATTAAAAGTCGATCATTCTATTTCTTTGAAGACCGCATAGAAGTATCTATCACACGCACTTACTTAAAATTCCGCTTTTAATTGACAAGTTTGAAAAAGCTCTCTTTCAAAAAAAGAACGTATCAACATCCTACGCTGCTAACCTGCTTAAAGAAACGCGTATCAAATAATTACTAGTTTCTAAAACGAGATTTAACTTTTTTCTTTTTTGGTGTCTTTCAAAACAAGAGCAATTTGAGTTAGTAACTGGTTTTTCGAAGGCTACTTAAGGAAATGCTACTGATAATGTGTGTTAACAAATGTCTTAAGTCTTCGACCGTTTTGAAAATTGTTCGTTGAACTGTTTTTTTTAATAAATATTATTTATATAATACATTTCTAAATTATGAGGAAATCTATTAATTATTTGTTACAATTAAAAATCAAAATTAGTTGTCTACTTCAAAAAATAATTGATTAGGATTTTGTTAGGTTAAAAATTTTAGAATTCCTTTGGTGTTATTTCTCTTAAATTGAAAACTTATTTTAAAGTAATCTGTGAGATATTTATCATTTTTGAAAGAAAAGTAAAAATTTGAAAACAAACAGAAGGAATTTCAAAATTGTGACCGTTTGATAAAAACACTCTTTTTTAAAAGAAAATAAATTACACCCAGTTCAATTTTCGAAGGGGTTGCCAATTTCCATTTTCTGTAAATTTGAATTTGAATTTTGCAAACAGAACACAAGGAATTTCGAAATTTTTGATAAAAAGTTCTTGGGCCACTTTTGGTTCTTAAAATAATTTACCTTGCACAGATTTTTTTTCAAATAATGTATTTTAATAGGGGAAAACCGCCCAGTATTTGAATCCTCTACCAGTAAATGACCGTTACGAGAAATAATGTTTATAACAATTAGTTTATATTCGTGATATATTTATTTATGCAATCTTGTATGCCTTCTTTTTCATTTAAGTGAAAGAAATAAAAGTAATAATGAAATGTTTAGCTAAAGTAATTAAATTTATATTGCAATTTGAAATGCCGGTCAATATTTACACGAAAAGGTCATTCACTGAACTTTTCATTTTACACTCTTCCTAGTTAAATTACAAAGCTTATGACCAAATTGCAGTATATATATCTTATTCCAATTTTAAGGGTTGTTTTGAGTTTTTTAATTTGTTTACTATTTTTTGTATCAAAAAATAGCTCTCGATGCAATAAATCGGTCATTAACTGGGCGATTTATCTTAATTAAATTACATTTAATTTCAATTGGAATTTTTATCAATAATATTCGGTGAAAAAAAATACGTTAACACCACAGAAGTACAACGTTAATGTTTAAAATGATTGTTTGCCTTTTTTTTCAATATTTAATGTCAAATTTCTGTTTAATAAAAAAATTTTGTAAAGTGAACTCGATACTGCTCTGTAATCTCAGGTTCAGACTCTCACGCTCGATCTTTGGTTTTTAATCTTTTTTTTAAATTAAAATCAACAACTGTCATTCATACCAGGTGTAGCTTAACATATTAAAAAAAATTTACCTTGAACTGTTTTTTTTTTGTCTCATCACAAACAATGCTTGTAAAATGGCACATTTCGGGCATTTAAAAAGTAATCAACTCGTCTCTTTATTTTGTTCGTGGATCGTATGAAAAGTAAACATTGCATACGCGGTGTTTGTGGTCGTATTCTATTTTTTTTTAAAAGTTGCCTTCATTTAAACGTAAACAAAGAAAAAATCATTTAGGAAATAATTGTTTTCCCTCTACTTCTTTTGCGGACGCATTAAACTCTTTAATTTATCCATAAATCATGAGAATAACCCATTAAATTAATTCCGTTGAATAATTGATAAAATCCTAATCAAAAATTCCATATTTTGAGTAAACGCTTCAAGGTCCGACAATTTCATTTCAAATTAAAAGTCTTTAAAGTGCACTGAACTCTTTTCAAATTTTCTGACCTAATAATCCAAATAGTTTTAATATTCGTTCTCTTCCTTGGCATCAGGTTTGAACTAATTTTTGCCTAAACAGCGTTGCTCAACAGCAACCAGCCAGCGACACTTGCCTCAAATAATTCCTTCGCCTTTGACGAACAAAGAACCTAGCATTAACGACCAGTTTTTCTGTTATAATTGCGTTTAACGTTTGCAAAAATCCTAATTGTCAACATCCATACTCTACTTTTCACGAAATTAAAAAAGGCGCGCGCGGTCAATTTGCAATTAATTTCCAAATGGGCCCGAAGAAGGACTCACCGACTAATTGGTTGGATTCCTTGTCGAGGATTTGTATCCCTTCGGGTAAATCGACGGCGATTCCTTGCGTTCGCAGATAATAATTAGTTTGTCGTTGTGCGAACTTTAAGAATTTGGTGAACTCGTTATCGGCGGCCATTTGTCTAGCCAGCGGGAAGAATTCGCCTTCTTCTTTGACATGTTGCATTTTGATTAATCTCACGGGCCTAGTTTCGTTGCGGGCCGTGGCATAGTAATCTCCCAACTGCGTCAAGTAACTTAGGGCCCTATATTTGGCACAAGATAACAAATCGTAGGACTTGGTGCACTGCTGGCGGGACTCGTGGAGATAGTCGTCGTCCTCCGATTTCGCGTATTTATTAATTAAAATTAACGAGAACAGACACAACTTTAGGTACATCGTATTGGTGTGTTTTTTCGAGTTGCTTGCTTATCGAAATTTAAGACTTGCAATGCTATACGAATTCGTCAAGGCCTTGAGTTATATAGACATGACATTGAGAATAAGGTCAATTAGGGGTAGTGGGAGATATATTTCTTAACTTCCTAAATCTTCGCGAATCGCTATTAAGACAACTAGCACAATCCCGCCTTTGAGGATACTTAATATTACTTACGGAGGAAATGTAGAAAACGAAACTACAACAAGTAAATTGATCGGAGATTTTCTTCCTTGTGCTCGTAGCGGAGTAAATTAGCTTGATGCCGGAGAGCTAAGAAAAGTTAAATTTTTTTATGGGTTTTTTAAAAAATAAACATTTAAAAGCATCCCTTGAATAAGTTTGTTTTGTGTGCGTTTTTTTTTTTTTGGTAACACTTTATGACCAATATATGTCTCATTAGTAGCAATTTATGTGACATTAATTTCCCACTCGTTAATTTTATTCGTTTTTGATTTACGATTGTTTAACATAATTTGTTGGATCTGTTTATTCGCCAATTTAGTAGTTATTTTTTCTTTATTTGAGTGAAGAGATGCGATGTTTAAATTTTTTATTTTTAGTTTCGAATCGTTCCAAAAATAGCTTAAAAGTTTAAGGATGTTATTTTTTTTTAAATAATAATAAAGATTATTTTAGAAATTAATATTAAAATTATTTAAAGTTAACAGGAATTGGACGGTCAAGCAAATCAACTTGTTAAATATGCAACGTTTCGTTTTTTTATTGGAACTTTTTTGTTAACCTTCCGCGTACCAGGTGACTAAATGTTTTTTTATGAAAAAATCTTTGAAAATGGAAGAAATATGACTCTTCTCTTAGAACGTCCGTTTTTTTTTCATCACTTGCGGTCATCAAGATGTCTTCGGAACGGCTTATTTGAAATCAACATAAAAGAATAGTGCGATAGTATATTGCGTTACAAGGGGCCTGAACGAAGGGTTTAGTAAAATTTTGATTTTAACAAAAATGACAACAACTTTACGAAAAGGTCAAATTTTCGAGGTGACTTGAATTTGTTTTTTTTTCCAATAAACAAAAAATCTTTAACCGAAATAAAAAATCCTTCGCCCAGGCCCTGCCTATTGTAATAACAAATAAGCACGTCAAATTTTAGTTTTAAAAAAATTTTGGTCGCCGCAACTGCATTTAAAAAAAAACAGTTTTGAGATAATCGCCTTTAAAGCTTGAAGTCTATGTTTTTTAAATTTAAAACTATTTTTTTTTTAATTTATAACTTGAACGTATGCCCCAATTTTTATATAATGTTGGAGAAATATTCTTAAGATGATTTACATTAAAAAATATGCGATACACAAAATCGATATTTTGACCCGTGCAGAAATTGTGTCAGAATTTTAATAGGGCCCTTTAAAGATGTCCCTTGCACTTTAAGGGATCCCAAAAGGATGGTCACGCTTCGTAAAAGTGCCCGTTGCAGAAAATTACTATGGATGCCCTAACAGTGGGTAGGGGCCCTTAAATGCTGCGTTGTGGATTTCACGTTAAAACATTTCTCAGTGAATCCTTTTGAAAGCCAGTAAAGGGCATTGTCTGGATATCATAAGGAAATCCTTTTAGGGGTTTTAGGCCTTTTAATTTTTGCCAAGAATTCCTTTATAGGTATTAGTTGCCGTAAATATTAAAGGACCTTTAAATGTCTTTTTTTGGATTCCATAAGAAGAAAAGTCCATAATAAAATTATTGAATATCTTATTTATAAAATACAAAATTATTTCTATTTACTGCAAGTTGTGAAGTTATCAATTAAATTATTATTTTTTATTTGTTTTACAGTTTACACTCATACATAATACTTTTTTTTGTCAGCTAAAAGTAATGATGATTGATAAGTATCTTTATGTACATTACTAAGAAGTTATTCATAAATAACATAACAGCCTATTTGGAGGGCGGGGGCGGAGAGGCTTTTATTTGTTACAGGAAAGGCCTAGTTAAGCATAAGGTCACAAAACCCAAATAAAATTTTCTTTCAAAAAATGTCTTTTTTAGTTTGAAAAAAAGTTTTGAAGTTATATACATAGGTATAGCCTAACAGGTTTCTAAAAGCAAAAAGGGATTAATTATTTTTAATTTTAACAAATACAGAACTAACAATAGAAAAATATCTTTTGTTGTCTTTTACCTCAGCTGGATATTGCTTTATGTTTAACTAAGCTTTTGTAATATTATAAGAAAATTCATTTTCTTGTACACCAGGTAGAAAAAAATTAAATGTAAGGGAAAACTTTAAAGGACCTTATTAAAATGCCCTTAAAGGCCACCATTACATTTTCCATAAAGGCCCACTTTTACGAAACGTGACCATCCTTTTAGGGTCCCTTAAAGTGTAAAGGAAATCTTTACAGGGCCTTATTAAAATCCTAACACAATTTCTGCACAGGTCCTTATTGTAATACAAATTTTTTTTACGGCAATTTCTTAATGATTCGCAATAATTTAGACCAATCACCTACACGAAAAATTAATTGAAAAATTTTAATGGTTCTCTCTCACTTGAATTGACAAAATTAAATTTCTTCTCGCTGCCTTCCACTCATTGCTATGCTAAATAACTTTTTCCAATATAAATTCGATATTTACCAAATTAAGTTTAAAATTTTGATTTGAAGGAGCGTAGAATAAATTATACAAATGTAATAAATACGAGGATGTGCGCATTCGAGCGAGAAGTGGCACATTTCCGAGCGAGGGAGGCAAATGAAGCGCGACGCGGAGCGGCGCGCTTCATTTTCCCGAGATCGGAATGTGCCACTTTGAGCTCGAATGTGCACACTCGGTTTTAAGCATGATTCACAATATTTTAGGCCAAAAAATTAATTATATAATTTTAATCGTCCCCTCTCACTTGCATTGACAAGATTATCATATCTCCTCGCTCCCTTCCACTCATTGCTATGGTAAATACGTTTTTCGGTATATAAAATCGATATTTACTACATTCAATTAAAATTTTTGATTTAAAGAAGCGCACGGAAAATTATAATAATGTAATAAATACGAGGATGTGCGCATTCGAGCGAAAAGTGGCACATTTCCGAGCGATGGAGGCAAATGAAGCGCGACGCGGAGCGGCGCGCTTCATTTTCCCGTGATCGGAATGTGCCACTTTGAGCTCGAATGTGCACACTCGGTTTTAAGATCGATTACCAAACGTCTCATTTTAACAAAAAAAAAAATTGGTCACGGAAGGTTAAAGAAACGAGACGTTGCATATTTAATAAGAATTGTTTTATTAACACACCAACCCCTGTTAACTTTAAGTAATATTAAAAGATATTGGGCGTTAATATTATGATTAATTAATTTTAAAACTTTACAGACTTGCAAAATGATCATTTATTCAGAATTTTCCAAAATTATTTGCCAATTAAAATTTTCTGAGGCTAATAATTTTTGAATTTGACTTTTTCGGTTTTTAACGTTTTCTCACATGCCAGTCGGCCCTTTAAAAATTATCAACAAAATTCGCAAAAACAATTTCACGTAATTATTTGCTCAAAAACCTGTGGATATAATATACTCTCTTGAAATACACTTTTTTAAAGGCGCACCGTTTGAGAATTCTGCATGTTTTTGGCTTTTTTGAGAAATCTTTCGAGATGAAAGGGATGAGAGTTTTTACAGTTGGGGCTGGTCTTTTTTTAAAGTTTATTCGGTCTTTTAATAATATTTCTAATTTTTTCGTGCGTAAATAAATACGGCTCTGTATTTTTAAAATGCCCCATTTACAAAGGCAAGTTTTTGTGGTCGTTTTGATATCGCCTTATCTGCTTTGTGCATTGCTTTTAGTCGTAAACGAAATTCGATTCGGTAAACACCTATTTATTGTTGCAGTGTGTTCGCTTCTAAATTTGTTAAATCATTATTAGTTAATTTATTATAATTAAAGTTATTGTGCCTGCATATAGACGTCCAATGTGAGTTACCTTGTAAATTTATTGTAGGTTTCAAGCGTTTTTCTAATTTTTACGTCATTAAATAAATATATTAATTTTGGCACATGTAGTATTAATTTACGCCAAAAACGTGTATTTAACTATAATTTAAAATCACACAAAGCATATAATTAAACACCTGTTGGAGGCGTTAGTCACACCTTTAACCGGTCGAAATGTATTTTGCAAAACGCAAAAGAATGTTTATCGCAAAATACAAGAAATAAAAATAATTACTTATCGGACCCTCTTAATCTTGCATTTATTTTTCTATGTAAACACTTGTGATAAGTTAAATTCTTTTTAAATGTAAAACAAACAGATCTCCGAATTAAGAGTCATTTTAATTAATTACAGGGTGGCATTCTTCTCATTAGGGAGCATTCACTCAATGGTTTAAGGAATTGGATCATTCAAACGCCCTTTTTGGTGAAGACACCTTTAATCAACCCAAGACGGCTGGTTAGTGATGAGTACCTTTTTTTTATTTCGACCCTTTTACCTTTTTTACAATAGCAAGATAATGGCACAATTTTCATGAGAGTTAAACTACAAATAAATCGTTCAAATTTTGGGATTTTGTGTATTGTCTCAAGTTTGTTTCAAAAAAAAAAACACAAAACTTTGTTGTCTTTTACAATCAACTTTGATTAATATTTTATTTTAATCAACAAAGATTTTTGGTAATGATTTTTGATGCTTATTTTATTTGTTTTCTAAATTAATATTAAAATTTGTTGTTATTTAGGTAAATTATTTTAGTTTAATTAAAAAACCCATCGGTTGCCAAAAATCAACGAAGACAATTCATTTACGATTTCGTTCTATTCAATTACAAAATATATTAATTAATAACTGAGAAAAAAAAATTGTTTTACTTATTTTACCACAGAATTTTATTTGTGCCATTCTATGTTGCTATTGTAATTTTTTAAATGTATTGTGTTTACATCTATTTGGGGATTTGCGCGAAATATCAATCCTTTTTGGATTTTACTACAATATATTGGCACAACTCAAACGATTGGCATATTTGTCACAAATTTACAAATTATGTGCCACGTTACAATGCGACATTCGAAGGTGTACTTAATATAAAAATTTTAAAGCGGTTTTAAAACATTTTTTTAAACAAATATATTCTTCGTTTATTTATTTACAAGTTTTTAAAAATACATTTTTTTATGTACAGCTAAAAACTGTAAGAATTTTGATTTTTCTGTACTGTTGAAGATATTTCAAAAAAATAAAGGTGAAAACAAGCCTCAAAATCAAAGGTTGCAGATTAGTCAATTTGTCGTTGATTTTTAAATACTATTTTTGTATTTTTTTAATTAATTAGGCATTTCGAAAACTGTTACAAAAAACGTCACCAAACGGTTGCGAGGGGTTGAGCGAACTTATTTACAATATCTTTAAACTAAAACATTTAAAATAATTTAATATAATCACACATTGGTTTTAATTTATTGCTCGTTGAAATTATTTAAAACTTTTTCAGAACTCCACACTATTAGGTTTTCTTTTTAATATAAAATAAAACGGTTCTTTATTCTTATACTATACATCTAATAACTACAATTAATTTCTTTTGTTATTTCTCTAAAAACTTAAACAGCTAAAAATATTAACAAATTAATTGTTTAGCAAAATTAAATTTTTCAAAATGACCACAATTTTTACTTTTAGAGGAGAGCAGGGGAAATCGATAGGTTATAGGTATTAGGGTACGTAGGAACATCCCCCTGCTATATAAAGCAATTCTATTTTTTTCATATTTTGCCAAAAAAAAAAAACATGAATTAACATCCACGTTTTTTCTCGATTTTGCCGATTTTGGGGTTTTGAGTTAGCACCTGTTGCGGACGTACTAAGGCCTAATAGTTTCGAAAATGAACACTTTCCGCGTGCTTCTCAAAAATAAAATAGTGCGTTTTAAAAGTTTTTTGTTTAAACCCAAATTTAGTTTTTCAAAAGGGCGAAAATTTTATTTTAGAGGGAACGCCATAAAATGACACCGGCTATAGATGCTAGGGGTACGTAGGAACATCCCCTTGCAATATAAAGCAATTTTATTGTTTTCATTTTTTGCCAAGAAAACATGGATTAACATCCATGTTTTTTCTCGATTTTGGGTGTTTTGAGTTGGGACCAGATTTTAACGTGTTAAGGTCCGATACGTTCGAAAATGAAAGATTTCTTCGTAATTATAAAAGATAAAGAAGTTAAAGCATTTTAAAAGCAAAATTCCATTTTTCAAAAGGGCAAAAATTTTTATGTTAGAGAAATAGCAGGAGGGGATGGCTCCAGTTATAGTTGCTAGGGGTACATAGGAACATCACCCTGCAATTCCTTGATAATTTTCGAAAATTTTATAGGCGTATGCATAGGGTTGAAATGCACTTTATATCTTCCTTAAAAAAAGATATATAGTGGCCAAATTTACTTCGCAGAGTCCCAGGACTATAAACAATAAAATTTTGACAAATAAATTGCATTGGCGTAGACCCGTTCAAAAATTTACCGTACACCCCACCCCCGTATTTTTTAGGGATGTTTAAAATTTATTTGTTTTAACAAAAGGAAATATCTTAAGTTATATTCAATTAAATTCAATGTTTAAGAACTTACTATTTTAATTTATTTAAATTAAAGTACAATTACAGAAAAGCAAAAGCAAAAGCAAGATGTGGTTAGCAATTACCTCTCGACGTTTTTTCCAAAGACTAATGTTGCAGAACAAAATTGTTATTTTGTTGCAATTTTCTAAATATGCAAAATAGAAGATAAATCAAGATTTTCACTTAATTGAGTAATCACATTCGCTCCAGTTTTGCTGCTACATTTCTGGGTTACTTTTTTCCTGTTGAAAATAGAGAAAAAACTAATAAACACTAATTTTCTGTTTGGTCGCTTGTAAATTCGCTTTGATAATTAGACGTTGTACGCACTCAGAGGCATGCGTGTACGCAGGATTATCTAAACAAAATATTTGTAGAAAAAAAAGAAGATACATTATTAGTTAATTTGTGACATTTGGGTCATGCATCTGGTTTCAACTCCTAACACGTTGCGATAAAAGACTTAATTATAGGTATTAGATGACCAATTATATGGTAGAAAAAAAAATTACTCTCTTCGCCCAAGTCGAGAACTCTAAACATAGTTATTCGTTTCGCAAATTAATCTGACAATGAAAGGCACTGCCAAATATTTCGTGCAAAAACGAGTTGCTGAAACGCTAATTTAAGTATTGA
This sequence comes from Sinopyrophorus schimmeli, assembly GCA_036325965.1. Lineage (NCBI taxonomy): Eukaryota > Metazoa > Arthropoda > Insecta > Coleoptera > Elateridae > Sinopyrophorus > Sinopyrophorus schimmeli. The sequence goes on along the minus strand of JARFIZ010000012.1, from coordinate 197,349 downwards.
TTTTTCTATTGAATTTTTTAGAGATTTTTTGTCAATGGATGAACTATTTTTGTTTTTAAATGACTAACTGAAATGTGTGTTTTCTTTTTTAATTTTATTTCAATTGTTTTGGCCTACTCTTTTGTGTCTGTCTTTATTTATCGTTGATTTTGTCAAAAACTTAGTCACATTGAAATGTAATTTTTGAAGTTATACTTCGTTTGGCGCGTTGAGAGTCGAATTTTGAGTCGGCAACGGAAGTTTCGCGCGCACTGCTAATTTGACAAGTTAGTCGTTGAAGAAAGTAAATTAATTATTGTGAATCGTGCTTAAAACCGAGTGCGCGCATTCGAGCTCAAAGTGGCACATTCCGATCTCGGGAAAATGAAGCGCGCCGCTCCGCGTCGCGCTTCATTTGCCTCCCTCGCTCGGAAATGTGCCACTTTTCGCTCGAATGCGCACATACTCGTATTCATTTGATTTGTCTACTTTATCCTTAGCCCTTTCAAATCAAAATATTAAATTAAATTTAGTAAATAATGATTTTATGTTCGAAAAACGTTTTTACTATAGCAATGAGTGAAAGGGTGCGAAAAGATTCGATTATAACGAAAGTGCGACCGAAAAAATAATTAAAATTAATTGACTAAATTTTTATCTAATTTATTGATAAATTATTTTGAATCGAGAACTCTAAACAGTGTCATTCGAGTTGTGGCAACATTCCATCTGAAAATGAAGGCACTGCCCGTGCGTCGCGCTTTAATTTGCATTCCCTCGCATCGGAAATGTGCCACTTTTCGCTCAAATGCGCACATACTGTATTCATTTGATTTGTCTACTTTATCCTTAGCCCTTTCAAATCAAAATATTAAATTAAATTTAGTAAATAATGATTTTATGTTCGAAACGTTTTTACTATAGCAATGAGTGAAAGGGTGCGAAAAGATTCGATTATAACGAAAGTGCGACCGAAAAAATAATTAAAATTAATTGACTAAATTTTTCTAATTTATTGACTTAAATTATTGTGAATCGTGCTTAACCGAGTGGCGCATTCGAGCTCAAAGTGGCACATTCCGATCTCGGAAAATGAAGCGCGCCGCTCCGCGTCGCGCTTCATTTGCCTCCCTCGCTCGGAAATGTGCCACTTTTCGCTCGAATGCGCACATACTCGTATTCATTTGATTTGTCTACTTTATCCTTAGCCCTTTCAAATCAAAATATTAAATTAAATTTAGTAAATAATGATTTTATGTTCGAAAAACGTTTTTACTATAGCAATGAGTGAAAGGGAGCGAAAAGATACGATTATAACGAAAGTGCGACCGAAAAAAATAATTAAAATTAATTGACTAAATTTTTATCTAATTTATTGACTTAAATTATTGTGAATCGTGCTTAACGCCGAGTGTGCGCATTCGAGCTCAAAGTGGCACATTCCGATCTCGGGAAAATGAAGCGCGCCGCTCCGCGTCGCGCTTCATTTGCCTCCCTCGCTCGGAAATGTGCCACTTTTTGCTCGAATGCGCACATCTTTGTATTTATTGAATATTTTTATATTAATTTTTATACATGATTATATTTAATTTAGTTACGCCAAAGAAGTATAACTTCCTAACGCGCGTACATAAGTTTTTTAAATTTGTCAATGTGAAGTTGCTCGTCGATTAAATTTTTCAAAGACTTCGAAGATTTAAAATTGTTTATTTTTTGTTTGACAATATTTTTTTCAAAATTGGGTCGATATGAGTTTTAATTAATCATTTCAAAAAATCTCGTCATATTGTTTAATTTCATTGTCTCAAATTCTTGTTGATATAAATTGATTTTAAAAAGGTTTTTTCAAATTGAAAATTTGATTCTTCGGAATTTTTTGAGAAAATCATTAAAAATGAACAAGGGTCATCTTTTTGAAATTGGCTATTGCAATTTACAATAATACTCGGCAAGCAGACCTTAAACACAATTCTCTTTGGAACGCAATTTTTGAAAATTTAAAACCGGTAGTTTGCATAATTATTTTGGAGGTCAAAGACTGATATTAAGGCATTTTGGTTTTTAGTTTAAATTCCATTTTCGTCGGGTAATGACCTAATTTAGTGTTAAAAATTTTGTGTTTGTTTAAAACCTTTATTATTTAGTATTTAATAAGTTTTAGTGCTTTTGGTTAGACATACAATGTGAGTTTTTTTTAATTTTCTTATATGGTGTTGGCTGAATCTACCTTTCTTAACCTTTATTAATGTTTGGTAGTAATTTTCCAATAATTCCACAAACGGCTTTTGTCTAAAACACTCTCTAAAACTGAATTAGCGAATTTTTCACTAATTTAAAATGCGATTTCGCATTTCCATTGATTTATCGATTTCAACGAAAACGTACAATAAATACTACACCTATCTCTCGATTTACACGGTTTTAAAATAATTTTTTTAGAAAGTAAATTAATTATTGTGAATTGTGCTTAAAACCGAGTGTGCGCATTCGAGCTCAAAGTGGCACATTCCGATCTCGGGTATTTGGACAATCAAATGTTTAGATATTACATCTTTCAAAGTTGCAACGTTTCGATTTTTATTTTTCGACTTCTTCAGGCGAATCAATAAAACAAATACGTTGTCTTCTTAAGAATACAAAATAGTTTTAAAATATTACGAGTTGCGCCCTTAAATTTCTGTTTTTAAAATCATTGGGGTTGCTTCATTTCATTTTCGTTCTTTTCGGTAGGGTTATAATTGAAAAAAGCGTACCTTTTTAACAATTAAGCAGCAACATGATACACCACTGAATAATTTTAGGGTTCGCTCAACTTAACTTTGGAAAATCTCAATTTTTTTTGTTTACATTTTTTCTCTTCTGCAATTGAAAAATTCTTGAAACTTGTTAATTTGATAATTTGTGGCGTGCTGTGTTAGTTAAAAGAATTAATTCTTGAATTGGTGGTTCATTTATTAAAGCTTATGGCATTTTTATAACAGTTTTATTACATTTTCAACGAAATTACCATTTTTCGAAGTATCAATAACGACGTCCTTAATTACAAGTTTATTTAATAATCGAACTCCCTAAACCCCGAAACTGTCGATTAAAATCTTAATCGAGTTTTACGTGAACGAATTTTAATTATTGCCTTCGCAAAGTTTTACGATTAGAATTAAAACGCAGATCGAACAAGTTGCGCACTTAGACGTGTGCCTCGCGAAATCCATCAATCTTGGAAATTTGCTCGAACGGGGAACTTTCGAAAAATAAATCTGAAAAACAAACCGCGGCAAAACTTTTCAGCGGCGGCATATGAGTTATTAATTTCACTTATTTCGCTCATTCGTCTTGAAATAACTCAACTCAAAACCTTGAGAGTTTTGTGCAAAATACTAAACTGTCGGGACTCATGAGCTGTAGGATTTCTTTTGTGCAATTTATCGCCTTCGTTAGAGATATGAGAAGTAAGCCGGAATAGATTTGATTTATTGTTTCCCATTGCCAAAGCTCGCTTTGGTTTTTTCGAAATTGATAAGCCACTTTTCTGCCGGTTCGAATAATTTCAAATCGAAAATCCGAAAATCCCGAACGGCCATTAATCTCTTCGTTTACTGCCGACGAGCATTTGTCGTTTTTTCGTATTTGAACTTTAATTGTTGATTCCGAAAGCCGTTTTGCTAAAACCAAAAATTGATCGCCAGGTTATTATTTTAATCGGAAAATCGAAATGTTTGCATTTTTTAACGCCCAAAACTTTTTTCAATTCGAAGTAATCGTAACGCTAATATTTTTAGAAATATCTTCGCCGACGAAAATTCAAAACTCTTGGGCGAATTCAATAATAAAAAGTCGGCGTGTTGTTTTTTGAAATTTTTGTTTGAATAACGCGAGAACGCACCGATTTCAATTGGGTCAATTGCGGCGATACTAATTCATTTAATAAATTGTTTCTAATGATTCACGCTTTAAAAATTACCTCATCAGCGTTTATAACACATTTTAAAAACTGAATTCGCTATTAGAAAAAAAATTAAAATTTAATATGGTCAGGTTAGCGTTATAAGTAGATTTATACTTGTAAATAAGCCTTCTCAAAGTTTAATAAGTGCTTTTTAGAATGGTTCATAATAGCTTTTGCAGATTTAAAGACAAATATCTGGGTGACCGAGCTTCGCTCGGCGTCTTACGATTGTGTCGTGAGAATGTGATGGCTTTCGGTTGCCTAAGTACTGAAATAATTAGTTATCAATTTTTTTAGCGATGATACTTATTTAGATAAACTTAGGGAGCAAAACATTATTTAAAATCAAAATTTTATTTACACCATTAGAGCCTTTTTCAAAAAAAATATATATATATATACAAGAAGAGCTCGTGTATAGTATAAGATTAATAAGTAAAATACAGTGGACGCCGCTTAATGTGATCACGGTTAATGTTATCAACCGCTTAGTGTGATCAAAAACAATTGTAAGTAATGAATTTGCTTTAAATTTATTTGGCAAAAAATAAAAATTTTCGATAAAACTAAATAAATTAAAAAAAAATACCCCTTGTCTCACACAAAAAATCGTAGCGCCTTTATTTTCCATGCAATCATTACAAGCGAGACGGATTCAGAATTGTGGGACTTTTCTACATAAGATACATGTAAAATAAGTACAGGGCGCAACGTAAATTTTTCGAAAATTAAAACTTGCAATTTTAGGTCCACTTTTTTGCACAATTTTGAACTTTAAAAACATTGTAGCGCCGTTATTTGTGGACGGATCTTTAAAAACTATTCAGATTCGAATTTGGCAGCCTTTTTGGCTTCGGATAGGCCTAAGAAACCATAGGCATGCTATTCCATAGCTTTGGAAAAACGTTTTGAAAAAAAAAATCCAACTCAAAACACCCAAAATCGAGAAAAAACGGATGTTAATCCATGTTTTCTTGGCAAAAAATCAAAAAAATAGAATTGCTTTATTTTGGAAGGGGACGTTCCTACGTACCCCTAGTAACTATAACCGGTGTCATTTCCCCGCGCTTCCCCTCTAAAATAAAAATATTCGACAAAACTAAATAAATAAAAAAACGGACCCCTTGATTCACAAAAAAAATCGTAGCGCCCTTATTTTCGATCCAATCATTACAAACGACACGGATTCGGAATTCTGAGGTTTTTTTACATAAGATACATGTAAAATATGTATAGGGTGCGACGTTAAAAAAGTCGATTAAAATTGCGATTTTTGGCGCTCATTTTGGCTAATTTTGAACTTTAAAAAATTGTAGCGCCGTTATTTGTGGACGGATCTTTAAAACTATTCAGATTCGGATTTGGCAGCCTTTTGGCTTCGGATAGGCCTAAAAACCGTAAGCGTGCTATTCCAGAGCTTTGGGAAAACGTTTTGAAAATTCAAAATCGATGGGTTTTACCCATGTTTTTTAGCAAAAATGAAAAAATAGAATTGCTTTATTTTCAAGGGACGTTCCTACGTACCCTAGTAACTATAACCGGTGTCATTTCCCCGCGCTTCCCCTCTAAAATAAAAATATTCGACAAAACTAAATAAATAAAAAAACGGACCCCTTGATTCACAAAAAAAATCGTAGCGCCCTTATTTTCGATCCAATCATTACAAACGACACGGATTCGGAATTCTGAGGTTTTTTTACATAAGATACATGTAAAATATGTATAGGGTGCGACGTTAAAAAAAAGTCGATTAAAAATTGCGATTTTTGGCGCTCATTTTTGGCTAATTTTGAACTTTAAAAAAATTGTAGCGCCGTTATTTGCGGACGGATCTTTAAAAACTATTCACATTCGGATTTGGCAGCCTTTTTGGCTTTGGATAGGCCTAAGAAACCGTAAGCGTGCTATTCCAGAGCTTTGGGAAAACGTTTTGAAAATTCAAAATCGATGGGTTTTAACCCATGTTTTTTTAGCAAAAAATGAAAAAAATAGAATTGCTTTATTTTGCAAGGGGACGTTCCTACGTACCCCTAGTAACTATAACCGGTGTCATTTCCCCGCGCTTCCCCTCTAAAATAAAAATATTCGACAAAACTAAATAAATAAAAAAACGGACCCCTTGATTCACAAAAAAAATCGTAGCGCCCTTATTTTCGATCCAATCATTACAAACGACACGGATTCGGAATCCTGAGGTTTTTTTACGTAAGATACATGTAAAATATGTATAGGGTACGACGTTAAAAAAAAGTCGATTAAAAATTGCGATTTTTGGCGCTCATTTTTGGCTAATTTTGAACTTTAAAAAAATTGTAGCGCCGTTATTTGCGGACGGATCTTTAAAAACTATTCACATTCGGATTTGGCAGCCTTTTTGGCTTTGGATAGGCCTAAGAAACCGTAAGCGTGCTATTCCAGAGCTTTGGGAAAACGTTTTGAAAATTCAAAATCGATGGGTTTTAACCTTTTAAAAGAAAAATTTTTTAGGTCCCAACGTTCTCAAAAAAATAAAAAAAAAAAAAGCCCTTAAAAACCTTTTCATAAGTGATCGTTTTAAAAGGTAAAATAAATGCGATTTTGGCGCTCATTTTGGCTAATTTGAACTTTAAAATTGTAGCGCCGTTATTTGGACGGATCTTTAAACTATTCAATTCGGATTTGGCAGCCTTTGGCTTGGATAGGCCTAAAAACGACGTGCTATTCCGAGCTTTGGGAAAACGTTTTGAAAATTCAAAATCGATGGGTTTTAACCCATGTTTTTTAAAAAATGAAAAATAGAATTGCTTTATTTTGCAAGGACTTCCTACGTACCCCTAGTAACTATAACCGGTGTCATTTCCCGCGCTTCCCTCTAAAATAAAAATATTCGACAAAACTAAATAAATAAAAAACGGACCCCTTGATTCACAAAAAATCGTAGCGCCCTTATTTTCGATCCAATCATTACAAACGACACGGATTCGGAATCCTGAGGTTTTTACGTAAGATACATGTAAAATATGTATAGGGTACGACGTTAAAAAAAAGTCGATTAAAATTGCGATTTTTGGCGCTCATTTTGGCTAATTTTGAACTTTAAAAAATTGTAGCGCCGTTATTTGCGGACGGATCTTTAAAACTATTCACATTCGGATTTGGCAGCCTTTTGGCTTTGGATAGGCCTAAGAAACCGTAAGCGTGCTATTCCAGAGCTTTGGGAAAACGTTTTGAAAATTCAAAATCGATGGGTTTTAACCCATGTTTTTAGCAAAAATGGAAAAATAGAATTGCTTTATTTTGCAAGGGGACGTTCCTACGTACCCTAGTAACTATAACCGGTGTCATTTCCTTGCGCTTCCTCTAAAATAAAAATATTCGACAAAACTAAATAAATAAAAAAACGGACCCCTTGATTCACAAAAAAAATCGTAGCGCCCTTATTTTCGATCCAATCATTACAAACGACACGGATTCGGAATCCTGAGGTTTTTTTACATAAAATACATGTAAAATATGTATAGGGTGCGACGTTAAAAAAGTCGATTAAAATTGCGATTTTGGCGCTCATTTTGGCTAATTTTGAACTTTAAAAAATTGTAGCGCCGTTATTTGTGGACGGATCTTTAAAACTATTCAGATTCGGATTTGGCAGGCTTTTTGGCTTCGGATAGGCCTAATAAACCGTAAGCGTGCTATTCCAGAGCTTTGGGAAAACGTTTTGAAAATTCAAAATCGATGGGTTTTAACCCATGTTTTTTAGCAAAAATGAAAAAATAGAATTGCTTTATTTTGCAAGGGACGTTCCTACGTACCCCTAGTAACTATAACCGGTGTCATTTCCCGCGCTTCCCCTCTAAAATAAAAATATTCGACAAAACTAAATAAATAAAAAAACGGACCCCTTGATTCACAAAAAAAATCGTAGCGCCCTTATTTTCGATCCAATCATTACAAACGACACGGATTCGGAATCCTGAGGTTTTTTTACGTAAGATACATGTAAAATATGTATAGGGTGCGACGTTAAAAAAAAGTCGATTAAAAATTGCGATTTTTGGCGCTCATTTTTGGCTAATTTTGAACTTTAAAAAAATTGTAGCGCCGTTATTTGCGGACGGATCTTTAAAAACTATTCACATTCGGATTTGGCAGCCTTTTTGGCTTTGGATAGGCCTAAGAAACCGTAAGCGTGCTATTCCAGAGCTTTGGGAAAACGTTTTGAAAATTCAAAATCGATGGGTTTTAACCCATGTTTTTTTAGCAAAAAATGGAAAAAATAGAATTGCTTTATTTTGCAAGGGGACGTTCCTACGTACGCCTAGTAACTATAACCGGTGTCATTTCCTTGCGCTTCCCCTCTAAAATAAAAATATTCGACAAAACTAAATAAATAAAAAAACGGACCCCTTGATTCACAAAAAAAATCGTAGCGCCCTTATTTTCGATCCAATCATTACAAACGACACGGATTCGGAATCCTGAGGTTTTTTTACATAAAATACATGTAAAATATGTATAGGGTGCGACGTTAAAAAAAAGTCGATTAAAAATTGCGATTTTTGGCGCTCATTTTTGGCTAATGTTGAACTTTAAAAAAATTGTAGCGCCGTTATTTGCGGACGGATCTTTAAAAACTATTCAGATTCGGATTTGGCAGCCTTTTTGGCTTCGGATAGGCCTAATAAACCGTAGGCGTGCTATTCCAGAGCTTTGGGAAAACGTTTTGAAAATTCAAAATGGATGGGTTTTAACCCATGTTTTTTTAGCAAAAAATGGAAAAAATAGAATTGCTTTATTTTGCAAGGGGACGTTCCTACGTACCCCTAGTAACTATAACCGGTGTCATTTCCCCGCGCTTCCCGTCTAAAATAAAAATAAACGACAAAACTAAATAAATAAAAAAACGGACCTCTTGATTCACAAAAAAAATCGTAGCGCCCTTATTTTCGATCCAATCATTACGAACGACACGGATTCGGAATCCTGAGGTTTTTTTACATAAGATACATGTAAAATATGTATAGGGTACGACGTTAAAAAAAAGTCGATTAAAAATTGCGATTTTTGGCGCTCATTTTTGACTAATTTTGAACTTTAAAAAAATTGTAGCGCCGTTATTTGTGGACGGATCTTTAAAAACTATTCAGATTCGGATTTGGCAGGCTTTTTGGCTTCGGATAGGCCTAATAAACCGTAAGCGTGCTATTCCAGAGCTTTGGGAAAACGTTTTGAAAATTCAAAATCGATGGGTTTTAACCCATGTTTTTTTAGCAAAAAATGGAAAAAATAGAATTGCTTTATTTTGCAAGGGGACGTTCCTACGTACCCCTAGTAACTATAACCGGTGTCATTTCCCCGCGCTTCCCCTCTAAAATAAAAATATTCGACAAAACTAAATAAATAAAAACGGACCTCTTGATTCACAAAAAATCGTAGCGCCCTTATTTTCGATCCAATCATTACAAACGACACGGATTCGAATCCTGAGGTTTTTACATAAGATACATGTAAAATATGTATAGGGTACGACGTTAAAAAAGTCGTTTAAAAAATTGCGATTTTGGCGCTCATTTTGGCTAATTTTGAACTTTAAAAATTGTAGCGCCGTTATTTGTGGACGGATCTTTAAAAACTATTCAGATTCGGATTTGGCAGCCTTTTTGGCTTCGGATAGGCCTAAGAAACCGTAATCGTGCTATTCCAGAGCTTTGGGAAAACGTTTTGAAAATTCAAAATCGATGGGTTTTAACCCATGTTTTTTTAGCAAAAAATGGAAAAAATAGAATTGCTTTATTTTGCAAGGGGACGTTCCTACGTACCCCTAGTAACTATAACCGGTGTCATTTCCCCGCGCTTCCCCTCTAAAATAAAAATATTCGACAAAACTAAATAAATAAAAAAACGGACCTCTTGATTCACAAAAAAAATCGTAGCGCCCTTATTTTCTATCCAATCATTACAAACGACACGGATTCGGAATCCTGAGGTTTTTTTACATAAGATACATGTAAAATATGTATAGGGTGCGACGTTAAAAAAAAGTCGATTAAAAATTGCGATTTTTGGCGCTCATTTTTGGCTAATTTTGAACTTTAAAAAAATTGTAGCGCCGTTATTTGTGGACGGATCTTTAAAAACTATTCAGATTCGGATTTGGCAGGCTTTTTGGCTTCGGATAGGCCTAATAAACCGTAAGCGTGCTATTCCAGAGCTTTGGGAAAACGTTTTGAAAATTCAAAATCGATGGGTTTTAACCCATGTTTTTTTAGCAAGAAATGGAAAAAATAGAATTGCTTTATATTGCAAGGGGACGTTCCTACGTACCCCTAGTAACTATAACCGGTGTCATTTCCCCGCGCTTCCCCTCTAAAATAAAAATATTCGACAAAACTAAATAAATAAAAAAACGGACCCCTTGATTCACAAAAAAAATCGTAGCGCCCTTATTTTCGATCCAATCATTACAAACGACACGGATTCGGAATTCTGAGGTTTTTTTACATAAGATACATGTAAAATATGTATAGGGTGCGACGTTAAAAAGTCGATTAAAATTGCGATTTTGGCGCTCATTTTGGCTAATTTTGAACTTTAAAAATTGTAGCGCCGTTATTTGTGGACGGATCTTTAAAACTATTCAGATTCGGATTTGGCAGGCTTTTGGCTTCGGATAGGCCTAATAAACCGTAAGCGTGCTATTCCAGAGCTTTGGGAAAACGTTTTGAAAATTCAAAATCGATGGGTTTTAACCCATGTTTTTTAGCAAAAATGGAAAAATAGAATTGCTTTATTTTGCAAGGGACGTTCCTACGTACCCTAGTAACTATAACCGGTGTCATTTCCCGCGCTTCCCTCTAAAATAAAAATATTCGACAAAACTAAATAAATAAAAAAACGGACCTCTTGATTCACAAAAAAAATCGTAGCGCCCTTATTTTCGATCCAATCATTACAAACGACACGGATTCGGAATCCTGAGGTTTTTTTACATAAGATACATGTAAAATATGTATAGGGTGCGACGTTAAAAAAAAGTCGATTAAAAATTGCGATTTTTGGCGCTCATTTTGGCTAATTTTGAACTTTAAAAAATTGTAGCGCCGTTATTTGCGGACGGATTTTTAAAAAACTATTCAGATTCGGATTTGGCAGCCTTTTGGCTTTGGATAGGCCTAAGAAACCGTAAGCGTGCTATTCCAGAGCTTTGGGAAAACGTTTTGAAAATTCAAAATCGATGGGTTTTAACCCATTTTTTTTGGGCAAAAAGGGAAAAAAATAGAATTGCTTTATTTTGCAAGGGACGTTCCTACGTACCCTAGTAACTATAACCGGTGTCATTTCCCGCGCTTCCTCTAAAATAAAAATATTCGACAAAACTAAATAAATAAAAAAACGGACCTCTTGATTCACAAAAAAAATCGTAGCGCCCTTATTTTCGATCCAATCATTACAAACGACACGGATTCGGAATCCTGAGGTTTTTTTACATAAGATACATGTAAAATATGTATAGGGTACGACGTTAAAAAAAAGTCGATTAAAAATTGCGATTTTTGGCGCTCATTTTTGGCTAATTTTGAACTTTAAAAAAATTGTAGCGCCGTTATTTGCGGACGGATCTTTAAAAACTATTCAGATTCGGATTTGGCAGCCTTTTTGGCTTCGGATAGGCCTAAGAAACCGTAATCGTGCTATTCCAGAGCTTTGGGAAAACGTTTTGAAAATTCAAAATCGATGGGTTTTAACCCATGTTTTTTTAGCAAAAAATGGAAAAAATAGAATTGCTTTATTTTGCAAGGGACGTTCCTACGTACCCCTAGTAACTATAACCGGTGTCATTTCCCGCGCTTCCCTCTAAAATAAAAATATTCGACAAAACTAAATAAATAAAAAACGGACCTCTTGATTCACAAAAAAAATCGTAGCGCCCTTATTTTCGATCCAATCATTACAAACGACACGGATTCGAATCCTGAGGTTTTTTACATAAGATACATGTAAAATATGTATAGGGTGCGACGTTAAAAAAGTCGATTAAAATTGCGATTTTTGGCGCTCATTTTGGCTAATTTTGAACTTTAAAAATTGTAGCGCCGTTATTTGCGGACGGATCTTTAAAACTATTCACATTCGGATTTGGCAGCCTTTTGGCTTTGGATAGGCCTAAGAAACCGTAAGCGTGCTATTCCAGAGCTTTGGGAAAACGTTTTGAAAATTCAAAATCGATGGGTTTTAACCCATGTTTTTAGCAAAAATGGAAAAATAGAATTGCTTTATTTTGCAAGGGACGTTCCTACGTACCCTAGTAACTATAACCGGTGTCATTTCCCGCGCTTCCTCTAAAATAAAAATATTCGACAAAACTAAATAAATAAAAACGGACCTCTTGATTCACAAAAAATCGTAGCGCCCTTATTTTCGATCCAATCATTACAAACGACACGGATTCGGAATCCTGAGGTTTTTTTACATAAGATACATGTAAAATATGTATAGGGTGCGACGTTAAAAAAAAGTCGATTAAAAATTGCGATTTTTGGCGCTCATTTTTGGCTAATTTTGAACTTTAAAAAAATTGTAGCGCCGTTATTTGCGGACGGATCTTTAAAAACTATTCACATTCGGATTTGGCAGCCTTTTTGGCTTTGGATAGGCCTAAGAAACCGTAAGCGTGCTATTCCAGAGCTTTGGGAAAACGTTTTGAAAATTCAAAATCGATGGGTTTTAACCCATGTTTTTTTAGCAAAAAATGGAAAAATAGAATTGCTTTATTTTGCAAGGGACGTTCCTACGTACCCTAGTAACTATAACCGGTGTCATTTCCCCGCGCTTCCTCTAAAATAAAAATATTCGACAAAACTAAATAAATAAAAACGGACCTCTTGATTCACAAAAAATCGTAGCGCCCTTATTTTCGTTTTACAAAACACTTGGAAATTTTTTAATAAGATTTAAAATATGTATAGGGTGCGACTTTAAAAAATTCGATTAAAAATTGCGATTTTTGGCGCTCATTTTGGCTAATTTTGAACTTTAAAAAATTGTAGCGCCGTTTTTTGGGGAGGATCTTTAAAAACTATTAATTTGGTTTTGGCCCTTTTTTGGTTTGGGAAGGCCTAAAAACCCTTATTTTCGTCTATTCCAAGTTTTGGGGAAAACCGTTTTAAAATTAAAATCAGGGGTTTTTAACCCCATGTTTTTAGGAAAAATGAAAAAATAAATTGCTTTTTTTGGAAAGGGCTTCCATTTTGCTAATTTAAACCCGGGTTATTTCCCCCCCTTTCCCCTTTGAGAAAATTTAAAAACAAATTTAAATTTAAAAAAATTGGACCTTTTGGTTCAAAAAAAATGAGCCTTAATTCATCCAACTTAAAACGACAATTCGAATCCGAGGCTTTTTACAAAAATTTAAAAATGATAGGGTAGTTAAATTTATTAAAAAGCGTTTTCGCCTTTTCTAATTTTGAACTTTAAAAAAATTGTAGCGCCGTTATTTGTGGACGGATCTTTAAAAACTATTCAGATTCGGATTTGGCAGCCTTTTTGGCTTCGGATAGGCCTAAGAAACCGTAAGCGTGCTATTCCAGAGCTTTGGGAAAACGTTTTGAAAATTCAAAATCGATGGGTTTTAACCCATGTTTTTTTAGCAAAAAATGAAAAATAGAATTGCTTTATTTTGCAAGGGGACGTTCCTACGTACCCCTAGTAACTATAACCGGTGTCATTTCCCCGCGCTTCCCCTCTAAAATAAAAATATTCGACAAAACTAAATAAATAAAAAAACGGACCCTTGATTCACAAAAAAAATCGTAGCGCCCTTATTTTCGATCCAATCATTACAAACGACACGGATTCGGAATCCTGAGGTTTTTTTACATAAGATACATGTAAAATATGTATAGGGTGCGACGTTAAAAAAAAGTCGATTAAAAATTGCGATTTTTGGCGCTCATTTTTGGCTAATTTTGAACTTTAAAAAAATTGTAGCGCCGTTATTTGTGGACGGATCTTTAAAAACTATTCAGATTCGGATTTGGCAGCCTTTTTGGCTTCGGATAGGCCTAAGAAACCGTAAGCGTGCTATTCCAGAGCTTTGGGAAAACGTTTTGAAAATTCAAAATCGATGGGTTTTAACCCATGTTTTTTAGCAAAAATGGAAAAATAGAATTGCTTTATTTTGCAAGGGACGTTCCTACGTACCCTAGTAACTATAACCGGTGTCATTTCCGCGCTTCCCTCTAAAATAAAAATATTCGACAAAACTAAATAAATAAAAAACGGACCTCTTGATTCACAAAAAAAATCGTAGCGCCCTTATTTTCGATCCAATCATTACAAACGACACGGATTCGGAATCCTGAGGTTTTTTTACATAAGATACATGTAAAATATGTATAGGGTACGACGTTAAAAAAAAGTCGATTAAAATTGCGATTTTGGCGCTCATTTTGGCTAATTTTGAACTTTAAAAAATTGTAGCGCCGTTATTTGTGGACGGATCTTTAAAAACTATTCAGATTCGGATTTGGCAGGCTTTTTGGCTTCGGATAGGCCTAAGAAACCGTAAGCGTGCTATTCCAGAGCTTTGGGAAAACGTTTTGAAAATTCAAAATCGATGGGTTTTAACCCATGTTTTTTTAGCAAAAAATGGAAAAAATAGAATTGCTTTATTTTGCAAGGGGACGTTCCTACGTACCCTAGTAACTATAACCGGTGTCATTTCCCCGCGCTTCCCCTCTAAAATAAAAATATTCGACAAAACTAAATAAATAAAAAAACGGACCTCTTGATTCACAAAAAAAATCGTAGCGCCCTTATTTTCGATCCAATCATTACAAACGACACGGATTCGGAATCCTGAGGTTTTTTTACATAAGATACATGTAAAATATGTATAGGGTGCGACGTTAAAAAAAAGTCGATTAAAAATTGCGATTTTTGGCGCTCATTTTTGGCTAATTTTGAACTTTAAAAAAATTGTAGCGCCGTAATTTGTGGACGGATCTTTAAAAACTATTCAGATTCGGATTTGGCAGCCTTTTTAGAAAAAGTTGTACTTTCTTCGCTGGTGTCTTGCGCTTATTGTAATCAGTCGGTTAATGTAATCGCTTTATCTAGGCCCAAAATGATCACATTAAGCGGCGTCTACTGTATGTAATTTTTAAGTTTACAACGAAATAGTTTGTTTTCGCAGCAGGTTAAATTTAATTTAACTTTTTAATGTATTATCTAATATTAATAAAACAATATTTAGGAGATATTAGAGTTGATGTTGAATAATTACATTAACTTTGCAAAATTGTAAGCGTGGGTCGAAACATTTAACAATTAACTTAATGAAACACGATTATGGAAATCCGGCAAACAACATTATGACCGAAATTGAAACCACAACCATATAATCTCTTTTGTCACCTGAATTTCTAATTCATAAAGGTATTAACTCGAATCTTTTTTTATTGTAAATCGACACAATGAACGAATTTTCTTATTGAGGTCTTACAAAAATTAATATTCTTCGTAACACCAAACACCTCTTTGATTTACTTAAAACTGCGCTATTATTTCTTTCGAAAAATTGTTACAAAACAAAATATTTTTTTTAAAGTAGTTCTTTACGCCTATTTTACAATTAAGCGATGATCGTGAACTTAATAGCAACTTACAGCTTTAAGCTATAATTAAATTGAGGTCAAAACGAAGCAACTAATTTTAAACCAAAAATTACGATTTCAAATTCGAGCATGGAGCAACAAAAAATACATAAATGCAAACATAAATAAATAAATCAAGATATTTCAACCACTTCACAAAAAATATTTACATTTCTTACAAAACGTGAACTGATCATTAATTTCACATTAAAATAATTTAACAATTTTTCTTAATTAATAAGCTTTAATTGTATGAAATTAATAGCTCACAATTATCGCTAATTGTTTGTGTTATTGCGGACCTAACAACGTGTATATTTGTGCTCTATTTCTAAAAAAAATATTTTTTTACCAGCTTAAGTTAAATGCCGAAAAGTTTGTTTTTTGTTGCTCTGAACTAATTGATTGAGAATGATTACAAAGTACTTTTAGTAATTTGGGAAATCGGTTTGTTAGTTTTCTTTGAACATTTTTAAATTTAAATATATGTGTTTGAATCGTATTTCTTAAAAGATTCGTTGTGGAAATGCGACCTGAAAATTTCTAATTGAAATAGATCGGGCGTTAAATTTGTCGAATTAAGGTGTTTGGTGAACCGAAGATTCTTCTTTCAAAATTAATGTAATAATATAGGACGAAGGAAATTGGTGAAATAACATTTTTCCAGATATGGATGGTAAACAAAAAAAATGTTAATTATAAAACGTTTCGACTTTATAATTACAATTTCCTTGTGGCATCTAATTTGAGCCTATTTGGAAGGCATCTCTAAATGATGGTTGCGTATTTTTAATTGATTTAATCGTAGTATTTTAAAAAAAAACTTAATAAAACATAGTTTTTATTCACGGCTCAATCGGAAGACATTTATGTTACACTTTTAATTTTTTTTTCTGCATAGTGTGTAGGTATTGATACATAAATTTATTTCTTAATTATACATATTAACATAACACTTTTATTAATATTTAGAATATTTTTATTGCTCATAAAAAAAAGAGACGTAGACCTTAAATTAACATGCACCATTTCCAATGCTTAGTGCGTGCTCACACAAACAGACGTGCGTTTACGTTTGAATAATTGCCGCAATTTTTTATAGAAATGATTGTGGGTTAACAACTTTAAAACAAATCGACAAATTACACCAGATAATTAAGAAATTATTTTATTATTATAAACACAGGTTTCTTGAAGTAAGAAAGTGGTTTTTAAATTACATTTTATCGACTAAAATTGACTGTAACTTTGTTATTTTAAGGATTAAACAAATAACCCAAATTTATATAGCGTTAAACTGTTTTCTATATGCCAGGTTTAAAATTGAATCTAAGTTGTTGAGAAATTAGAAAACTAATAGAATTATAATATTTATCCATGTAATTTTGGGGACTATCTTAACACTTTGTACATAATTAAAATTCTCAGACTTTTTGTTATGAGATGCACCTAACATTGTTCTAGGGTTTATTGTTAATTTTCTGAACAAATCGTGTGACCTAATGTTCGTATTTTTAAAATTTATTAATACGGTTTTAAACACCCCAAATCTATGCTTTGATATTTTGTTTAAGTAAAAGTATGCCTTTCGATATTTACTCGAGCATATAAATTCCTTCATTCGCTACTACATTTGTTCTAGATTCTGATCAACAATTTTTATCATAATTAAGAATCTTAAATTCTTTGTATTTAGTTTAGATATCCCTTTTGACAGTTTTAATTTTCTCTTAAACAAACATTAAGCTACCAATTATTCCAAAATTTACAAATTTTGATTGATATTCAAGAATCTATTACAAATGTAGTGCAAACGTTAAAATAATAGGTTCTACATAACATGAAAAAGAAAGTCAAATATTCAACAAATCTAAAATTTAGTTAACAAAATAATTTCCTTAATTGTATTACATTAAATTACATTCTTTTGTAATTCACTAAAAACATTTGCAATTCTAAACTGAATCAAATTGAGCAAAAGTAGCACAAAATTATAGAATAGAACAAGACATTTTTCTTTCTGAAGGAAAATCATAATTTTGCTTTCTGTTGTGCACAAAAAGAAAACTTATTAGCGATGCTTTTTTTCTAGAAAAGTAAAGGTACCAAAATCCACATTTACTTAGACTTTTAATTAAAGAAAACTATTATCCAAATTAAAATTTTTGAATCTTAATTTAAATAAATTATAAAGGCAGATCTTGTGACAACGTATAAATTAAATATAATTTATCTCGAGTACTTTTGATTTAAATTACTTTTAGGAAATAGGTACCAACACACTATATCTTTGTGTTACACTAGAAGAAAAGTATCCCCTACTTATAATATTAGTACTAAATATTTCTATTACTAATCGATAATTACAAATACAAATATATTTCAAATATAAAACCTAATGTCTTAAAAATAATTGTCTGGTAATTTGCTCTCACAATCAATAAATATTTCCAAAAAAAAAAAAAAGTTTTTGACAGTTTTTGATAACACTTCTGAGCAACCTTATATATTTAATAAGTGGGACTCGTTTTATGCAGTAGAACTTTAAGACAATGAATGATGTAAACACCCATGAACTTTGGACTTGTTAGTTCCATCACGTTAAGGATAAGCAAACGAATCCCATTAACAATTCATAGATACTTCAAGGTGCATTAAGTAAATCAATAATTAAAATGGTTCTTTCCAAACCAATCTATAACTTTTTAGGATTTTACTTTGATCAGCTGTTTAATCATCCAATTCGAACAAAAGCCATTAGCTGGTAAGCCTTTTGCTCTACCGCTGAATATCTTATCTTGAATATTCCATGTTTATATTTTTAGCTGCATCATTGCAACTGCAGGCAATTTGACATCGCAATATGTATCTGGAAAAACAATAATTCAAAATAGCCTTGTAGCTTATGGTCTTTTTGGGTAATATTTTTATATTTAAAATAACAAAAAATCATCACCAATCGTATCCCAATCTTGAAAATCATTCATTTTAGTAAGGAGATCATTCTAATTTGGACCTGATTTAAATCCAATGTTAATGGTTTTTTTTTAATGTATATCCTAACATTTTAGACTTCTTTTTGGAGGTACCCTTCCTCATTACTTTTATGGTTGGTTGGAAAGGGTTGTACCAGAGGAAGCAGCTTTTGCTATTGTTAAAAAATTAATCATTGAAAGATTATTTTATTCGCCACTCTACCATGCCTTTACCTTATACATGATTGCACGATTCGAAGGTAAAAATCATAAAGCTGCTATTAAACAACTTGAAGCATTATTTTGGCCTATATTAACATCCAGCTGGAAGTATTTAACAATTATTCAATTCATCAATTTACAATTTGTACCACCAATGGTAACCATACATAATTTTACTCAACAATCATTATTGAATTACTTTTTTTAGTTACGTGTTTTGATTGTTAATTTGATTGGATTTTTCTGGACAATATACATTGCAAATAAAAGAAGGCAGCAGGAACTTAAGCAAAAATAATATGGGTTTTGCATCATTAATGTGTCTTATTGGTTTAGGTGATTTGTTAAAATTTATATTGGAAATATATTTGATATTTTAATTGTTAAACTTTTTCTAGATCTACATTTAATTATCCTATTAATCAATTCCGCAATATTTAAAGTTTTTAGAATCTATCACAATGAAATATTAATTTTTAGTAGTTACAGGTGCTAATCTCCTTTTATTTGCCATTGTATTATCCTTCCTGCCTAAAATAGGACTTGAACCAGTCCCCATATTCCTAATGAGGTTTTTTATACTTTTAGCTTGATTCTCTATCATTGTATTCTCTTGAGCTATTATGTAAAAGTCATCTAATAAAGGTTGAGGTGGTTCAACATGACATGGTATTACAGTGGCTTCAGGCCCTTTATCAATCAGTTGAGCCAAACGGCTTTTTAAAGACTCATTCTTTTCTTCTAATTTACGAATTTTATTTGCATCCTCTTCAAAATGCATGAGAGCTGGTGTTGGCATGTACTAAAAGTCAAAATATGTTATGAATTTTATCTTATAATCATTATTATATACTACTTGAAATACTGAAGCTAAAAAATTATTTAGTGACACTAAAAGTGTATCTTCCCATTGCTTTTTGAAATGTAGTGCAAACGTTTCGTTGTCTTCGGGATTTCTTATAAAGGGTAGAACTAAAACAGAGTTAAATTAATGTAAATCTTAGTATTAATTTAAAGAACTTACGGAACCATTCTTTCCATTCGTTTTGATTTTGTAATTCGGGAGTCATCTTTGTAAAAAAATCTGTTACCTTATCGGGCTTGTTGTTCTTAATTGCATTAATGAGGTATAATTTTAATACTGCATTTTCTAATTTCTTAACAGCTGTAATTATAAAGCTTTGGGTAAATAACGTAATATAAGCTGAAAAGCTGTAGAACACTAGCTTAAACATTACCTGGCATGAAACAGCTTTCCAATTTTGTAAACATGTGATTATCTAAGTGACCCCATAACTCTCGTAAAGAGATTAAATCGAATGTATTCACAAAATGAAGCAACTGATCAACTATTTTATCAACTCGGAAGCTTTTTTCCTTATCTGTTTTTAAATCTACATCAAAAGCTTTTACAGTTGTTCCAAATCCACGATAAACTAAATATTCTCGAATCAATTCATCCAAGTGCTGAACGTGCGCCATTTATAAGTCCTCAAAATTATTATTACACTGAAATAGCGGGTTTAAGAACTGAATTCAAATTACGTCTCTTTTTAATTCATTATCAAATAATTATTAATGGAATGATAAATAAGGTTATAAGCTTCGCTATTAACTTCTATTTGTACTTGAAGGATTTTGTTTTTAGGGTAAAAAACATACATCGGTTGTATATTTAATATCCTTCCAACCTTGTTCTATTTAAGTTTACGTTACGTATTTTAAATTATAAAATGCAATTGTAAAATTCTTATATTTCTATTTCAATACTTTTCAAATATTATCTTATGTCTTTATTGCAATAACAAATTTATTCACAATGATTAGCTTAATATTAAACACATCCTGGGGGTGAAGTATAATGTTATAGCTGTGGAGCCACTACCCTTAGCAATTACATATAAAATTCATTTGTAATGCCTACATTTCTATTTCATACATTTCAAAAATTATCTTATATCATTATTGCAATAACGAATTTATACACAAGGGTTAGCTTACTATTAAATAAATCCTGGAGGTGAATTATGTTATAGCTACAAAAAAAACTACTCTTAGCAATTACATATAAAATTGTTGTTCTTGTGCTTCTGACACTTTGTAAATATTTCCATCTAGATCATAGGTCAAGCTTTAAAAGTTTTAAATGCAGTACCTAAAAAGCAAATTCAAATTTATAAATTAAACTTACATTATATGAATCAAAACTACTTACCGGTCCTTTATATTATACTATCAATTCTATATTAGTATAATTGTGTATGTTTAAATGCTTAACATGTAAAATATAATAGAAAATTGAAATTAATTAAATAGCACTGCTACTTCATATATTTGATAATTTGGTTAGCCTCCGCATATCAGGACGATAAAAGATAATTATATATTTCGTTAACTTACAATATATTTAATCCCAATTAAGTAGTAGAAACGATGAGAAACATGTAAGTAGAGAATTGTGGTACTTTTTGGTTCGTAGTTTTAGAGGTAAATAAAGCAGCCATAGTAGTTCGCTAGTTCGGTAAGTCTCCAACAAGCGGAGACTAGTAACCAAAAAGTGCTCCAATTCTCTACTTACATGTTTCTAATCATTCTTACTACTTAATTAGGATTAAATATATCGTAAGTTAACTAAATATATAATTATCTTCCATCGCCCTTATACACTGAGGCTAACCGATAAATTAGTTATTCCTTGGTTACACTAAAAGTCACATTGGTGCTTCAACTCCATTTATGTGTAGGTTTTACAAAGATCCAGTAATTGTCCTTAGATCAATCAGTTAATCCATATACATTTAATAGTTCTTAAATTATCTAAAAGCAAGTAATTGAATTATAAATGTCTCGATCTACTGCTTATACTTATACAAAACAAAGAGTAAAAGAATGCCATATTTTATGATAATTCAATAATAACAAAGAAATCCAATGTAAGGTATATATTGAATTACATCTTCATACCATGGTTATACATTTACCATTCTTTATTAAGTATACCTACAATAATAGTTATTAACTGAACACATCTATTTTCAAATAATTAGTGGATATGTTGAGAAACATGTAAGTAGAGAATTGGAGCACTTTTTGGTTAGTAGTCTCCGCTTGTTGGAGACTTACTGAACTAGCCCACTACTATAGCTGCTTTATTTGCCTCTAAAACTACTAATCAAAACGTGCTCCAATTCTTTACTTACATGATTCTAATCATTTTTACTACTTAATTAGGATTAAATATATCGTAAGTTAACAAAATATATAATTATCTTCCATCGGCCTTATACAATGAGGCTAACCAATAATTTAGTTATTCCTTGGTTACACTAAAAGTCACATTGTTGCTTCAACTCTATTTATGTGTAGATTTTATAAAGGTCCAGTAATTGTCCTTAGAGTAATCGGTTAATCCATATACATTTAATAGTTCTTAAATTATCTAAAACCAAGTAATTGAATTATAAATGTCTCGATCTACTGCTTATACTTATACAAAACAAAGAGTAAAATAATGCCATATTTTATGATAATTCAATAATAACGAAGAAATCCAATGTAAGGTATATATTGAATTACATCTTCATACCATGGACATACATTTAACATTATTTATTAAGTATACCTACAATAATAGTTATTAACTGAACACTATCTATTTGCAAATAATTAATTATTAATGCATGATAAACAAGGTTATAAGTTTCCTTCTGAATTTGTTTGTAAATGAAGGTTTGTTTTTGAGCTCCTATTGGTGGAATATTTTTAGGGCAAAAAACATACAGCGTTAGCATGTTTAATGCCCTTCAACCTTGTTCTATTTAAGTTTACGTTACGTAACTTAAAATATTTGAATTATTTTACTTTTATTATTAATTTTTATAGGTATTAATAAATTTAATGTTTCTAGGGCGTGCAATTTTTCAATTGCATGGTATTTCTACAAAACCGAGTTTGAGGATTTTTGCCAATACATCTCATCGAGCGACTACTAGTGGTTCACTGATGAACGATGAGCCCATGAAGGATCGTTCTGGACCATGGACATCACCAGAAGAAGCAAACAAATCTTTCGTACATATAAGTTAGCCGATAACAGCAAAGGTCCCTTGTGCTGTGCACGAGCCCTTGCTGTTTGATCCATTGTGTTAGGATAATTTTTAAGTTCACACATGCACACACTTTTGAATTTTTTTTTTTTGGTTTGGAAATAGTTTTGCAGCAAATCAATGGATTATGAATAATTTTATTATAATACTTTTTTCCAAATTTGATCTTTTAAGTCAAAATTTAAATAATATAGTTTTGTTTGAGATTATTTTATTAAACTTAACTTATTAAAAATTTTGTATTTGGAGTAAATAACTATATTATTAACTACCATTAAAATTTTACTTTTCAAATTGAAAATGTAATTGTACAATGCTTCTTTTTACATCTAAACTCAGTCTATATATACATATTTAATTATTCATTTTGCTTCACTAAAATGTTTATTTGTTTAATTGTATTGTTAGTAAATAAGTTGTTTTTTTGTAACTGTTTATTTCTTTGTGTGTAATCGGTGTTATCTTTAATTAATTTAATGAAGTAGAAAAAGACCCGCGGTTAGTTTTTTCAAAATATAATTTGAAGAGTATTTTTTTTTAAACGTTTAAAGCACGGTCATTGAATTTTAACTAAAAAAAATGAATTATATGGTAGTACGGTATGCAAATAAGGTCATGATATGTTCTTAGGTGTTGTTTTTTCTTAGCTGAAGACAGTCGTGGCCACCTGTGCTGTGCACAGTGGCCCTGCTATTTGATCCATTGTTTTAGGGTAGTTCATAAGTTTAGAAAATATAAAGGGGATGTTTTATTTTAATTTAAGTTTTATTAAACAACACCTAAGAACTATCATGAACTATCATGACACACAAAGGAATAATATGTCCTCAAATCTGGGACAAAGATTTTTGATCTACTAACGGTAAGATGAAATCCACATATTCTTTCCACACAAACACACACCCCCACATACACATTTTATAAATTGGAGTAATTCGTGTACTTTTGTAACTCACTTTAACTTTCATTTTTGGGTGGCTTTAATCATTTTAAGATTTGTTAATGAAAACGTTCCGATTGCAAAAGTAATTACAAAATTCAGTTGTATTCAAAATTTATTTTAATCGTTTATTTTAAATGTTATAGTAACACTTTGTCTTCTAAACTTACTTTCTATTTGTATTTTTTTGACTTTAAAGTTGCCTTTAAACAATCTAAATATAAATTTTGTTAATAAACTTCACCTCTTTGAGGCTAAATGTTAGTTCTATTTCTGTTATTTGAATCTTAAATTTCTTGGATTGTTTAAAGGTTAGTCTCAAGTTATTTTTTATTTATTTCTAACGCTTCTTATTTATTTATTTTTACATTTTTTTTTATAATTTGTTTATGTTATTTTAAATTTGCATTATTTTTATTTTTATCAAAATTATTTTGTTATTTCTATTTACTTTTCTTAATACTTCTCATCTCTTCTTTAACTTTCATTTACTATTCTGTAAAATCTATCTATTTATAAATTTTATTTAATTTTTAATTTATTATTTATTTTAATTTACGTAATTTTTTAGAACTTGTCTGCATTTGCGCTATAAATACCCACCATAATTTTGAGCTTCCTTTTATATTTAAAAATAGTAAAGCCACCCTCTCTTTATTTAATTATTGGACCGTGCGTTTTGATTCTTTGATTTTTAAAGCTTATTAATTTTTTCCGTCTTATTTGTTCTTCGAACTTTCTTTCACTTTTGAATTTTATTGCAAAATGAATTCATGTTTACTTAGATTTTCTTCAAAATTTGTTAAAAATTACTACTTCTTATCCTTTTTATTTAGTTTATTATTTTTTCGACTTTCTTTTTTAATACTTCACTTGTTTATCTTTTAAATACTTACCTTTCTTTTTTGTTGTCTTCCCTTTGATTTATGTAGCACTTTGAAGGGCATTTATCTTTTATTCATTATTACTTTTATCAAATAACGCCACTCCACCCACATATTATTATTTTATCTTTGCACACACACACACACACACACTTAAAACACCTTCCTTTCCCTTTTATTTATAGTATGTAATTGTAATATAATGTAATTGTAAAAAAAGTTGCAATCCCAAGATTGACGTGCAAATCACTCTTAGTTTACACATTACCCATAAGGTTTCTTCTAAATTCATTACAATAAAAACAATCGTAAGGGTTGTAACTTTTTATTATATTAAAAATTAGGTAACATAATTATAATAATTATTAAATTAATATAAAAAAATTAATTAAGTAATAATGTATAATTTAAAACAGATAAGAAGTTGAAATTAAATATTTCTGAGGCTGCGGATTTCGAAATGTGTGATTCAAACTTCTTAACTGTTAAATTTAAACTCTTTAAAAGAACTTGTACAAATTATTATAGAAAATAAAGAGTCTTAATTGTTACCCGAATTTTAATAATAATTTATTTCAAGAGCAAGAGCAAGAGCAAGAGCAAGATTCAGGTAGAGTTTTACATCTAACTACTTGAACATTCAAAAATAAATGTTTAATTAATATATATGAACTTACGATTTATAAGGTTTAGAACCCACACTTTGTATAACAACGCCATAGCTCAGTGGAGAGCAAGGACGATGTTTGATCTAACGGTGTATGGTTCGATGGGTTCGATTCCCAGACAAGGTAAGATTTTTAAAAAATAATTTATTTGTAAGAAATAAATTTTAAATTAATATTATAGGAACTTGTACTTTATAAGGTTTAAAACACTTACTTCGTATAACAACGCCATTGCTCAGTTGGTTAAAGATTGGTTGTTTGTTCAAATGGTCTCGGGTTCGATTCCCATACCGGTCGAAGAAAAATTTTTCTAAATCTCTAAGAAAAATCCAACGAGCAACGAGCCGAACGAGACGAATGACGAATGACGAATGACCGTAGGATGCTCGTGATTTGAAAAATATTTTTAAAAATCTCTAAGATAAACCCTCGGCCGACTCGGCCGACTCGGCCGACCGTAACTCGCGATTTGAAACATTAAATTTTTGCATATTTTCTTTTATGCCTCTGTTAAAAGTTGACATACAACAGTAAGAGCAAGAGCAAGAGCAAGGGCAAGAGCAAGAGTCAGGTGGGCTTTTACACCTAACTACTTAAGCATTCAAAAATAAATTTTAATTTAATATTATAGGACCTGTACTTTATAAGGTTTAAAACACTTACTTCATATAACAACGCCATAGCTCAGATGGTTAGCGATCGGTTATTTGTTCAAATGGTCTCGAGTTCGATTCCCATACCGGTCGAAGACAAATTTTTAAAAATCTCTAAGATAAACCCTCGGCCGACTCGGCCGACCGTCACTCGCGATTTGCGAAATTATATTTTGAAAACATTGGGAAAACGACTTAAAAATTTTTATAGCCCGAGGCTACAAAGATTTTCGCAAAGATAAGAGGCTATTTTTATTGCTTGGGCCGTTTCACGCTCCAGCGCGTTTTGAAAACATTGGGAAAACGACTTAAAAATTTTTATAGCCCGAGGCTACAAAGATTTTCGCAAAGATAAGAGGCTATTTTTATTGCTTGGGCCGTTTCACGCTCCAGCGCGTTTTGAAAACATTGGGAAAACGACTTAAAAATTTTTATAGCCCGAGGCTACAAAGATTTTCGCAAAGATAAGAGGTTATTTTTATTGCTTGGGCCGTTTCACGCTCCAGCGCGTTTTGAAAACATTGGGAAAACGACTTAAAAATTTTTATAGCCCGAGGCTACAAAGATTTTCGCAAAGATAAGAGGCTTTTTTTTTTTTTTTTTTAATCTAAGATAAAAATTCGGCCGACCGTAAATCGTGATTTGCGAAATTATATTTTTGAAATTTTTCTTTTATGCCATTGTTAAAAGTTGACATACAACAGTAATTTATTTTTTAAGCGAATTAAAAAAGGAACAAGAAGTAGTTTATAATTTAATTTATTTCCCGATCACCCTTTACAACCCAAATGATTAAAAATCAACGAAAAGATAAATAATTGAAGTCCAATAATGAAATAAAGTTAGGGCGGTTTTCATATTTTTAAGATTTATTAGTTGTTAGATTAATTAGCCTATTTAAAAAGAAACTCAAATATATGTTCATCGGAGTACAGCATTTGATGGGATATTTTAAGACTACACAACCTTAAAACACCCCACCATTTACTGAACATTATGTCATCCGATGTGAAGAGTAATGAATGTTTATAACCGACGAAGCCAAAAATTTTAATCGAAAACAACCCCTTCGCATCGGAGACATATAATGAAGATATTAATTAATGTTAACAGGAATTGGAGTTTTAATAAAACAACTCTTGTGCAAATTTACCAAGTGTTAACATTAATTAATATTAAAAGATATTGGACGTGAACATTCTGATTAATATAATAAAGACTTAGATTTACTTAATAATATATACAAGTTGTTACAAATTTGAAAAATTAAAAATAATGAAAAAACTACAATCTCTTTTATACGTCTACAATAAGTGATCAAAAGCGCGGACATTCGCATTTGAATGTGTGTGGTCTTGAGCTACCCCTGATGGGGGAAGTAGATGTGAAGCACCTACTTCACCCACTGACCTACCCTAAGCTTAAACTTTTAAGAAAATGTACAATGTATTATACACAATAAAGAATTGCAACCCATATTATCTTTGTATTAACAATTTTAAAAGCTAAGTTTTATTTAGAAGAATCACATAATAATCATAGAAATTAAATAAAACTCAACCTATTAATTAAAATTATTAACGACAATCGAATTGCAACTCCTTTTACAATACGTCTTGAATGTAGCAAGAGCAGGAAATACGAATAGCTAAGTGTGTAATCTTTTCTACAAGAAGTGCAGAAGAGAGCTGTTGTTTGTGTTTGTGTCCGATTGAAATATATTTTTAAAGTAATCTTCAAAGAATAGACGGTAAGTAATTTTTTAGGGTGGCAAATAACGGCAGATCAAATTTATAAAAGGGTAGAAAGTGATTGTAGCTAAAATTAATTAAGAAATAACTATTACAGTTAAAGTTTAAACAATACATAAATAATATGAAGGAAAAGACGAGAAATAAGTACAGTTTGAATGTGGTAAAATATACATTTAAGTAAAAGTATGAAGAACAAAGTAATTAAATAAAGCATTAATGTAACTGTTGGTAATAAAGTTAAAAATTGTAGGTAAATAATAAATTATTTAAAACAAAAAAAATTGTTAAAATAAAATGTAAGTATACGAAAGAAAATGAAAATTATGTAAGTAATTGTTTAAACAATTAACTAATAATTAAAAAGTAAAAAATATAAAATATTTAATTAAAAGAAAAATTTAATTGAAGCTAAAAGTAATATGAAAAAAAAAAGAATAAATAAAAACAAATAAATAATAAAGTTAAATCAAAAAGAGTAGAGTAGAAAGTAAATAATAAGAAAAAACTGAGAGAAAAAGTTTCCAATAACAAACAAAATATAAAAGATGATGTAAAAATAAATAAGAAGTGTTAGAAATAAATAAAAACTACTGAGAGTAATACAAAAAGTTTAAGTTCAAATAACAAAAATGGAAGGACCATTTACCTTCAAAGAGATGAAGTTTATTAACAAAATTTATATATAAATTGTTTAAAGGTAACGTTGAAGTCAAAAAAATACAAATAGAAGGTTAGTTTAGAAGACAAAGTGTTACTATAACATTTAACATAAACGATTAAAATCAATTTTGAATACAACTGAATTTTGTAATTACTTTTTCAATCAAAACGTTTTCATTAACAAATCTTAAAATGATTAAAGCCACCCAAAGATGAAATTTAAAGTGAGTTACAAAAATACACGAATTACTCTAAGTTATAAAATGCGTATGTGGGGGTGTGTGTTTGTGTGGAAAGAATATGTGGATTTCATCTTACCATTAGTAGATCAAAAATCTTTGTCCCAGATTTGAGGGCATATTATTCCTTTGTGTGTCATGATAGTTCATGATAATTCTTAGATGTTGTTTAATAAAACTTAAATTAAAACACCCCCCCTCTATATTTTCTAAACTTATGAACTACCCTAAAACAATGGATCAAATATCAGGGCCCCTGTGCACAGCACAGGTGGCCACGACTGTCTTCAGCTAAGAAAAAACAACACCTAAGAACATATCATGACCTTATTTGCATACCGTGCTACCATATAATTCATTTCTTTTAGTTAAAATTAAATGACCGTGCTTTAAACGTTTAAAAAGAAAATACTCTTCAAATTACATTTTGAAAAAACTAACCGCGGGTCTTTTTCTACTTCATTAAATTAATTAAAGATAACACCGATTACACACAAAAAAATAAACCGTTACAAAAAAACAACTTATTTACTAACAATAAAATTAAACAAATAAACATTTTAGTGAAGCAAAATGAATAATTAAATATGTATATATAAACTGAGTTTAGATGTAAAAAGAAGCATTGTACAATTACATTTTCAATTTGAAAAATAAAATTTTAATGGTAGTTAATAATATAGTTATTTACTCCAAATACAAAATTTTTAATAAGTTAAGTTTAATAAAATAATCTCAAACAAAACTATATTATTTAAATTTTGACTTAAAAGATCAAATTTAGAAAAAAGTATTATAATAAAATTATTCATAATCCATTAATTTGCTGCAAAACTATTTCCAAACCAAAAAAAAAAAATTCAAAAGTGTGTGTATGTGTGAACTTAAAAATTATCCTAACACAATGGATCAAACAGCAAGGGCTCGTGCACAGCACAAGGGACCTTTGCTGTTATCAGCTAACTTATCTACGAAGAGATGTGTTTGCTTCTTCTGGTGATGTCCATGGTCCAGTACGATCCTTCATGGGCTCATCGTTCATCAGTGAACCACTAGTAGTCGCTCGATGAGACGTATTGGCAAAAATCCTTAAACTCGGTTTTGTATAAATACTATGGAATTGAAAAATTGCACGCCCTAGAAACATTAAATTTATTAATACCTATAAAAATTAATAATAAAAGTAAAATAATTCAAATATTTTAAGTTACGTAACGTAAACTTAAATAGAACAAGGTTGAAGGGCATTAAACATGCTAACGCTGTATGTTTTTTGCCCTAAAAATATTCCACCAATAGGAGCTCAAAAACAAACCTTCATTTACAAACAAATACAGAAGGAAACTTATAACCTTGTTTATCATACATTAATAATTAATTATTTGCAAATAGATAGTGTTCAGTTATTAACTATTATTGTAGGTATACTTAATAAATAATGTTAAATGTATGTCCATGGTATGAAGATGTAATTCAATATATACCTTACATTGGATTTCTTCGTTATTATTGAATTATCATAAAATATGGCATTCTTTTACTCTTTCTTTTGTATAAGTATAAGCAGTAGATCGAAACATTTATAATTCAATTACTTGCTTTTAGATAATTTAAGAACTATTAAATGTATATGGATTAACTGATTGATCTAAGGACAATTACTGGACCTTTGTAAAACCTACACATAAATGGAGTTGAAGCACCAATGTGACTTTTAGTGTAACCAAGGAATAACTAATTTATCGGTTAGCCTCAGTGTATAAGGGCGATGGAAGATAATTATATATTTAGTTAACTTACGATATATTTAATCCTAATTAAGTAGTAAGAATGATTAGAAACATGTAAGTAGAGAATTGGAGCACTTTTTGGTTAGTAGTTTTACAGTTAAATAAAGCAGCCATAGTAGTGGGCTAGTTCGGTAAGTCTCCAACAAGGCGGAGACTCCTAACCAAAAAGTGCTCCAATTCTCTACTTACATGTTTCTCAACATATCTACTACTTAATTGGGATTAAATATATTGTAAGATAACGAAATATATAATTATCTTCCATCGCCCTGATATGCTGCGGCTAACCAAATTATCAAATATTATATGAAGTAGCAGTGCTATTTAAGTAATACCAATTTTCTATCATATTTTACTCGTTAAGCATATAAACATAAACAATTACACTAATATAGAATTGATAGTATAATATAAAGAACCAGTAAGTACCTTTAATTTATATAATGTAAAATTAATTCATAAATTTGAAATTGCTTTTTAGGCACTGTGTTCAAAACTGTAGATGGAAATATTTATAAAGTGTTACATGCATAAAACAACAATTCCAAAGTGGAAAATTCAATTAAAGGCATCCTCAAAAACTAAGAATTTTAAGTTTAAGAAAGCATCATATGCAACTAACCATACCTCACCATTTGCTGCCTAACCATCAGGCGCTAAAATTTACCATAAAAATTACTAAACTTGATTAATAAATCATTTTACTTTTATAAGTAAGCTGTTTGTTACAAATTGATTGGTACTAGATTTTAGATTTAATTAATTTTTGAATTAATTTAGTTCTCTTTAATAGAAGATGCAAATAGTTAAATTATTTATAAATAACCATTACATTTCAGAAACTTTGATCGCGTTATCCTCTAAAATTCAACAGAACCTTCTTAATGTTTTCAATTCATCTATTGCTCCGGTAAACGAGCTTACAGAATCTGAAAAGTTTAAAGATACGGCCATAAATAACCGAGCACCGAATTTTCAAAGTCAAATGTTCGAAAAATTATAATACACGTCCGAGTGTCGATGTTACAAATAAAAATCATAGGCAAAAGAATTACAGAAGAAAATGAGATATTAACAAACCCAAGTAGATGGGACCTACCTTTGAGTTCATAAACAGCTAGAAAACATGATTCAACGATCTCACTGAAAGAAGTCCGATCACAGAAGTGGTGACCTTTGCGGATAGCTGCCTGGCTCGCCAGGAATTGCCTTCGATCCATCGACGGTAAAATTCGGTTTCTCCTAAACACATAAGAATATAAAATTAATAAAATGAGCAAAAGAGCTGAAAAAAATTATTATTAGCTGAAATCTTTTACGAAATGTGTGAATTTTAAAAGAAATCGTTGGAATTACTATTTACTTTAAATGAAGAATTTTAATAAAAATTAGATGCACTAATATTTAATAACAATTAAGACACAACCGTTCGACTTCGTTGTATATTGAAAAATAATTCAAAAATCGAAAGTTTTATGTAAGTGCTGATATACGTCATATCCGTAGACTCCCAAAGCTAAGTTGCCTTTTATCAAAAGTGATAACTCCAATTAAAAGAGCCTCGATTATATTAAATAAAATTATCGATTTATGAAAAATTATGGCCGCAAGTTACACAATCAAAGATAAACAAATCGAAGAAGAAAAGGTACATGCAATGGTTTTGCAAGAAGGTAAGGTAAAATAAGAGAAACCTTAGTTAATTACCATAAAATCTTTTATCGCAAAACTAATATTGACCTTTAAAATTTTCATAAAACGTTTTGTTTTTTTCTCTCCCCGCTAAGAAACAGGAATTTTATTTTTAAAATTATAACTATTATTTTGCAGGTAAAGGAAAATCAAATAGTCATAAAAGCATTCACCAAAGAGTCCTTTGATGTGGTCCCAAAAGGTGGAAGGATCTGCCCCAATTCCACTTGAATACCATCCAATAAAAGAGTTTTACTTCAGCCCATTGCCCTCTCACCAACAGCTTCATTTGGGTGAATGATATTTCCCTGAAATACCATTAAATGGCTAGTTTCAAACACTGATACACTAATAACTAAGAATTAACATTAGGAATTTAAGCAATTTAATGTTAACACATTTTAAATATAATGATGAAACATAACGAATCGATTTTAGAATTAGTTGAAGGATTGTAAATGAAATGTTAATTATTTTAGAAACATATTTGCTCAGGCGTCACATAACACAAAAATTCCATATAAAATCATCGAGATTTAATTAAAAACTTAATAATCAAATTTAAAAGATGATTGTGTTTATAAATATTTAGTTTTAATTTAAATTAGAAATAATGTATAATTTGTTCATTTTTAAAAAAAATTAATAAATATTTAATGTAATATGTGATTATGTATAATGTATCTTTCGAGTTTCATGTTAAAGTAATTAAGAAATTAATAAGAAATAATAATAATATGCTTATATAAATAGTAGTAGTAATAATAAATAATTGAAACACAAAGTGCTTTAATTGTAGACTAATTAAATGAGTACCTATTCACAAATGAACCATTCAAAAAAACGCAATGTTTTTAATTTAATAAGAGGTCACCATATTTTTAAAAAACACTAAAAATTTAGATTTAGAATAAGGTAATGATAGCTCATTACACTTAATGATTATAAAAGCCGTTGCGAGTTTAAAAGTCGTTCTAAAATTTAATGCAATAAACAAAAAATATTTAAATTAACCACCACTTGTCGATATGAACAAACCTTTAATCTAATCAAAGTTCCTTGTGTAAAAAGAATTAAGACCTTTATGCTTACATCATTTCAAAATTTACATCCCTCTGGTAAGCAGGCATTTTCCAAATTTGATCCTCTGAAGAGGGCTGCAGATGCTGCGATGGTACCTTTTCATTTATATTCTCCTTTCTGTAAAATAAAGGGAAGATTAACTTTTAGTTCAAATATTTCAGGAAAGCTGTAAATTTAAAAAGAAACACGTAGAATTCATATTCACCTTAGATTAAGGATTGTAATTAAATGGCGTGACGCAAAGGTTGACATAATGGATGGCTAAGCGACCTGGGTTCAATCCCACGCTAAAACCACCTTAAAATTATACGCCTCTCTCCCCTTGCAAGGCATTGGGCAACCAGCAAGGGTAAAACTGCCCCAGGAAAATTTCCCCAATAACACCCCTTGTGTCTTTGACATACTATGACATACACAACAAAAGGCACAAGCAGGGAAATAGCCTACGCCCGGATTCGGGCACGGCACTTTAAGAATTAAAATTAGAACCACTTATTTATAATAAAACAAACGTTCAACTTCGAAGTTCATTGAAAAATTATTCAGAATTCGAAATGTTATGTGAAAGCACAAGCCAAGTTACCTCATATCAACAGCGATAATACCAAAAAGACTTCTATGCTACTGATAAGTATGTTGATTTTTTTATAAATAAAATCAAGTTTTATTAATGACATACTAAAATTTTTAGGCTGTAATAACAACCGAAGATAGCATTCATTTTCGAAAGTATTAGGCCTTAGTACGTCCGAAATAGATGCTAACTCAAAACCTCCAAAATCGGCCATAATCGAAAATTTTTATTTTAGAGCGAGAGCGCCAGGACGTGTCACCGGCTATAGTTACTAGGGGTACGTAGGAACATCCTCTTGCATTATAAAGCAATTCTATTTTTTTTATTTTTGTCAAAAAAACAGATTAATATCCACGTTTTTTCCCGATTTTGGGTTTTTGACTTAAGTACCGGTTTCAGATAGAATAAGGTCCAATGCGGACGAAAATAAAAGGTTTTCGGAAAATAATCAAAAATAAAATAGTTAGCGCTATTTAAATTTTTTTGATTTTAAAGAAAAATCCCCTTTAATACTATAACAACTTATCTTAAAAATGTTTCTAAAGGATTCTTCTGGTGTTCTTATTCGAATTTCTTTTCAAAACAATTTAAAGCACTTACTTGAATTAATCCTGAGAATATAATCCTCTTCTTAAAACAGTAATTCAGTGTTGCGACTTCTTAATTTCCAAATCCTACATGAAAAAAGAAATTATAATTTTCTGTTATTAAACGTTGTAGTCAAAAAATACCAATACCTTCAATGCCAATTTGGTTATAAACCCTTTGTATTATAGCCTGATTTGTATTTAACACAAAACTTAAACGAGTTCATTAATTGTAATTGTTTAAACTTCCATATCTTATTTTAAAAAACCTGAAATGAATATATTTTTACAAAAGATATATTTATTCCTGCTCGACCCTTAAAGTAGACCATCACCACAACTGTTAAGTATTTAAAATAAATTAAAGTTGTTAAATTTAAAAAAAAGCTAATGCTTAAGAATTAATAAAAATAAAAATAGAACACCCCATACTAACACTTATACAGTTTGAAGAATAAACAATATGTAAACGTCGCGACATAAAAAAGATTTTTTTAATATTGTCAATTCTATTTTAGCCTAGTATTTATTTGGAGTGGACAAACAATAAATAATTGAAGTATTATTATTTTTTTTAAATTGGGCTAAAACTCAATTACAAAATTGTTTGTTGCATAAGTATATAAATAAATATATAATAGAAACATATTCAACTACGATACATTTTTATCATTTGTATGCAATTAACAAACATCAAGCAATTCATATTATGTATACTACACACATGCATACATACACACAAAACACTGGAGATTCATCAATTTTAAAAAATACGTAACCATCCATTTTGATTAATTGAAATCCGTTATTACTTACAACATTATACGCCCAAAAATTGCATTCCAACGTATATTTTTAAAACCCACAAATACTCTTCGTATTGATATAACTTTAGACCTTTTTTTAACAACAATCACCATTTCAAAACCAGCCCAACATTTTTAAAAATTCTTTTTAACAGCCCAATCTGTGCCATATTTCCACGTAACTCTCATAAAAGTTTGATTTTACTTTTTAAATTACCTATTTATAAGTACATTCCATTTACAAGATAATCTGCATCGTGAGCATATGATTTTCCTCCTCGTCTTATTCTTCTACGAACCACCCGCAAACGGCAACCGATTAACAAAGCCATTATGCAAGTTATTATTAAACCTGAAATTAAAAAAATTAATAATAGATCGAGTACTTCCAATAATAATAATTTATTTATTTATCCTTTTTCAATCTCAACGTCTAAAAAAACATGTTTTAATTGAAATAAAATTAATTAATATAAAGAGTGTTTCAATTTAAGCGCCTTTTTTTAAATCTAAATAAAACAAATAATGTGCATTGATTTTCAAAAAGTTTTTATTGATAATTGAAGTAAAATGTATGACATTGAAACACAAAAAATAATATTTGTCAAATGACTACCTCTTGTAGCTCCACACACGTTCACAATTTTGGATGACATTTTGACATAATTGAGGCTCTATTTCACCAATAACACGAATAATTTCATTCTTTAGTTCAAGAATCAATTGTGGGTTGTTCCTATAGACTTGATTTTTTACATGACTCCAAAGAAAATAACCAACGGTGTCAAATAACATGATCTGCCAATTCATTATTTTTTGAGAAAAATCATCTGGTAATCCAATTGACAAATGTACGACGTTTTGAATCGTTCAAGGGCTTTAATTCCTTTATTATTTGGACCCTATATACCCTTAGAGATAAATCCCTTCGTAAAATACGCCATGTTGTTGTTTTACTGAGCCCAACTTGTTGTGATCGTTTACTAATGGACATTTCAGGCTTTTCAGCAACACTTTCACGAACCATATCAATGTGCTCTTGTGAACGACCAAAAAGATTTTATTTTTTTTATTTTTTTATCTTCTGCGCAACCAGTCTCTTTAAATTTTTGAACAATTCGACTAATAGTCCTTTCAGATGGACAATTATGTAAACAATAAAAATCACATAATTTTCTAAAAAGCTTTTTCACAGAACGCAGATTTTCATAAAATAATTCAACAATTTTAACGCGCTTTTGTATTGTGTACCACTTCATTTTTATTAATGTCATACATCACACTTCTTCAATATTAAAAGATCTAGACGAATTCAATGCGCTACCTATATTTTATTTAGTTTTAAAAAAAGGCGCTCAATTTGAAACACCCTTTACATATATGAAAAACAAATTTAATTTTTCTAAAATACAAAACGTAAGTTTTCTAATTTTTTTTGTGCTTAAGGGTGAGACTTATTCTTAGCTCCTGATAAATTATTTTAAAAATAAAAAAGCCTTATTTCTCATAATTTGATTAAAAATGAAACAATCACTCTTTTATAGGCAAATACTCTTTCATTGATTAAGTAAATATAAAATTACCTAATGTTAGGGATAAAACAGCTCCTCCCGGTGTTTTTGCTATCCCATCTTGCAAATCTAACACTTCGGCGACTTTATAATCGGACAATTTCGAGTACTGTGTATGACTTTGGCTTAGATGTTTCTGCATCTTTTCTATTTTGATTTGTTTATCGGTCGTGCTCTTTTCGACGTTTTCCATAAGTTGTTTAGAATTCTTCAACTCGTGTGCCATAATTTCGTGTTCTTGTACATGTTCCTCATCTAAAAATTAATCATGTTATTTGAGCAAAACAAAATAATATATTTGTACGTTTTTCCGATTTCCAATTTTGATCCTGATTAGCCTGCGGAGGATTGTAGTTGTCCATTACTTCTCCTTCGTTGGCTAAAAAATATTTGACACAAATTAAATTGAAATAGATCGAAATTTAAATTAAATAAATCCTTACCTTGCATTACGTTTTGTCGTGGCCAATTTTCTGCAGGATTTTGATTAATTTCGGAGACGTATTGATTTCTATTATTAAATCGGTCTTCTACAAATTGCATAAATTTAAAAACGATGTAAATAATTCGAATTGTTGTGTGGTAGTACCTCGATTGCCTTTTGCCCATTTGTCTTGATATTGTGGGCTTTGTCTGTACACCTCGTCGAAGTAATTAACAACTTTTGGATTTGCAGGGCCGTTGACGTCGGCAAATTGAGTTTGGCTACAAGAGCAACATTAATTAATTTATATAAAAGTATCATAACAAAATTTGGATGCTTCTCTAACAAGCTCATGGATTCGGATTAGTTTCGAAGTTTACATGTATAGTGCATTTGCATGTTAGATTGCTATTCTAAAGGTTTGTAGAGTGTACATGCGGTATTTGAAAATTTGTAATGTCCATCAATGGATGAGAAAACAATCAAATATTAAGTTTTAGAAATTTCGAGAGCAATAGAAGTAACTATACTTTGTTCTATTATGGTTTTGCTATTCTAAAGTACAGTAAGCCTAAGAAGTAATCAACACCCTAGAGCAGCACCTACAGTGATCGTGCTATTTTTAAACAATTAATAGAAAAAATGATTTGTTGTACTTATAAAAGCAGTCATAAATCTCCTTAAACACTATTTTAAATAAAACCTGTCTCTTGGAATAGCTCGATTACGGTAAGTACTGTTTTTAGGGTGTTGATTACTTCTTAGGCTGACTGTACATCTATTTATTTTTCTAACGTGCATAGGTGCCTGTGTGCCTTTCTACTGGCTTCTTAGCCCATCTCACCCTGCACTGGAATATCCAAGAGCTCGATGTAGAGTTTGTAAAGCCCCTTTATGTTTATTATACCTCATGTCCTGTCCTTCGGACACTTGTATCCCATTTTCTTTGTGATTAAATATATGACTGTTGCGATCTAAAACATAAAAAAAATAATTAAAACGCGTTATGCGTGTAGCACAAAACAATTTTCTCACGTTTCTTATAAAACCTTATTCAGTATTTACGCAAAGTGTGTTGTGTTGTGTTGTGTTGCGATGTCCTTTAGATTACTTTGTGCTGATTGTTTGTTTTCTAAATTTAATCTTTGGTTGATTACAAATACTGTAGTAATATTGAGAATAATGCTTTTGAACCCAAAACTATGCTAAAATTATTTCTGTTTAATGTTACACGATTTTGCGATACTTCTATAATAAAAAATATGTCGTGTTTTGTAATTGAATTTGTCGAAAATAAATTGAACTGCAAAGGGTAAAATTACATTAATGATTTAAAAGATTATTTGAATGGAAAAAAACCTAATAAAGGGTCTTTAGTAAATGAAATATGTACAGTCAGCCTAAGAAGTAATGAACACCCTAGAAACAACAACTACAGTGATCGTGCTATTCCAAGAGACAAAATGTGGCGCTCCATGGTTAAAAAATAATTAAGATTGATCTTTGTAATTTTGATACTTAGAAGTAAATTTGGAATCTTAAATAGACACGTAAAGATATTTGTGACAGCTGTCGTTTTTGTTAGAAAAGATTTGGTAAATTGATTGTAAAGCTTTTTTTAAAAAAATTAATAGATAAAATTATTTGTTGTACTTATAAAAGCCGTCATAAAGCTCCTTAAAACACTATTTTTAACTAAAACTGTCTTCATTTTCTTCATGAAATTCATATTTATGGAGATATTAACAGGATTAATAACAAATTCATTAACTTCATATAGTCAATATTTTAAGACCAACAATCGTCAATGATTTTAAGAGAACAATGTACTCTTGAGATCATAGAAGTTTGGAATTAATAAACCTATTTAAAACAAATAAATTTGTATTATTTAATTGTGATATAAAATTAATGACATTAATGATGCCTTAGTCGTTATTAACTAGACATAATTAAATAAATAATTGTAAAATTCAATGAAAAGACAAATTTTTTATATTAAAAAAAAATTACGATTGAAGGTCTTAAAATGTTGACTATACAGAGTTAATGAATTTATTATTGAGAATATCTCCATAAATATGAATTTTATGAAAAAAATAAAAAAGACATTTTTTATAGAAAATTGAATTTCCTACAAAATTACTTCTATAACTATTTCTCAAATCTGTATACTTTAAGAGATACTTACAAAAAACTACAATTTTGGTCAAAAAATGAACTTATATTGTCTTGAAGCACGTGTTATTTTTGTTAAATAACTTTAAAAAAATTCCCCCGTATTTTTTCATTAAAAGAAAGGTTTTTTTGGGGCGTAGGGAGAAATTTTATTTTGAATTACCACTCTAGTATTTATTGATGTCGTAAACAGAGTATTGTTAATAATACCGAAAATATCTAGAATTCATTATAGTTTTACGAAATTGCTTATGAATGACGATTGTGGGTCTTAAACTATTGACTATATGAAGTTAATAAATTTGTTATTGAGAATATCTCCATAAATATCAATTTCATGAAGAAAATGAAAAAGACCTTTTTTATAGAGAATTGAATTTCCTACAAAATTGTTCTTATAACTTTTTCTCAAATCTGTACTTTAAGAGATACTTACAAAAAACTACGATTTTGGTCAAAAAATGAACTTGTTTTGTCTTGAGGCACGTGTTATTTTTGTTAAAAAAAATACCCCCGTATTTTTTCATTAAAAGGAAGGTGTTTTTGGGGCGTCGCAAGAAATTTAATTTTTAACGACCACCCTACTGTACATATATGAAATTTATTAATCGAGTCATCAATTTTTTTTAAAGTGTACTCTCAATTGCTTAAATGTTAATATGTAATAAATGTTTAATATTTTTGTACTCAAAGTGTTATACATTATTTTATGGTATATTATTCAAAGCCCATTTGTAAGCGATTCAATGTACTTTAATTATTTTTTTAATTAGTTGTAATAAGTCCAATTATACATTTTTAATAATTTCTAATGTTAATCCAATCATGATTCCTTCTATTATATTTTTAGAAATTTAATAAAAAGATAATAATGCAACATTTTATAGTGTAGTTATACATATACATAATGCAAGTAGTAATACAGAGAAAATTCGCTTATACGAAGATGACGAGGACCGTAAAGCTCTTCGTATAAATGACTACTTCGTTTAAATATATATATTTGTCTATCTTTCTTCGTATGTGTAACTGAACAAAATTTACGTTAAAAGACCACACTTTCCTTCGTACATCTGAATGATTTGTATAATTGAATATCGTATAACTGAGGTTTCACTGTATACCTTAATTCTTATAGATTTAGCGCTTTTATATTTTGGAAAACCTACAAGAATTGTGATTCGATTTTTCATAGGCAATAAACGCCAAAAGTGGCCAAAGTTATCGTCGACTTACTTTCGTATTGCGGATACTGTTGAGGTATTTGATTAGCCTGATGTGTTATCCAATTCGCTTGAGGTTGGGCAGGAATTTGACCATATGCAGGAGGATGAGGTGCGTCGTAAGGAACAGGATGCGGAATGTAAATATTTCTCGAATCCGGCCTTACAAAGTCCGCTTCTTGAATCTGGATGTTTGAAATTTGGGCGTTTTGTTGGTCTCGTTGTTGCATCGGCGTCTGATATACCTTTTGCGGGGCGGCATTGGCAAACTGTGGTACAATAGGCCGATTCTACAAATATTTGCATGAACGATAGTCCGGAAAAGTGTTCTTAAAATTATATATCACAGTAAACTATTAATAAATTAAATATAGTAAGTAAGGAAACCTGTTGTACCTTGGTACTTTTTTCGTTTGTAATTTTTTTTTAAATTGTGTATGTTTTAAAAAACCATGTTCGATTTTTTGGAAATTCACAATAGAGGCCTTTTGTTTTTATTATTTATTAATTTATAAAAAAATATATATTGGGTTCAAGAAGATGGAATCACTGCACTTGGAATTTTAAAATATTTTTTTCAGAAAGTATATTAATTATTGTGAATCGTGCTTAAAGCCGAGTGTGCACATTCGAGCTCAAAGTGGCACATTCCGATCTCGGGAAAATGAAGCGCGCCGCTCCGCGTCGCGCTTCATTTGCCTCCCTCGCTCGGAAATGTGCCACTTTTCGCTCGAATGCGCACATCCTCGTATTAATTCAATTCGTTTCCATTCATTTATAGATTTCAACGAAAACGTATAATAAATACTAAAGGAACCTGTTGTACTTGCCCCTGTTTTCACTTGTAATTTTTTTAAAATTGTATATGTAACAATTTGTTGATAAAATGAATTGCATCGTAGTGGGGCACTAATAAGGCATTCATCATAAAATATTTGAAAGCATTACCAACCGTTTACTCAAATTGCTATAAGATTTAAAAATTAGTGGATCTATAGCCTAGGTACAACAGAGGTGATGTACCTTGGCTCTATTCACATTAAGCAAAATAAAACCCATTGTTCTATGAAAGCTATATATTTATTTTTGGATTATAAGAACTACTAATGTTCTTCTTTGAGATGACACTAAAATTGTTTCAAAAATTAACAAAACTTTTCTCGTATACTAAAATTTCACATATTTAATGGTTAACTTTGCAAAAATTTAAATTTTTCGTTAGACTTGCGAGGCATATTATCTGAAGCAAAATAAAAAAAAAATAAGAATTTATAACAAAGGTATATCTAAATTTTTATTTGTTGCACGTTGATCTTAGGGCCAAGGTACAAATTATTGACGGTGGCCGAGGTACAACACACCGACCTTTGATGTTTAAACTCAAAAATAAAATTAAAGATTATGCTGTGCCAAAATCAGACCACTACTATGCAAACATTAATAAATAATTTTTCTATTACGATGAGTCATTTGTTATTAGGTAATAAAAATCAATAAGATATTTAAGTAAAAACAATATAAAAAGACTTACTTTTTTTCGATTAAAAATTTCAATTAATCTCATACATTAACAAAGTACATTGGCCAGCTGCTGCTAACTTTACGTTAATGTCTGTCAATGTGGCATTTGAAATATCGAAAATTATGGGTCACGAAAGCCCGCAAATATTAAAACAAATAAAGTTGCCCTAGATACAAAAAGACCACGGTACAACAGGTTCCCCTACTGTAGACGCCGCTTAATGTGATCACTTTGGGACCTAGATAAAGCGATTACATTAACCGACTGATAACAATAAGCGCAAGACACCAGCGAAGAAGATAAAACTTACGTTTTAAAAGATTCGAACGCGTTTTTCTCCCAGACCACAAAAAACGGCGACACAATTTTTTTAACGTAAAATTTTGTGCTACAAAAATGAAACTGAAACTTCAACCCTTAATTACCTTTTACTTTAAAAACTGTTAAACACCTATTTAAAATTGGACGCACCATAAGGAACCAAACAAAAAAAACTAAATGCAAATACACTCAATTTTTGCACTAAATTTTGTAACGTATTCGCACTGCCAATTTTTAAAATGCTACTGACTTTAATATAGAAATGAAAATAGATTTTAGATGCCATGATATGTTCAAAGATATTTGTATAAATTTATTAGTGCCATTATTTGACAATAAAATGTTCTGAAATTTCTTTTATTTGATTAATTTCCGAAAATGGTCCCAAACTGGCGGTGGCCGGCTACCCGGCGAAGTGACCCTATGTCTACTATTTACAACATAGAGGCGTAGCATTTTTTTCATGTACGGATACATTTAAAAAAACTACAATATGATTTCCACTTAGACGGTTTTCTTTGGAACCGTGTAAATCGAGGAATATATGAACCTTTTATTTTTAAAGTGGCCCCCGTCCATTTTTATCTTTTTTCAAGTTACATAACTGTGGTGACATTTATAATTTATGCTGAACTGTCAAAAAAATAAATCGACATTGAAATATATTTAATAGGGTAAACAGTACAGTGATTGGCCCTTTTATTAAACAACATAGTTATTGGCCATATAAATATAGTAATTGACTAGTGAATTTACAGTGATCGGCCAATATTTTCTAATTAAAATAACATATAGTAAATTAGCAAAAAAAACGAACCATTTATTAGAAAATATATTTTAGGAAATATAGATTTATTATTAAATAATTTTTTAAATATGGCCAATCATTGTCGACTGGCCAACAACTGTACTGTTTACCCCTACATTTGAAAATTTTGTAATACGTACATTTTCATAATAATATAAATACTGAAAATCATAATTTTGAAAGTGACCTAAGTCCACTTTTTGTTGCTAATGTCAAAAAGTGCGGCCCTACATCTTAAAAGCAGTGATGAAGGTAATTTAAATTACATTATAATATTGAATTAAATTTTAAAAAACAATATTTAATTAAAGAAATTATTAAACCCATGGGAAAGGATAAAATCACAAGATTCCTTGATTCTGAAAGTGAATAAGAATTAAAATCATACAATAAATATAGAAAAAAAAAGAGAATTTTAGAACTTCATTCTTCAACAGAGGAAGAGGAACTAATTGAGAATGAGAATTTACAAAACAACAGCTTCAGAGAAGGATTCAGAGAAAACAAAAGTGATACTTATATTCAGAAACTTCGTAAAATTAAACGAAAATCGGGGAAAAGATACGATACACAAACGGGAAGAATTATACCCGCCAAAAGTTTTTCAAAATAAAGATTGCCAATGTCGAAAAGACTGCTTAAAAAATATATACCTCCGGAACACCATAACTACTTAAACACCCTTCCGCATACTGAGAATGTTGACGAATAACTTGTTCTTAAATTTAATTTTTTTCTTCTAAAAATATAAAGTAAATTAGATGGCTTTTTTAAATTTTTTAAGCTAGGGTGAGGGTACCAGTCCCAAACCAGTTAAGAACAAATTTTGACTTTGAAATGCTCTGAACTGGTATTATATAGTTTTAACGTAGAAATGTATATATAAAATTGTTTATTGTTTACTAACGCTGCAATATTGATAAATTATTTGAATCTAAATATTTAAGTTTTTTATAGATTTCGTGAACAATATCAAAAACGGTAATGCACCTAAGGTCGACCACTGCGCTCATAGCTCTTAAATAAACACTAAATTTTTAAAATATGTTTGGAACGATGTTAACATTCTAGGCCACGTAACAAAACAGTCAAATTCTTCAAAAATGCCCGCCATTTCTTAATTTATTCAATCGAACATGCGAGTGGTCAACTACTGGTACCTGGTTTGGGACTGGTGCACCCACCCTATATGTAACAGACTTAAGCTCTTTCACATTTTATAGCAAAACAAATTTTGATTTTGAAAGTGACCTAAGTCCTTTGAGCATACACAAATAACATAAAATAAATAATTAATAGTTTTAAAATATTTTGAAATATGTAGAGCAGTGTTTCCCAATCTTTTTTTAACATTCC
Organism: Sinopyrophorus schimmeli; assembly: GCA_036325965.1. NCBI lineage: Eukaryota > Metazoa > Arthropoda > Insecta > Coleoptera > Elateridae > Sinopyrophorus > Sinopyrophorus schimmeli. Next base: position 152,755 of record JARFIZ010000012.1, on the reverse strand, counting down.
CCACCTAAGTCATTCTAAAATTTTGATGCATATAATATATAACATATAAATATTTTATTATATTTAAAAATTGAATTATTCCATAAATGAAGCCTAATTACAACTTGTTCAAGACACAAGATTTAGGTTTTAGCAAGAAATCACTAGGAAATTATTAAGAAAAAACAAACAATAAGTAAATTTTAAAAACGTAAACTAAAAAATATTTTTATATCGATAGCTCGAATTTTTGATAACGCGAATTATTTTTAGTTTCTCTTCAACTTCGACGTATCGAGGTTTAACTGTATTTAATTTTAAAAATTTAATATTTCTGAACAATTAAGATAATTTATTTATTGAGTTTTCTCCAATATTAATTTTATTTGAGTAAATTAATGATCTTCAAAGTTTTTTGAAAAACCACAAATTCTGTATTTACTCTATTTGAGTTTTCTGAAAATACATAATAATTTTTTCATCAAAATTTCCTTTTAAATTTACCGAATAAAGTTTTGTTTTATTCAATTTGTGTTATACAAAAAAAATTGATAATTAAAAATTTCTAAAGTTCTTAAATATATTTTAAACATTTTCCAAGTTATTAATTTATTTAATTTGAGTTGTCTAAAAACTTAAAATAATTTATTCTTCGAGTTTACTTTAATAATTTTGCTAAATGTTTAAAACTGAATTTCATTCTATGTAAAAAAAAACCGGTGCATGTACTTATGTACGCACGTTAGAAGTAATACTTCTTTGGCGCGACCAAATTAAATATAACGCGCTATGTTGCGCTTGTGTATAGCTAGACCAGTGGTTATCAAACTATATGTTACTGCGCATATGTCGTTTTATTTAAATACATTGCTATTTCCTTTTTAAATCCAAAAAGTAATTTAAACAAATTGAACAAAAACGAAGATGTGCGCGTTCGAGCGAAAAGTGGCACATTTTCGAGCGAGGGAAGCAAATGAAGCGCGACGCGGAGCGGCGCGCTTCATTTTCCCGAGATCGGAAATGTGCCACTTTGAGCTCGAACGCACACTCGGCTTTAAGCACACTTTACAAGAATTAATTTACCCTCTGGACAATTCGCAATTGAATATTACAGAATTATATTAATAACAAAATTCCCAAATCGCCAATTTTGTGCCTTTTAACAAAATTATTGTTGAAAACAAACCTTTTTCGGAACATAAAATTGAATACAGTTCTTGGCGTCTTAGAGACGTCATTGTATGTCAAGAAGATAAATACGATTTAGCATTGGGAGTCAACCATATACCTTACGTATATTTTTAATTATGTAAAAACGCAAAACCTTAAATATTTCAAATTAAAGATAAATGGATTTCGGCCACTTTCAAAATAAACGGCTCATATGTACTGTGGGAAGGCGACAAGACCAATTTTTCTTTAAAGAAAGGCGCAGTAGCATACCGTTTTAAAGCCACTGATTCAGACACAAATTAGTCATAATTTTAATTCCGTTAGAAATATTGATAATCCCGTAATGCAAACAAAATATTAACACTTACTTGCGCTAAAGCAATTTCTTCGTACGCAGGATTCTGATGGGTTTTGAGAGGGCCCAAAGTGGTCCCAACTTCCGGACATCCCAACTCTGGAGCTTCGTCGCTTCCATCGGCACATTGAGGAATTCCATCGCAGGCATTGTATATGGCTATGCATTCCTTCGTCGATCTACATTCGAATTGATACCTGCTGCACTTTACATCTGAAGTAATAGCGTTAATTAGTGATACTGTTCACGTGAAATTAGAGACGCTTCAAATGGCAAATGTGAGTGGACGCGATGCTCGTGCAAAAACAAGGCTCGTTCGACACTAATTAGAAAAAAATACGGCACAAATCTAATTTTATGTTAACTGGCGATTTTTAGTTTTATTTATCAAGTCGGCGAGTAATGTGAAAAACTGCAAGTAATGTTAATAAAAATTATTGCGCAGCTCTTTGTCATTAATTTTATGAAAACGTTTTCTAAAATGTAATTGCATCAGTTCGTTGCAAAAATAACCATAAGAAAATAGAAGTTTGGTAATTGACTTGTGTAAAAGTTAAATGTTATAAGTTAGTTAAAAGAAACGGCGCGTTAGAAGTTGTACTTCTTTGGCGTGACTGAATTAAATATAACCACGTGTAAAAATTAATACGAGAATGCGCTCGAATGTGCGCACTCGGTTTTAAATACGATTCACAATAATTTTAATCATTCCCAGTTAAATTAATGTAGGCGTATTAGGGTATACAGTCGACCCGCAGTAATCCGACAAATGTATTGAAAGGCGGTTGTCGGGTTATCAATTTTGCCGGATTATAGAGTACTGCCCCGAGACCTTTTTAATTAGGAACTTTTTAAAAAACAGTACCTCGTAAAAATATATTTAATATTTCAAAAATCATGTCTAGAAGTAAAGAGAAGAAGAAAAGAACGCCTATTAATTACAATATTGGCGACTATGTTATATTTGTAAACGAAGGTTCCGATAAGTGACATTACAGAAAAATTAAAATGCCTCAGAGTTAACAAAACCAGAGAAAGTTATTATGTTCCAGAGATACAGAAGTATTGGAGTTTCTGCTAAATGCTTAAGACTGAATAATATACCTAGATATTGCTAGTGTTCTTATAAAAGTTAGTCCTAATGACGGATTCAAAAGTTAAGAAAGAAATACTATGAATGTTATGTTGATTTTGTTAAAAATTTGTGATTAAATATCTCACTCGACCGAATAAAACAATTTTAGTAGAGAAAAGTTAATGTTTCTTTAAATAACCATGTTTTACCCCCAAATTTTCAATGTGTCCTAGGTACATCGTCGTACTGGCCGAAGTACATAGGGTGTGTTGTACCTTGGCATAATTAACCATTTTTTTTTAAACGTCTTAAACATATGTAAGTATGAAATAGATATTGCTGATATTTTTGTGGTGGCTACTCAAATAATAGACCTTTCAATATATGCTAATACGGTTTGTGTACGGTACGTCAAATTACAATAAAAAATATATAACTAAAAAACTGGCCGAGGTTCAACAGGTTCCCCTACTCAATGATATGGAAATTCGTGAATTAAACAATACAACAGATAATACAAGGTATATTGTAGAATTAACGTTATTAACGAATTGCCTATAGCAGTTATAAAAAAATAATAACTAAACTTAGTAGGGGAACCTGTTGTACCTTGGTACCTTTGTACCTAAAGCAACTTTATTTTTTTTAATATTTGCGGGCTTTCGTGACCCATAATTTTTGATATTTCAAATGCCACATTGACAGACACTAACGTAAAGTCAGCAGCAGCTGGCGAAATGTACTTTGTTAATGTATGAGATCAATTGAAATTTTTAATCGAAAAAAAGTAAGTCTTTTTCTATTCTTTTTACTTAAATATCTTATTGATTTTTATTACCTAATAACAAATGACTCATCGCAATGGAAAGATTATTTATTAATTTTTGCATAGTAGTGGTCCGATTTTGGCACAGCATAATCTTTAATTTTATTTTTGAGTTTAAACATCAAGGGTCGGTGTGTTGTACCTCGGTCACTGTCAATAATTTGTACCTTGGCCCTAAGATCAACGTGCAACAAATAAAAATTTAGATATACCTTTGTTATAAATTCTTATTTTTTTTATTTTGCTTCAGATAATATGCCTCGCAAGTCTAACGAAAAATTTAAGTTTTTGCAAAGTTAATCATTAAGTATGTGAAATTTTAGTATACGTGAAAAGTTTTGTTAATTTTTGACACAATTTTAGTGTCATCTCAAAGAAGAACATTAGTAGTTCTTATAATCCAAAAATAAATATATAGCTTTCATAGAACAATGGGTTTTATTTTGCTTAATGTGAATAGAGCCAAGGTACATCACCTCTGTTGTACCTAGGCCAAAGATCCACTAATTTTTAAATCTTATAGCAATTTGTGTAAACAATTGGTAATGCTTTCAAATATTTTATGATGAATGCCTTATTAGTGCCCCACTACGATGCAATTCATTTTATCAACAAATTGTTACATATACAATTTGAAAAAAATTACAAGTGAAAACAGGAGCAAGTACAACATGTTCCTTTAGTATTTATTATACGTTTTCGTTGAAATCTATAAATTAATTGAAACGAATTGAGTTAATACGAGGATGTGCGCATTCGAGCGAAAAGTGGCACATTTCCGAGCGAGGGAGGCAAATGAAGCGCGACGCGGAGCGGAGCGCTTCATTTTCCCGAGATCGGAATGTGCCACTTTGAGCTCGAATGTGCACACTCGGTTATAAGCATGATTCACAATAATTAATTTACTTTTTATATTCTTTTTACTTAAATATTTTATTGATTTTTATTACCTTATAACTAAAGACTGGAAAATATGCAAAAAGCATATTTTTATTTTCGGCTATATTTGCGCCAAATTATATATGTAACCGTTTCACATAATAACATGGTGTTTTTTATAAGTTTTTTTAGTGCATATTTAAATATTCTGAAAGCTTTTGCAATTCTCCTAATAGGTAAAAATTCCGACAACAAATTACCGGGGTGAAAATTTACGTAAAAGGGATTAAAGGACAATGCTAATCCTTAGAGTAGAAACAATTTCTATTTACTCTACGGACAATCGGCTCAAAGTTTTAGCATTTTTCGCAGAAATCCTAATAGTTAGGTAGGTAAATGAAAGAACGAAAATCGAATATCTTCATTCTGTTGTTCATACATCGTTCATCCTGCTGTACATCGTTTATTTACTAACGAATCTTTTTTAAACTATTTTTACGTTCTGAAAATGCCAAAAGCACCAAAAGGAAAGTTGACAGCACTAAAAGGATGGATAGGCAATCCTAGTGAATTAAAAATCATTGACGAAAAAAATGTTTTCTGTACTCTTTGTAATAAAACGGCAAGTTGATTTTTTTCAAGTCAATATTTATATTTAAAGAAGTAGTATTTAGCAACCAAAACGTTACAAAATACCTATTTTAATTCAAAAAGAATTACTATTTATAAAAGCACATTTTGAAATAATTGGAGAGGGGACTATACAGTTAGAAGATCCAAAATTATCATTAAACAATAGTATTACATTGTCAACTGGATTGAAAAAAAAATAAGAGCCATTGGGGGATTAGTTGGGAACAACAATAAAAATAAATTGACGGATATTTTAAATAAAAATAAAGAATTAATATTTTAAAATTGGCTAACAACATTTTAAATGACAATGTTAATAAAAGTATAGGTACCTATAAGACCTACTATAGTCACCAGTTTTAAATATACAGCGATAATATCTTGCGATGTGGAAAAGATCATTTTCATCGTACAAATATATATTAAGTAATTGTGGTATAATTTAACAATGGCAAATATTTAAAAATATATGATTATATATTGTTATAATAAATAATTTGTTAATATTTGCAAATACATTTTATTTTCAAAAAAACTAAATTGCATATTATTAATGCTTTTTGTATATTTTACTGCATATTTAGGCAATTTTTAGTGCATATTGCATGCATATATTGGACATTTTTAAGTGCACATTTTCCAGTCTTTACTTATCACTGCCCCACTACGATGCAATTCATTTTATCAACAAATTGTTACATACACAATTTTTTTAAAAATTACAAGTAAAAAAAGGGCCAAGGTACAACAGGTTACCCTACATATTGGTGTAAATCAATACATATGTAATTAAATATATAATTAGCATGTCGGAAAGCAAAGGACGCCGGATTACCGCGGGTTTGCCGTATTTTTTTACTCTTACATGAAAATATCGCATTATACGTCGAAATAAAAATTCTGTCCAAATCTCAGCACTTAATTCCAATTTTAAGAGCCCCCCCGCCCCTGAAACTTAGTTTCGCTAGTTACAAAACATAAGAAAATAATTTTTTTAACATTATTTACTCCCGCAAAGTAATAATTTTTTTTCCGTAAAATTAATTTAAAATTGTAATAAAGTGCTGGGAATTGGACAACATTTTTATTTTGAGATGTTCTGCGATATTTTCGTGTGCGACTGAAAAAAATATCGTTTTTTTTTTGGAACACCCTTTTATAAATTTTATGTATGTAATTTGGTATTTTTAATTTTTTTATTACAACTGAGCTCGAATAAATTAAATATATTGTACGTGCATTAGTAAAACATGATCTACCTTTCCGTCGATTATTTTCTCGATCAATTGGATGCTGCACTACATAATTAAACACAGGCGACCGTTTATTATTTATTTTACAATAATTAAAACACAATTGAAAGCGATCACTGCCTAACACAAATGCGCTCTGTTACGTTGCAACAAAGCAAATAACAGTTTTGATACGAAATATTTTCTTTGGACGAACCGATTTCCTTATCTTTATCGCAAGTTGTAAGGAAATAGACAAAAAACTGGATTTTACAAAACAGGTAAACAACAGCTGGGCACGTACGCCTTTTTAAAACACGAAAATTTTAAATTATACAATGGAAAGAAACCCGGTGCGTGTACTTTTATCAGAAGTTATACTTCTTTGGCGTAACTAAATTCGATACAATTAAATAAATACAATAAATACGAAGATGTGCGCATTCGAGCGAAAAGTGGCACATTTCCGAGCGAGGGAGGCAAATAAAGCGCGACGCGGAGCGGCGCGCTTCATTTTCCCGAGATCGGAATGTTCCACTTTGAGCTCGAATGTGCACACTCGGTTTTAAGCACGATTCCCACTAATTTTAGTGACAAAAAATTAGTAAATAATTTTTATCATTCCCTCTCACTCGTACTCATGAGTTTGTTGTATCTTTTCGCTCGCTCCCACTCATTGCTATGTTAAAAAGACGTTCTTCAAATATATAATCGATATATTTGCTGAACTAAATTAAATTTGTTGATTTAAAAAAAAGTTTAATTTATAAAATCCGATAAATACGAGGATGTGCGCATTAGAGCGAAAAGTGGCACATTTCCGAGCGAGGGAGGCAAATGAAGCGCGACGCGGAGCGGCGCGCTTCATTTTCCCGAGATCGGAATGTGCCACTTTGAGCTCGAATGCGCACACTCGGTTTTAAGCACGATTCGCAATAATTTTGCCAGACTACCCTCAAAATATTTATTGCAATGATAAATTTTCTATATAAGGTATAAGAAAAAATTAAACGTCAAAACTTCTGTTTTTTATCCCTCTTTTGAATAGAATTGGTCTGGTACATTAATACTTGACCAAAATTCTGCTAGATCACGATTTAGAAAGTCCTTTGTTGCTAATTGTTGAGCGCCAGTTTTTTTTTTGTTTTTTTGCAAAATTTACATTCAATTGTTATTCTGTCAAAATTTTTTAACAAAACTATCACAAATAAATACAGAAATAAGTTAAAACATGGAGGAAAAAATATATTAAAAAGTTATTTCTTATTTTTGCCATGGTAGTGACATCCACGGTAATGACATTTGAATTTAAAATGAACCTAACTTTATAATGCAGATAAATAAAATAATTTCATAAATAATTTCGATTATTTACGTAAAAGTAAAAAAAAATTACTATAATTGATTCAAACATCGTATTAATAACCGTAAATTTCAATACCACGGTTCTGACATGTAATTTTATGACATACCTTTTTCAAAATAAAACAAAATACTTTAATTATATTTCTGAAACTTCAAAATAAATACACAGCTGTAAACGTTGCACAAATAGTCCCTCCTGAAAATACTTCCAGAAGGAGTGGATGAAACTAAATTAAGATGGCGATTAGGAGGCAAACATGTCAAATTTAAAAATTGAATAAAATTCCCGGACATAAATCAAAGATGATTATTTTTTTTACCAAACATTATTTTCGTATAATTGCAATATAATTTAATGGAGTATATATTAGACTTAAGTTATGAGAAGTAACTTTTAAATTACAAATCGAATATCGATAGAAATTTATACATTTAGTTTGAAAAATGAGAATCGGACATGCCACGGTAGTGACATTTCGAGTATATTTTCGTAAGTTATGAGTAATGCAAGATCACTTATGTTCCAAAACCTAATGTAGGTTGAAAATAATTATCAGATTTATAATATTAATGATTTCTCAATAAGAAAAAACTATGTTGGATGATAAATAAAATACTGGACATAAAAAATCACAGTTAACCGAGAATCACCCATATAAACCTTCAACAATCTGCAAAAGATGATATAAAAATCAACTAATTGATTTTTAGTGGTCCACTTCAGAAAATTTGACTCATATACAATTTTATTTAATCAATAATGCGAATTAGTAAACATTCGAAAGTACACCTGAAAATATTTTTACAATTAGGCGTGTGGAAGAGCACCACGATAACTTTTCAAAAGGAATAAAATATCTAACCTTTTTCAAACAAAACATAGATTTAATTTATTCGACTTTTAATTTTTTGAATTAAAGAATAAAATAATAATATAGGCAAATCCGATAAATACAAAGATGTGTGCATTCGAGCGAAAAGTGGCACATTTCCAAGCGAGGGAGGCAAATGAAGCGCGACACGGAGCGGCGCGCTTCATTTTCCCGAGATCGGAATGTGCCACTTTGAGCTCGAATGCGCACACTCGGTTTTAAGCACGATTCGCACTAATTTTAGTGACAAAAAATAAGTAAATAATTTTTATCATTCCCTCTCACTCGTACTCATGAGTTTGTTGTATCTTTTCACTCGCTCCCACTCATTGCTATGTTAAAAAGACGTTCTTCGAATATATAATCGATATATTTGCTGAACTAAATTAAATTTGTTGATTTAAAAAAAAGTTTAATTTATAAAATTCAATAAATACGAGGATGTGCGCATTCGAGCGAAAAGTGGCACATTTCCGAGCGAGGGAGGCAAATAAAGCGCGACGCGGAGCGGCGCGCTTCATTTTCCCGAGATCGGAAATGTGCCACTTTGAGCTCGAATGCGCACACTCGGCTTTAAGCACGATTCACAATAATTAATGTACTTTCTTCTCATACTGTCGCATTTTCGATGACTGTGCGCGCGCAACTTTCGTCGCCCGCTAAAAATTCGCCCTCAAGAAGTATCACTTCAAAAAACAACAATCTTCGTTGAAAAACTGTTAGTTATTGACGAAAATCAGTTTTTCGTATCGATAAGAAAATAATTAGAAGCACAAAGCGAACATTGTTAGGTAACGGTGTTCGCGGTGCGGTTCTGGTCGTATTTTTTGACCCATACCCCCTAGGTAAAGATTTAACAGTTTTTAATGCTCGTTCGTCCGGTTATTAAATAGAAAAAACAAAATGCGAAAATTGCGTAAGAGTGAGGATGTCGCAGGTTCGTTGTTTTTTTTTTGAGGTCAAACGCGACACACCAATTTCTCATTAGAAAAATTTCTACTTCGGATTAGCGCTATTTGTCAATGCGCGCTTCCTCAATTTTTGTAAATTGGATCGAAGAGATCCTCGGTATCTGGTTACATGTGGAAAGGTGTACATTAACTCGTGATGTTAATGTAATTTTCACAGTTGAGATCAACTTATACGCTAGTTACGATAAATAATTAAGTGCAATTACTTTTTAAATTATGACAGACACTTCTTGCTTTTTTTTTAAATTGTAACGCGTTAGTTAAGCTTACCGTGGAAGGTAGTGCTTGATTAGTCCTACTTTCAAATTGTATACTATAAAAATTAATCGCTCTCTACAAACTATAGTTTGTTAAAAATTCGATATGCACTAATAAAAGATATTTATTTATAAATGGTAATTCTGCTTGGATAATAGGAAATTAATACCCATAGAAACTTAATTTTTAGAAGGCTTTTCTTTACGTTTACTAGTGTGCAAAAATTAGTATAGGGCGCAACCTTAAATTTTTGAGTAATTAAAGATTGAAGTTTTCGATTCGTTATCGCGATATAAAAATCAACATTAAAAAAATCGTAGCTTATTTATTTGTGAACGGATCTTTAAAAGCTTTACAGATTCGAAATTCCCGAACATTTTGGCTTCCGACAGGCATAAAGAACCATAAGCGTACCATTTGAAATTTTCGAGAAAATTGAGCTTGACGACTGGAACTTGTGTTTTAATTTTTTGTAATTTCCATTTTGAAAATTTGTAGCTCGGTTATTTGTAAAGGTATCTTCAAAAACTTTTCAAATTATTAAAGCCCAATTATCGACGCATAAAATATAAAACAGAAAACAATTAGAACTTCATGGCAAATTAGGGAAAAAACACGCTTGAGACTTTCAAAGTGTAAATTTATCGAAAAAATTATTTTTCAAAATGCTATAACTTAATAATCTTTTCCAATTTCCCAAAATTCTTTCATTTCTGTACGAATGGGACCTTAATACGTGATAAGCCGCTGCCAACTGAAAATCCCCAAAATCGACCAAAATCGAGAAAAAACATGAATGTTAATCCATGTTTTTTTTTGAAAAAAATGGAATTGCTTTATATTGCAAGGGAATGTTTCTACGTACCCCTAGCAACTATAGCCGGTGTCATTTCCCGGTGCATTACCTCTAAAACAAAAATTTTCGCCTTTTTGAAAAATTAAATTTGGCTTTAAAATGAAACTTTTAAAACATAATAACTTTTTTATTTTTAGGAAGAACGCGGAATGGGTTATATTTTAAACGTATTAGGCCTTAGTACGTCCGAAACCGGTTATGACTCAAAACCCCCAAAATCGCCAAATATTGAGAAAAAACATAGATTAACCCCTTTGCTCGAATTGAGAAAAAAATTTTGAAAAATAGATTTTGCTTAAATTTTTACAGGGCGTTCCTACGAACCCCCAATGTCCACGGGCGGAACCGTTTTTCCCTCCTACCTTTGCAACCCCTGAAATTTTTCACAAAACTAAATTTTTTGGAAAATTTACACTTTGACTAGAAAATAAAGAGATGACTCACTTATTATTGGTCCAATTATTAAAAACTACACATATTTCGAATCCTGAGACTTTTATTCGGGCAAAATTAGTATAGGGTGCAATGTTAATTTTTCGAGTAATTAAGGGTTGAAGTTTTTGATTCACAAATTAAACATTAAAAAAATCGTAGTTTATTTATTTGTGAAGCTATTGTTAAAAACTTTAGAGATCTAAAATCCCCGAGCTTTTTGGCTCCAGATAGGCATAAAAAAATACAAATGTACCATTAAAAATTTTTGAGAAAGCTCAAAAGTGAGTTTTAATTGTTTGAAATGTCCACTTTGAAAATTAGTTGTAGCTCTGTTATTTGTGAAGATATCTTCAAAAACCTTATAGATGCCGTTCTTTATATTTCCAGTTTATGTTTATAAAAAAAAAACAAATTAAAACGGTTATTGCACTTGATTTCCATCAGCACACACGATATTTGCGTAGGATGCAAAATCTGTAAATTTTTTAACATGAATCAATGCTACGTCCTATACTAATATTGAGCAATAATACGACTCACGGAAGAACAAAATGTTTTAAATGATATTTTCTTTTTTGTGTCCGCGGAAAGGCGAAGCGTTTTAGAAAATTTAGGTTACGGCGTTGCATTAATTACAATTTTAAGCAGTTTCAAAAGAAACCGGTGCGCGTAATTGCGTACGCGCGTTAGAAGTCAAACTTCTTTGGCGTGACCGAATTAAATATAACCACGTATAAAAATTAATATATAATAGAGTCGAACCTCGATAAGTCGAATTTTTAATAACTCGAATTTGGACCTGTTTTCTAGGACTAGCCTATTTCAACGTTAATATTTTTATATCCATAACTCAAATTTTTTGGATAAGTCGAAGCGTTTTACAATGCCCCAAATTCAAGTTTCCATTAGTAAATATTTCGATAACTCGCAGTTAAATTTTACAACTTTTCATAAAAGTACAATACCTGGTAGGATTAAAGAACGGGTTTGTTCGGTGTTATTGCTGGTCAAAATGGCTATTGTAAAATAAGACGAAAAGGTTGAAATCTACTAAAAGACTTTGATGTTTTGACGTCGGCACTTCAATTGGATTTAAATACTAATTTATGTTTAAATGCACTCTCAACAGTTATGAAATTTAAGATGGTTTTACCGTTTCTTTTACAAGAAAAGGGTTTATTTTTGCCTTTTTGTTTTCGTTCTGGTCGTTATTCGTCGTCCAGGAGTACGATCAAATGTATTTTTTGTTGTTGATAGTTTATAAAAGTGTGTAACAGAAAATCCAAAAGAATTAAATACTTTTTCTAAAATTATTGATCGATCAACAAGGAGTGTAAACGAAAATTAAAAAGACTAAAAGACGATTTATAATTATTACGAAAATTTCAGATTGGGCGATATTTTCTATTCTTAATGCACTGTAATTACTTATGTAAATACTGCTTTGTCAATTTCAATAAACTTTGTTTTTGTTCTAGTGTATAAAAGCACATTTTAAAAATATTAATTATTACTGTTTTAAGACTGTTGGAACGCTTTTTGATATTTATTTTATGTCAATTAAGTTCGAATAGTGCAATTTTGATAAAGTAATTTCGCTTGGCGTATCTTTTTTTGCAAAATATTAGGCGTGCTAATCAAGGGGTATTTTATATTTAATACCAGTAGACAAGGCTGCATTTAATAGTCAAAAAAATTGGCCTTATATACGTTTAAAAAAATAACCTATTTTAGTAAAACAGTGCGACGTCAAAATTACTGTCATGTGCCGTGTAATATTTTTTATTATATTTCAATTAAAAAAATCAAATGTTCTTTGACCATAAGTGACACAATCACAAATTTTTTTCTTTCAAAATTTAATATGCCGTATCTCGCGTAATTGGCCGATTCAAGGCTAAATATTTTGTAGGTGTACTCGTACTAGTTCGTGGAACATGTGGTAAAATTTTCATCCAAATCGGAGACACACGTCAAAGAGCCTTCCCTAGTCACTCGCACTGACACGATTGTCGTATCTTTTCGCTTTCTTCCACTCATTGCTATGGTAAATACATTTTTCGAACAAAAAATCGATATTTACCAAACTAAATTTAATTTTTTTATTTGAAAGAGCTAAGGATAAAGTAGGCAAATGCCATAAATACGAAGATGTGCGCATTCGAGCGAAAAGTGGCACATTTCCGAGCGAGGGAGGCAAAAAAAGCGCGACGCGGAGCGGCGCGCTTCATTTTCCCGAGATCGGAATGTGCCACTTTGAGCTCGAATCCGCACACTCGATTTTAAGCGCGATTCACAATTATTTAGGTAAATCAATTAAACGAAAAATCAATTGAATAACTTGAATCATTTCCTCTCAGTCGCACTAACAAGATTGTCGTATCTTTTCGCTCTCTTCCACTCATTGCTATGGTAAATACATTTTTCGAACAGAAAATCGATATTTATCACACTAAATTTAATTTTTTGATTTGAAAGAGCTAAGGATAAAGTAGGCAAATGCCATAAATACGAAGATGTGCGCATTCGAGCGAAAAGTGGCACATTTCCGAGCGAGGGAAGCAAATGAAGCGCGACGCGGAGCGGCGCGCTTCATTTTCCCGAGATCGAAATGTGCCACTTTGAGCTCGAATGCGCACACTCGGTTTTAAGCACGATTCACAATAATTAATTTACTTTCCTAAAAGCCTAACTTCGTACTGTCGCATTTTCGTTGACTGTGCGCGCGCAACTTCCATTGCCTCCCACCCTTTTACCCTCAACCACGCCAAACGAAGTATAACTTCAACAATACCCAACGTAAACTACTTTTTTTCTATATGACGCACACAATTTTCATTTTTCCGCATTGGAAGTAATTAAAACGATTGTTTAAACAGCGATATCGAAATATCGCACGTAGGTATGTGTAGAATACACAAAATGTAAGCTGCAAAGACAATTCCATATCGCATTTTATCTTTTCCACAAATAAGCCGCGTTTTAGCGTTTCAAGCTCGACAACGTTTTGGGTAAAGTTGTTTCTACGCGGAGGACTTCCTTCGGTATCAACAAAGTTAACACAAAGTGGGTTCATTTCTTTGCGAACTCTCGCGGTCTCGTCACGTTTACGGTAATTTGTGCACCTACAGTTTTTTTTTTGCTTTCGAAGTGCTCTCGTGGGATTAGACAAAAAAAATGGCTTCGAAATTGAGAAGAACCTCTTTGTTCACCGTTGGAAATAATGGAAAATTGCGGATACATTCTGCCTTTGCCCAATCTGCGACAGGAGTGAGTTTGATTTTATTTTCGCCCCCTTTTTTTTGTGTTTTTTTTTCGGTCGCGCCATCCCCAATTTTCGTATTGTTTTATGCGAAACGCGCAAAGCAAATTTCGTCGTTAGTTTGAGACTGATCCTCGTTAGTAATTTTCAACAACAAATTTACTTTATTAATTTAATTGTTCAACAAATTAATTGTGTTTACTTTATTATACGTTTTAATGGAATTTACTTAAGTTGTAAATCATGATATTGGCGGCGATAAGATAATTGTTTTATTTAGCAAAATAACTTTAATTGTTTTCTTTTCTAAAAAATTGCGTTTCGTGCGTTGTTAATGATCAAAATTGTTAATTGAATATTTTAATAATATTAAAGTGAAAAACAATAATGACCCTGAATTATGAGACTTTCTTAAGAAAGTTGTTCTTAAAACGATAAAGATCCAAATACGGAAATATTTTCCGTTTCAAATCGTAGAACTGTTATACCAATTATTATCTATCTCTAAAACAAACATTGTAAACCTCGAATACCGCCCCCCCCCTCGATTTTGTTATTAAAAATAATTCGATTATTTCTAATTGCACCAAACTAAGTTGAATTGGGCGACATTAAAATCGAGCGATAAATAAATTTAATTCGCCAAGTGCATTAAATGTATTTCGTAGCAAAAACAGAATGTATTTTCCACACTTGCGTAACAAATTTATTATGTATGAAAGCAATTAGTCTTAGTTTGTTAATTAAATTAATATTTAAACAGTGTGTTTGAATTATTTGGAGAGGTCTTCGAAACAAACTTTAAATTAGAAAACCCTACACGAACCGCGTATTGAACGATTTTTTATTTAAAAAAAAACGACATTTGGGCGTAAAATAAAAACAAAGAAAATACCAGAAGAAAATCTATCAAATTATCGAAGTGCGCTTTAATAATTAATACGTTTCGTTTTAATCAACATTGTAAATTGTTTAAAAAAAAATATTACAACAAATGAGAGCTACGGAACTCCGAATCACAAATTTTGTTTATATTTGCAGTATTTGAAGAGTACGGCTTCAACATTAATTTGTCAAAGCATTATTCCGTGCAACTCTGTAGCCGAAGGGTTAACACAACAAACTACAAAGTAACGCAAAATGCTGTTTTTCCATCATTTTTAATTAAATAAATATGTTGTTTGTTTTTAATTACCATTTGTGTTCCGAATAGCTTCTAAAAGTAATACTTTAGTACAACTTCATGAAATTTATTTTTATACACAAGCAAACGAATTTGAAAATTATTTTTTTCGAAAGTTCACTTATTTTATTGTACAGCGAAATTAATTTCCGAAAAGGTAACTTTGAAATGCAATGTATTGTTCATTGCCTCCATATTTTTAATGACATACGTTTGATTATCAACAAAGCTCTATCTATTTACCTCTTTACTAAAATTTTCAAATTACAATGTGTTTAAAAAAAAAAACTACAACAGTAGTGCAAAATGTCGCAAAATTTATAACTTTTTTCGTTTTTACTATAAATATCATCTTGGACCACGTACTATTGAAATAATATTACAATTTGTCGTAAAATAATGCGTCAACATTATTAGAGTGTAGTATAAAAACACAATTTTTGCGAATTGTGTTTTCTACTATACGTTTTTCATTTTCTACCAGTTTTAATTTGTCGCAAATATTTGCCACACAAAGAACGATCAACAAATGGTAATTAAAAACAAAAAAGATGTAAATTTTTAATTGAAAATGATGCGAAAGAACGGAATTTCGCGAGACTCGAAGAAAAGTTGTGTTAACCTTTCGACTACCGAGTTGTTTTTTACGAGCACGGAAATTTCCAGTAAGATAAACTGCTCAGTAAAACTTTAAAGCCGTTTTTATTTCAGTTTTTCTAAATAGAGCATCGTCCTGCTTTGGCAAATTAACATTGAAGTAGTAATATTTAATTATTATAAATATAAACATTAAAAAAAAATACTGCCCTAATTTAACCCCCAACTTTCAGCAATAATTTATGTTTATGCTATAAAAAAAAATAACTATCCTTCTAGCTCCAGAATGTGGCAAATTAACACTCATTTATAAATTAAAAAGTTGGTAGAAAAATGTATCATGTTTCAGTTGAATTGTTTTAAGGAACTTTTTAAGAATAAAGCCACTTAATATGCCTGCATTATTGTTACTTCCTATACGTAATTTATTCGTAGATTTTACTATCAATAATTAGTGGCTTACATAATAAAAATTTGCAGAAATCACGTGTTGTAGAACAATTAAAATTCTTTTGTAACAAATAATAATCAAATTCATATTTATTTACAAACAAAACTATAAAATGGCGCGATTCGTTTTTATAATTATTATGGCAGTAATTTAAAACTCTTTTGGCAATAATTTTTATAAATATCAGTACAGTAAAACCTCGATTATCCGGACCCCAGTTATACGGATTCGCGATTATCCGGATTTTCAACCGCGTTCGTTTTTTCATATTAAAACGGGACGCTTCGTAATCGTGCTTAAAACCGAGTGTGCACATTCGAGCTCAAAGTGGCACATTCCGATCTCGGGAAAATGAAGCGCGCCGCTCCGCGTCGCGCTTCATTTGCCTCCCTCGCTCGGAAATGTGCCACTTTTCGCTCGAATGCGCACATCCTCGTATTCATTGAATTTTATAAATTAAACTTTTTTTTAAATCAACAAATTTAATTCAGTTCAGCAAATGTATCGATTATATATTCGAAAAACGTCTTTTTAACATAGCAATGAGTGGGAGCGAGCGAAAAGATACAACAAACTCATGAGTACAAGTGAGAGGGAATGATAAAAATTATTTACTAATTTTTTGTCACTAAAATTATTGCGAATCATGCTTAAAATTGAGTGTGCACATTCGAGCTCAAAGTGGCACATTCCGATCTCGGGAAAATAAAGCGCGCCGCTCCGCGTCGCGCTTCATTTGCCTCCCTCGCTCGGAAATGTGCCACTTTTCGCTCGAATGCGCACATCTTTGTATTTATCGGATTTGCCTATATTATTATTTTATTCTTTAATTCAAAAAATTAAAAGTCGAATAAATTAAATCTATGTTTTGTTTGAAAAAGGTTAGATATTTTATTCCTTTTGAAAAGTTATCGTGGTGCTCTTCCGCACGCCTAATTGTAAAAATATTTTCAGGTGTACTTTCGAATGTTTACTAATTCGCATTATTGATTAAATAAAATTGTATATGAGTGAAATTTTCTGAAGTGGACCACTAAAAATCAATTAGTTGATTTTTATATCATCTTTTGCAGATTGTTGAAGGTTTATATGGGTGATTCTCGGTTAACTGTGATTTTTTATGTCCAGTATTTTATTTATCATCCAACATAGTTTTTTCTTATTGAGAAATCATTAATATTATAAATCTGATAATTATCTTCAACCTACATTAGGTTTTGGAACATAAGTGATTTTGCATTACTCATAACTTACGAAAATATACTCGAAATGTCACTACCGTGGCATGTCCGATTCTCATTTTTCAAACTAAATGTATAAATTTCTATCGATATTCGATTTGTAATTTAAAAGTTACTTCTCATAACTCTAATAAGTCTAATATATACTCCATTATATTATATTGCAATTATACGAAAATAATGTTTGCTAAAAAAAATAATCATCTTTGATTTATGTCCGGGAATTTTATTCAATTTTTAAATTTGACATGTTTGCCGCCTAATCGCCATCTTAATTTAGTTTCATCCACTCCTTCCGGAAGTATTTTCAGGAGGGACTATTTGTGCAACGTTTACAGCTGTGTATTTATTTTGAAGTTTCAGAAATATAATTAAAGTATTTTGTTTTATTTTGAAAAAGTTATGTCATAAAATTACATGTCAGAACCGTGGTATTGAAATTTACAGTTATTAATACGATGTTTGAATCAATTATAGTAAATTTTTATTTACTTTTACGTAAATAATCGAAATTATTTAGAAAATTATTTTATTTATCTGCATTATAAAGTTAGGTTCATTTTAAATTCAAATGTCATTACCGTGGCAAAAATAAGAAATAACTTTTTAATGTATTTTTTCCTCAATGTTTTAACTTATTTCTGTATTTATTTGTTATAGTTTTGTTAAAAAATTTTGACAGAATAACAATTGAATGTAAATTTTGCAAAAAAACAAAAAAAAACTGGCGCTCAACAAGTAGCAACAAAGGACTTTCTAAATCGTGATCTAGCAGAATTTTGGTCAAGTATTAATGTACCAGACCAATTCTATTCAAAAGAGGGATAAAAAACAGAAGTTTTGACGTTTAATTTTTTCTTATACCTTATATAGAAAATTTATCATTGCAATAAATATTTTGAGGGTAGTCTGGCATACAGTTGTGTCAAGAATAGGGGCGCCAGACTTAAATTTTTATATTCTACTGATCGAAACTTCTTCGAATAGTAAAACATTGTACTTATGTCTTACACATCATTTTTACAAAAAAATAGGAAAATAAAAATTATAAAAAAAAAAAACAGTTGGACAAGTTATAGATCACCGGACAGTTGGTTTATTTTTTGTCGAATATCTAAAAAGTAATAAAGTCCATTTTGTACTTATTTTGGTTCACCACCCTTTTAACGGTCGCCGCTTGGACTATTATATGTCAGTACCGTGGCATTAAAATTTTCAAATTTTGTTATAGTTTTCGCTTCGTTGTAGTTGTAGTAGAACTACAGCACAGGCTTAGTTCTGTGTATAATTGGAGACAGAAAACACCCAAAACACGCGTTTTAAAACATTTTGAATTTCAAAAAAATTTTAGTTATAAAAATCACAGTTATCTAGGAATCACCCATATGTCAAAATTAATGTCTCCAAATATTTTTGGGTAAATTTCATTTTTCTGAAAATTATAAACAAATTAGTTTTAAGGCACATTTTGTATACACTGTTGTAATTAGACTTCATTTATGGATTAATTCAATTTACAAATATAAAAAAATATTTATTTGTTACATAGGGGGTGCATCAAAATTTTAGAATGACTTGGGTGGGATATGTTAAAAAATTCAGAAAAAATTAAAGTATTTTTTTTTCATGTATACAATGAAGTCTCCGATCTAGTCTAGTTTAAAAGTACTAAATTAGAAATGTGGTTTTTGGTAAAAAATACCCTACTGTAATTTTTAATTAAAAGAAAAGCGAGAAGTGGTACATTTAGTTCATTTTGATTTAATTAATATTATTTGTAAGAAGAAGAATAAGATGGGCACTATAAGATGTGCACTTTCAAGCGAAAACTTTTTCCCAATAGAAAATATGAATTTGAAGGATTTGTTATTAATATAATCGAATCCAATTAACACGAAGATGTGCGCATTCGAGCGAAAAGTGGCACATTTCCGAGCGAGGGAGGCAAATGAAGCGCGACGCGGAGCGGCGCGCTTCATTTTCCCGAGATCGGAATGTGCCACTTTGAGCTCGAATGTGCACACTCCACTTTCGGCCACGATTTACAATAATCAATTTACTTTAAAAAATTCAAGTAATTCTAAAACCGTAGTTGCGTTCTCAAAATGTCTCCTTTGGACTTCGCTTATTTTTCATAATTTTTTACTTTTTTCATTTTCAATTAACCGAATTTTCGATTATCCGAATGAGCTGCAACCATAGTTAATCCGGATAACCGAGTTTCCACTGTACTTGAATTTTTCTCACTAGAAACGATTTTTAAAAACGATTTGTTTATTTTTAAAGCCACGCAACTAAAATAGAATTAATTAAATTTAACATACTTTCTTTAAGATAAAAATATAATAGGTTTATGCCTACTACTAAAATTGGGAAAAAAAGAATGTTTATTAGTTGATGTAAATATGGACTTCATTTTTATAGTGCCTATTTCATTAAATTGGAGAAAGCACACGATATAATAAAATTTATAGTCGCTTAATTTTAGTCAAATTAAATATGAAACTGTACGTAGCATTCCGTTTGTTCGTTGATTTATATTTTTCAATTTGTTACAAGATAAGCGTCGAAGTTTCACCTTTTTAGTTGACACTCCAAACTTGAAGCTTTTTATTTTAATTAAAAATTTTAAAATACAACCGTCTACTTTTCGTTACCAATCGATTATTTATCACAGTACACACGGAAAGTTGTTTTACCGAACGCCCCATATATGTATCGTACATACAGGGTGTCCCGTCGATGACACCTCATCGGGTAAATCTAAAATCTACATAAAGAATGGTCAAGAAAAGTCAATAAAAGCTTTCCCTCTATCTTTATCTTATGCGAAATCATTTTATTTTAAAAATTAATACCTTTTTGTCGCAGAATACAATTTAATGAAAAAAAATACTGTGACAATCACGATGAAATGTTGTCTTTAGAATTAATTTTTATCACCAAATCTGTTTAATTGTTGGTACAGTGATATCTAGGAACAAAAAAGAATAATTAAAATTTTTGTTGCGTTTTTTTTTTAAAGGCGTGTTTTGCCCTTGTTTTTGATGTACATTTTAGAATTACCCATTGAGCTATCATCAACGGAACACCTTGTATATTATGCTTTGTGTATATATGTGCCCTTTTTTCCGCGTTACTGCTGTTTGAAAATATCCAAAATATAAATGATAGAAAAATTTGAAAAACACGATTCACAAAAATTAATTTACGTTCTCAGACGGCTAACCGTGTCGAATTGGTTGTGCGCGCGCAACTTCCATTTCTCGCTAAAATTTTACTCTCAACGCGCCAAGAGAAGTACAACGTCAAAAAAAATCTTTTTTTTGTAAGCCACAAATTTGTAGTCTCAAACTAAAAGAGAATTAATAATATCGGGCTTCAAAATCGACCAAAAAAAAATTTTTTTTTTCTGGAACAAATGACACTTAGCTCCACGTCGTATTTCAATTGGTAAGAAAAAGCGATTTACGAGCGAACCGCCTCAATTAAGTAAGAATTCAAAAGGCGCATTTGCATTTTAAATTTTTAGTAGGTTAATTAATAGAATTTATATCGAAGTCGTTTAAATGTATAGACAAACAGAACAAAATTGGGGCGTTCAATCCTTGACTGGCGAAGTAAATTTTTTGAGCAATAAATCACTCCAAATTTTACGTGTCCACACAATTCCTATTGTTTTAGCAAAAAAAGTGAAACTTTCGTTTCCCAATGAACGAAAGCTTTAATTAAAAATAAATACTAAAGCAACGTGATATAATATAATTTTATGCTATATTCTTTTTCGTTATGCAACTCATATAAAAGAAAAATTGTTATTATTCTAAATGTGTCCACACATGCACTTTAAAAGTGTCCCAATTATAAACAATTAGTCCGACGATAATCGAATGAGGTTGTTTTGTGCAGAAAAATAAATACATAAAAGTAACGATAGATATAATCAAGGCTAATGGCACGAAATTAAATTATTTAAACGTAAATTGTTTATCGCAGATCAACAAACAATATTGTGCCAATAGACAATAATAAACCGAAATAATAAACGAGCGATTAAAAACCGTAAAAGTGCTGACACGATTTTTTATATACGGATTACCGGCTTAAGCTTGGGGGTTAACGACTCCCCAGTAGAAAACTTTCAAAAATGGATTAATTTTCGTTTTATGAAAAAGAGCTTTTTCAGAGCACTATAAGCCCTAAAGCTTTCGTTTTAATTCGTTCGGCCACTTAGCACTCGACGCAACGCCTAAGTATTATAAATTTCTCCATTTCCAGAGGTTTAAATGGCGCAATATTTTCAACAAATGTACAACGTACAGCGAGACCTCGTTTAACGCTTCCTCGTTTAACGCTGATTCGATATAACGCCTCAAAGCGGCTCAAAATCTTCGCTTATTCGACTTATTACAACATTGCTCAATGACCTCGTTTAGCGCCTAAACTCAGTGGAACGTGTCCCCCGCGTTAAACGGGGTCTTACTGTAGGTACCCGCAATTCCGTCTACATCCCCCGCGAACCAAAATATTAGTACAGTCGCTTTAGAAATTTATTTCGAAAAAATTAGATTATGTTGATAACTACGTTTCGTTATTTTGAAATTTTTTGAAAGGTGCTCGTCGTTTGTGAGAATATTCGAAAAATCACTAAAATCAGAGATTTGTCGTAGAAACGGAGTTTATTAATTTCGAATTACAATTTTATAAATGTAAATTGATTATTGTAAAAGGCCAAGTTTGCAATTTGAGCTAAAACTGGCACGTTTCCGTTCTCAGAAAGATGAAGTGTTCGTTTCCTTTTTTAATAGCTTTATTTCGGCTTTTTAAACCACCTTGAATTTGTTTTAGTACAACACTAAACTTATGGTTTTAATTTTGTATAAGCAGCCTTTTGATTTGTGTGCAATTAAATTTATTAGAATGTCAAAAATCGACGTTGCCAATTAAAATAGGTAGCTTTTTAATTATTTTTACGAAACACAACAATTTTTTTATGCTAATCCAAAAACGAGGTAAAATAACACATTTTTTGCCTAAACAATTTTTTTCGTCAAAAAGGAAGTACCCAATACAAGAACTTGGAAACTTCCATCGAAGTTTTACAAAAATTTAAGTTGGCGTCGACTATTTTTTTCTTCGCTAATTTACAAACGAAAGGTCGACTTTTGCAAAAATATAAAGCGTCCCTGCGCGACGTCATTTGGAAAAAAAGATAGGGCGATTTTTAAAGCTAAAAACGATTAAAAGTAGACAAATCAGAAATTTGGTGTTTCTGGTAATTTTTAATTAAAATTATTTGGGAAGTAAATTAATTATTGTGAATCGTGCTTAAGACCGAGTGCGCGCATTCGAGCTCAAAGTGGCACATTCCGATCTCGGGAAAATGAAGCGCGCCGCTCCGCGTCGCGCTTCATTTGCCTCCCTCGCTCGGAAATGTGCCACTTTTCGCTCGAACGCGCGCATCCTCGTAGAAGTAAATAGTATAGTTGTTGGCCAGTCGACAATGATTGGCCATAATTAAAAAATTATATGATTATAAGTCTATATTTTTGCGAGATAATTTTTCGTCAATACTAAAAAATTCTTTATTCCTCTCTGTACTGGGTATACCTAACTAGTCATTTTTTTTATAATTTCCTACAAGCGGAGACCTTACTATTTTTAGATTTTTTTATGCTTAAAACAAGCTTTTGGTACAAATTATTAAGAATTATAAATCAATAAAGTATAAATAAAATCATAAAATCAATAAAATCTGTGGAAAAAAAATTATTTAAATTAAAATAAAGCATAGATTACAAAAAAAAATTAAAGGCCAATAAATATCGGTATCGATAGTGATTAGTTTTGTTAGGTTAAAATATGAATTTTATTTATAGTAAAATATTTAATATAAATAATTAAAAGTTAAAAACCTATTTCACTTGCATTAATTTATTTATTTTGGAATTATTTCCAGCATGACTGTAACTTAAATCAAAATTATAATAGAAAATTATTATAGTTCTTTTTGTTTCCTAAAATGTTTCAAATTTTGAGATACGAGGTTTTGACTTCGCAGCGAAGATATGCCTTCTTAAATATCATAAAGTTAATTATTAAATTCATATTTAAATTATTTTTTTTAAATAAGTACTTATACAAATTTTTAATTATATTTTGTTTAGTATGTGGGAAATAAAATAATTTTTTTTTCTAATAAATGGTTCGTTTTTTTGCTAATTTACTATATCTTATCTTAATTAGAAAATATTGGCCAATCACTATAAATTCACTGGTCAATTACTATATTTTTATGGCCCATAACTATGTTTTTTAATAAACCAAATATTTTTATTTTTATTTTATATAAAACGTTAAATTTTTATTTATATTAAAAATATCGTTTTTTACGGCTACTAGCACAATAAAAAATCATTAATACATTTTATAGAAGTATGAAATTTAATATTTTAATTGTTCAGTTTCTAAAAGGGCCAATCACTGTGCTGTTTACCCCCTATTCGACGAATTTCTTTATTTTCCGTTTTTATTAAATTTAATCAAAAATTGAAAATAACTCCGAAATACAGTCTGATAATTTTTAATTAAAATTATTTAGAAAGTAAATTAATTATTGTGAATCCTGCTTAAAACCGAGTGCGCGCATTCGAGCTCAAAGTGGCACATTCCGATCTCGGGAAAATGAAGCGCGCCGCTCCGCGTCGCGCTTCATTTGCCTCCCTCGCTCGGAAATGTGCCACTTTTCGCTCGAACGCGCGCATCCTCGTATTCAATGAATTTTATAAATTAAACTTTTTTTTAAATCAACAAATTTAATTCAGTTCAGCAAATATATCGATTATATATTCGAAAAACGTCTTTTTACCATAGCAATGAGTGGGAGCGAGCGAAAAGATACAACAAACTCATGAGTACGAGTGAGAGGGAATGATAAAAATTATTTACTTATTTTTTGTCACTAAAATTATTGCGAATTGTGCTTAAAACCGAGTGTGCACATTCGAGCTCAAAGTGGCACATTCCGATCTCGGGAAAATGAAACGCGCCGCTCCGCGTCGCGTTTCATTTGCCTCCCTCGCTCGAAAATGTGCCACTTTTCGCTCGAATGCGCACATCCTCGTATTTATTGAATTTTATAAATTAAACTTTTTTTAAATCAACAAATTAATTTTAGTTCAGCAAATATATGGATTATATATTCGAAAAACGTCTTTTAACATAGCAATGAGTGGGAGCGAGCGAAAAGATACAACAAACTCATGAGTACGAGTGAGAGGGAATGATAAAAATTGTTTACTAATTTTTTGTCGCTAAAATTATTGCGAATCGTGCTTAAAACCGAGTGCGCGCATTCGAGCTCAAAGTGGCACATTCCGATCTCGGGAAAATGAAGCGCGCCGCTCCGCGTCGCGCTTCATTTGCCTCCCTCGCTCGGAAATGTGCCACTTTTCGCTCGAACGCGCACATCCTCGTATCAAATTAATTTTTAGATTAAAAAAGTAATGTACGCAAATCAAAACAACTTATGGGCACATTCGAGCGAAAAGGGCAAAACGAACGAATCGATCGGAAAACAAAACCGTATTCGCCGAAAACAGACAGATGGTGATATTGTTCCATGACCGAGACTGTTTTGGACTACTAACTTTTAGTCTTTCAGAATTTTACGCTTGCCGAGACAAACTTCCGTAAAATTTTAAATGTTTTCGCATTATTTAGATATGCTTCGTCAATTACTCCAGCTCCGGCTACATTGTTTCTCTTAAAAAAAAAGGCTTTCTAAGCATCTTCACAATTCGTTGCACATTGTAAAGTTGCGTATGTAATTGCCTTAATAAATTTACTTACAATAATTAAACAGATTCCGAGTAATTCTTTTACGTGCAAAAAAAAATACCAAATACAAATAGTATAGTAAATTTTTAGGGATTCGTTTTTTTTTTGAAGTACACACTTTTAACGAATAATCCAAAGCATATGGTAATTATTTATTATTACTTATGCATTTGCGTTTGTGTTATCGCTTTTTAGAATAACACTTTGTATTTGTACGATAAAGATAATAAAAGAATCGAGGCAAATATTTTATTAATATTATTTTGGGTAATTTGTATTAGTTATAAAGAAAATTTAAAATCGTTCTCTCAATCAATAAATTTTCAGGTGTGATTTTGTTGTATGTATTTTGTACGTTCAATTCAGATCTTTTAAAATTTGCTAAAAAAAACCGTTACTCAGCAAATTTGATTTTTATTTTCAATACTTTCCATTAGTTAAATTAATGTACGCGTATTAGTGGATACAGTCGATCTCCGGTAATCCGACAAATGTTTTTAAAAACGATGTCGGATTATAGAGTGCTGCAGCTGGCCCATTGTAGTCCGAATCTTTTTAAAATCCAATAAATTATAAAAATGCCGAAATAAAATCAATACTCGACGACATGGAACGTCGTGAATATATACAATACGATAGATAATACAAGGTATATTGTAGAATTAACGTTATTAACAAATTGCTCAGCAGTTATAAAAAAAAAATAACTAAACGTAGTACATATTGGTGTAAATCAACACATATGTAGGTATGTATGTAATTAGCATGTCGAATTACAAAGAGCGCCGGATTACCGGGGTCTACTGTATTTTTTTTTACTCTTACATGAAAATATCGCATAATACATCGAAATAAAAATTTTGTCCAAATCCCAGCACTTAATTCAAATTTTAAGAGGCCCCCCATGGAATTTAAAGTTTCCCTAGTTACATAACATAGAAAAAATGATTTTTTTAACATTATTTACTCCCGCAAAGTATTAATTATTTTTTTCCATAAAATTAATTTAAAATTGGAATAAAGTGCTGGGAATTGGACAATATTTTTATTTCGACGTGTTCTGCGATATTTTCATGTCAGACTGAAAAAAGTACCGTTTTTTTTTAGGGAACACCCTTCTATAAATTTCATGTATGTAATTTGGTATTTTTATTTTTTTTATTACAACTGAGATTCAATAAATTAAATAAATTGTACGTGATTTAATAAAACATGATCTACCTTTCCGTCGATTATTTTCTCGATCAATTGGATGCTGCACTACATAATTAAACACAAGTTACCGTTTATTATTTATTTTACATAATTAAAACACAATTTAAAGCGATCACTGCCTAACGTAAATGCGCTCTGTTACGTTGCAACAAAGCAAATAACAGTTTTGATACGAAATATTTTCTTTGAACAAACCGATGTCCTTATCTTTATCGCAAGTTGTAAGGAAATAGACAAAAAACTGGATTTTGCAAAACTGGTAAACGACAGCTGTGCACGTACGCATTTTTAAAACACCAAAATTTTAAAATATACAATGGAACGAAAACCGGTCCGTGTACTTTTGTTAGAAGTCATACTTCTTTGGCGTAACTAAATTCGATATAATTAAACAAATACAAATAAATTCAATAAATACGAAGATGTGCGCATCAATTGATATTAACAAGAATTTGAAACAATGAAATTAAACAATATGACGAGATTTTTGGAAATGATTAATTAAAACGCATATCGACCCAATTTTGAAAAAAATATTGTCAAACAAAAAAAACAATTTTAAATCTTCGAAGTCTTTGAAAAATTTACTCGACAAGCAACTCTACACTGTCTTATTTAAAAAAAACTTATGAACGCGCGTTAGGAAGTTATACTTCTTTGGCGTAACTAAATTAAATATAACCATGTATAAAAATTAATATAAAAATATTCAATAAATACAAAGATGTGCGCATTCGAGCGAAAAGTGGCACATTTCCGAGCGAGGGAGGCAAATGAAGCGCGACGCGGAGCGGCGCGCTTCATTTTCCCGAGATCGGAATGTGCCACTTTGAGCTCGAATGTGCACACTCGGTTTTAAACACAATTCGCAATAATTTTAGTGACAAAAAATAAGTAAATAATTTTTATCATTCCCTCTCACTCGTACTCATGAGTTTGTTGTATCTTTTCGCTCGCTCCCACTCATTGCTATGTTAAAAAGACGTTTTTCGAATATATAATCGATATATTTGCTGAACTAAATTAAATTTGTTGATTTAAAAAAAAGTTTAATTTATAAAATTCAATAAATACGAGGATGTGCGCATTCGAGCGAAAAGTGGCACATTTCCGAGCGAGGGAGGCAAATGAAGCGCGACGCGGAGCGGCGCGCTTCTTTTCCGAGATCGGAATGTGCCACTTTGAGCTCGAATGTGCACACTCGGTTTTAAGCACGATTCGCAATAATTTTAGCAACAAAAATTAGTAAACAATTTTATCATTCCTCTCACTCGTACTCATAAAGTTTGTTGTATCTTTTCGCTCGCTCCCACTCATTGCTATGTTAAAAAGACGTTTTTCGAATATATAATCGATATATTTGCTAAACTAAATTAAATTTGTTGATTTAAAAAAAAGTTTAATTTATAAAATTCAATAAATACGAGGATGTGCGCATTCGAGCGAAAAGTGGCACATTTCCGAGCGAGGGAAGCAAATGAAGCGCGACGCGGAGCGGCGCGCTTCATTTTCCCGAGATCGGAAATGTGCCACTTTGAGCTCGAATGTGCACACTCGGTTTTAAGCACGATTCGCAATAATTTTAGCAACAAAAAATTAGTAAACAATTTTTATCATTCCCTCTCACTCGTACTCATAAATTTGTTGTATCTTTTCGCTCGCTCCCACTCATTGCTATGTTAAAAAGACGTTTTTCGAATATATAATCGATATATTTGCTGAACTGAATTAAATTTGTTGATTTAAAAAAAAGTTTAATTTATAAAATTCATTGAATACGAGGATGTGCGCATTCGAGCGAAAAGTGGCACATTTCCGAGCGAGGGAAGCAAATGAAGCGCGACGCGGAGCGGCGCGCTTCATTTTCCCGAGATCGGAAATGTGCCACTTTGAGCTCGAATGTGCACACTCGGTTTTAAGCACGATTCACAAAAATTAATCGACTTTCTCAGACGGCTAACTTCTCAAATTACTTGTGCGCGCGCAACTTTCGTTGCCAGCTACAATTTGCCTCTCAACGCACTAAAAGAAGTATAACTTCATAAATGCTTTCAAAATCCCTCAAACCAATTTACCAAACCTAAATAAAAATTTTTTTTGAACTTCAAAAATGTAAATTGGACCAATGTAATTGCGGCAAGGTTTCGTAAGATTATAAATCATGAAAGCAAAGAACGTAGCCATCCTAAGTGGATAATTTTATTAAAACAATTACCTACGTCCAAGTACTCCAAACGACTTACGTTATTATCCGATGACGTAAAAATTACAACAACAATCTACCACCATCGAACTTTCCATAGGAAATCGTAAAACGAAGCCCGTTCAAACGAAAATCCCAAATTAATTTTTTATCATCGTTGCACATCAAATGATTCGGCAAATTTCATCGTCTAACGCCCGATTTCACATGTATGTAGGGGAACATAACAATATTTAATGGATACGAAGGTTCACTAGCGAGAAATTTAACGATTATTAATTGCCCGAAATAAATCCTCGCTTTAATAATGCGAACGCTCGGAATAATTAAAACTAAAAGCCGAATAAATTCTGAACTTACCCTTATTAGTTTCTTGGGGAAGTTTGGTCGGCGAAAGAGGGACGATTTTAACTTCGGTCGTAGTTGTCGGCGAAACGGTCGTTTTGACTTCTTGTATCGCCTTTTTGCCGGTGTCGTCCTCCGCTTCCGGTTTTCTGAAACTAAAAGTTGTTACATTTTTGTATCCACTTTTACCGCGTCGATTACACAGGCCAAGAAAAAAAAATGTTTGTAAAAACTTTTTATGCCAATTCACCTGAATTTTATGTATTTTTGGGTGCTGAAACCGAATTTGGTATCCAATTTTTTTTATCACCCTCAGATCTTTCACAATATGAGATCGATTATATATTTTAAAATAAAGAATTTATATACACAAAAATTAAATAAATCATAGTTTTTTTTATTAAGTAACAATTTTTACTTATGATAATTTTAAATTGCTACAATTTAAATAACTTTTTTTCTTCTTCCTCATGTTTTAGACTTCATTAGGCCGTTACGTTACTCGTTTTATATAGGGTGGTCTTGTATTTGGTCTGACCATCTTTTTCTCGGTCGGTCTACGTTTCTTCTACCTCTGGGCCCGTACTACCAAAACAAATATACCATATATTTGTTTTGGGATACGTTTTTCATCCATTCTTTGCAGGTATTGTAGCCAAAGAATGGAAAACTGCAAAAATTGGCCCAATATTTAGGAAAGGCAACAGGGGACTATGTGAAAATTATAGAGGAATCTGTTTACGAAATACAGCCTATAAAATACAGTCGAACTTCCATAAGTCGAACGCCGATAAGTCGATTTTTTGATAGCTCGAACTCGAACCAGTTTCCCTAGGACTTGCCCCTATCTCAACGTTAATATTTTTATGTCAATAACTCGAAATTTAATAAATCGAATTATTTAATTAGTCGAAGCGTTTTACAATTCATTAAATTCCAGTTTCCATTAGTAAATAGGTCGATGACTCGAAGTTAAATTTTACAACTTTTCTAAAAATTTCTCTACCTGAGAGAGGATTAACGACGACTTGGTTTGGTGTTATTGATGCTTTAAAAGATCTATTGTTAACTACGAATAAAAGGTTTATACTACAAGAATGTTTTGACGGCGGCACTTCAATTGGATTTAAAAACTAATTTATGTTTAAATGCTTTATGAACAGTTACAAATTTTTGAGATGGTTTTACCGTTTATTTTACAAAAAAAGAAACTATTTTTGCATTTTAGTTTTCAATTTGCTAATTATTCGTCGACTACGAAGACTAACAAATGTGTTTTACGTTCTTTATAGTTTGTAACAAAGTATAACAGAAAATCTAAAAAAGTTTAATACTTTTTCTAAAATTATTTACGTATTAACATGGAGTGTAAACAAAAATTAAAAAGTTTAACCATAAAAGAGAAAATTAATCTTATAAAAGAAGTAGAACGTGGGCTCAAAAGAAAAAAGGATATAGCTAAAGATTTTGGTATTCCCGCAAACACTTTATCAACCATTTTAAAAAACAGAGACCTAATTGTAGCTGCTGAAGATACAAATGACAAATGTCAACGTTGATGAAGATTTAGAAGTTGCTGAAATTCCTAGCGATGAAAGAATTATAAGTAAAGTGCTAGAAGAAAATAAGAAAAACTGTGAAAGTGAAAGTGAATATGAAAGTGCTACAGATGTTACAGTAAACATCCCTTCAACAACTCAAGTTTACAATGCAATAGATACTATTTCACTATTCCTATGTGCTCAAAAAGATGTTCCTACAGATATATTATTATCGGTAAGATCATTGGAAAAATTTGTAGAAACGCAACATTTTGGAGCAATGAAGCAAAAGGCAATTTTAGATTATTTCAATTTTACAGTAAATAATATGTAAATAACTATATTTTTTAGGGTCTTAATAAAAATAAATAATGTTAATGATTGTAGACCAATTTTGGTTATTTTCTATAACAAATGAATTATATAGGTATATATATGAGAAAGTATTTAACTGAACTTCTTTTGGTAACTCGAGTTTTTGATAAATCGAATTATTTTTGCTGTCCCTTCGATTTCGACTTATCGAGGTTCGACTGTATACTCTAGAACAATCAATAAACGGCTCAGAACTATTACAGAAGATAATATAGGGTAAAAGTACCGGTTTTGGACACGTTATGCCCAGTTTTAGACACTTGAGTAATTTTGATAAAATAACTTGAAAAATACGAAAAAAACATTATTGATGTTTCTATTGTATATTTCACATTTGTCAAAATAAAGTGGAAAATGTCCACAACTGGAACAGTGTCCAAAACCGGTGCTTCTACTTTATTAGAAGAACAAACGCGATTCGGGAAAGGCAGGTCATGCACTGATAATATGTATTGGCAACCATATAACATAAGAATTTATTGCCAACCTAATAACATTTCAATGATTAAAAATATTTTTTTATATTTTAAATAATAAAATATTTTTTTCAATATTGAAATGTGGGCAATTGGCGGGTGATTCGAGTTTTTTATGATTATTTTCGAAATCAGTACAGAAAATAATACAGTAAATAGGTATAATTATTAAAAAAGTTTTTTCATCGTTGGCCTGTGTTATTATACCATTAAAGCGGCGCGGCAGTACGTTTCAATTAAAAAGAAAATCGTTGAAAAACTATAAATTTTTTGCACCGAAAAATTATACGCAAAAAGCACATAATTGTTTCGTTAAAGTCGTCGAGCTTAAAATCACCAAATTAATTGCCAATCAACTTTATTCAATTAACTGAAATTCATTTTTTAACTATAAATTATATTGGAAGTGATACGATTAACTTTGATATCAAATTATATTTATCGAAATTAAAAAACTTAATTTTAAATTTAAATCAGTGATTAATATCAATTTAAATAATGTGTGCCCCAAAAAAAAATTAATAAAGAAATAATTCTGTACCTAAAACTAGTAAA
The DNA here is from genome assembly GCA_036325965.1 of Sinopyrophorus schimmeli. Classification (NCBI taxonomy): domain Eukaryota; kingdom Metazoa; phylum Arthropoda; class Insecta; order Coleoptera; family Elateridae; genus Sinopyrophorus; species Sinopyrophorus schimmeli. The sequence goes on along the minus strand of JARFIZ010000012.1, from coordinate 120,563 downwards.
TACACCTATACCTAACTATACGGCCCCTCTTTATACGGCACTTCGCTATAATGGCCTTTTTCAATTTACGGTCGCCAAGCTATCATTCGGGATGCCAAATTGTCCCGTTTTCAAAAAATTGTGAATTACGATACCGAATATTAAGAAATCCTAACACGAATTTCATTTTTGCCTCCTTATTTAAATACAAATTAATTTCACGGCAATTTCGCAATGAAAAAAATAAAAAATTATGAAAAATAAGCGAAGCCCTAAGGAGACATTTTGAGAGCGCAACTACGGTTTTAGAATTACTTGAATTGTTTTAAGGTAAATTAATCATTGTTAATCGTGGCGAAAAACGGAGTGCGCACATTCGAGCTCAAAGTGGCACATTCCGATCTCGGGAAAATGAAGCGCGCCGCTCCGCGTCGCGCTTCATTTGCTTCCCTCGCTCAGAAATGTGCCACTTTTCGCTCGAATGCGCACATCTTCGTGTAAATTGGATTCGACTATATTAATAACAAATCCTTCAAAGCCAGATTTTCTATTCGGAAAAAGTTTTTGCTTGAAAGTGCACATACTCCTTAATAATTGAATTTGCCTATCTTATTCTTCTCTCTTACAAATAATATTAATTAAATCAAACTAAACTAACTGTACCACTTCTCGCTTTTCTGTTAATTAAAAATTACGTTAGGGTATTTTTATCAAAAACCATATTTCTAATTTAGTACTTTTAAACTAGACTAGATGGGAGACTCCATCGTACATGAAAAAAAAAATACTTTAACTTTTTAAGAATTTTGACTCTAATTTCCCAACCTTTTTTTTAATATACTCCACCCAAGTCGTTCCAAAATTTTGATGCACCCCCTATGTAACACATAAATATTTTTTTTTATATTTAAAAATTGAATTAATCCATAAATGAAGTCTAATTATAACAGCCCGAGTCAAAATTTAGCGCCGACTCATTCCGGACTCGGAGAATCAAAGTAGAGTTTATTCCTATGTTAAATTAGGTCCGACTTTGGTCTCCAACGTGGTACAAATTTCCATTTTTACCACTTTGGGGTTCAAAGTCGGATCTGATGGAAATTTAAATTAGGTCCGATTTTAGACCTCTGTACCCTATTTTATAATAATAATAATATGGATTTAATTCGCATTTAAAATGATTAGAATACTTTTGTTTAAAATACGTAGCTAAAGTTTAAAATAACAATTACATTAAAAAAAAGAAGAATAATAATCATAAGTATTATTATTAGTATTTATAATAATTAAACTAATATTGTATGTATATATATATTTATTTTGTATTATAATATACAAATACATTGATAGTACAGAATTACCCAGTAACTTTGATAAAACAATATTCAAAATTATAAAATACCTGGATTACTCTGAGATTTTGTAGCATGGGTTTTACTTTCTGAGTTAGTAACTTTTTAGTAAGCGGTTGCTATTTCTTCGAAATTAAAGACAAATCGGTAAAGATTAATAATAAGAGCGCACTTTTTAGGTTAGGTTGCCCGACCATAAGATTTACTTGACTGGTGGATAGTCATGAATGTAAAAGAACACATGTAAATAGGGAGTGTTGCCACGTCTTTTTTATATAGTCGAACCCATTTAATGCTAATCTCATAAATTTAATAGTCAAGATTTTAAAAACATTTTAGTTATTAGTATTAACAGTTTTTTATTTAAATATACATATAATTAATTTGGATGTTAATTAATTAACGTAATAGTGTAATAACCAATGTCAACGCTTAAAACCATAACTTACATAAAAAGTATTTAGTTTACGCGTACTTTATGTGTATAAATGATATGAAAAAATATAAACGTATTCAATTGTAATATAACAGCTAACTTGTGTTCAACAAACAAATTACAATATCGAAAACAACTGGCAACGCTGCTCAGCTGATTTCGGTATTTGCAGTTATCGGACTTAGAGGTTGAAAATCGCATCTCTTGAGGAATGGTAGGAGCTAGGGGCTAACTGTCGGACCTAGTCGGGTTACAGTGCTATAAATCGGATCTTTTTCGGACTAGGGGAATCTATGTAGGCTCTAAACATCGACTCGGAGATCTATGTAGGCTCTAAATTTCGATTCGGGAGTGTATACAAAATGTGCCTTAAAACTAATTTGTTTATAATTTTTGCAAGAATGAAAATTATCCAAAAATATTTGGAGACATTAATTTTGACATATAAACCTTCAACAATCTGCAAAAGATGATATAAAAATCAACTAGTTGATTTTTAGTGGCCCACTTCAGAAAATTTGACTCATATACAATTTTAATTAATCAAAAATGCGAATTAGTAAACATTCGAAAGTACACCTGAAAATATTTTTATCAAGCTCGCTACAATTAGGCGTGCGGAAGAGCACCATGATAACTTATCAAAAAAATAATAAAATATCTAACTTTTTTCAAACAAAAAATAGATCTAATTTATTCGACTTTTAATTTTTTGAATTGAAGAATAAAATAATAATATAGGCATATCCGATAAATACGAAGATGTGCGCATTCGAGCGAAAAGTGGCACATTTCCGAGCGAGGGAAGCAAATGAAGCGCGACGCGGAGCGGCGCGCTTCATTTTCCCGAGATCGGAATGTGCCACTTTGAGCTCGAATGTGCACACTCGGTTTTAAGCTCGATTACAAAGCGTCCCGTTTTAACAGGAAAAAACTTGGTCAAATTGTTAGGTATATGTTTACAAAAAACGCAACAAATATTAATCACTAAATAAAACAGTCGCACATAATCTTAAAATCGACAAAAATTAATATGTTAAAAATTAAAAATTAAAAAATTAATTTAATTTGCAAAAGAACAAAGTCGATATGCAAAAAGAAAATAATTTTATTTGCAAAAGAGCCAAATTGCTTTACAAATGACTGAATTTGGAGGACAAAATACCTAAGCAATTAGGACATGTAAATGTCCACTTGAAAAGAAAGCATAAAAATTTTTATAATACAAAAAATAAACAATATTTTTACGGGTTATTATCCCGAAGAGTTCTGGTTAACAGTTTACCGACTAAATACAACCTAAAAGTATTATAATAGCGTCCAAATTTGCTCTTTTTTAGGACTTTTGTAAATGGTAAAATTTCAGTAATTGCGGCCAAGGTAATTGCTCGTAAAATAACTAAAACGTTAAATAAATGTACACATCCTTCCAAAAAAATAACAAACTATTTTTAATGGCACGCCGAATTGCGCTCTCGCATTATGGGTTGCAGACAATTCCCCTTCGAGCTTAATTATTTACTAATTCGTAGAAAGTAAAATGTAGTACAACTCTGCGAATTAGCGTTCGTTTGTTTTGCAGCATTAATGACAATAACAGCTTTTTCGTGTTTTAGCATAAAATAAAGGACAACACGCAAAACGTCGTGTCGAGCAAATTAAACGCGAGCGAGACGAAACGCGATAGAAGAAAGTCGAAGAAAAATTCGTGACGTTTAAAAGTGTTCTTACCTTAATTTCGTCAAGTCTTGTTCGTGTTTTGTCAACTTTATTTGGCTTTCTAAGTCTGGCAGGTGTCTGTTTATGGCAAGAATTGCACTTGAATAATTTGTGTGATGGGTAAATTTGCACTTGAAATCTTCTGGAGGGCCACATTGAAATAAATAACAGCTTCCAGAGTTCTATAAAAAAAAAACAACCATAGGTTAATTTATTTTCAGCGAAAGTATATTTGTAATTATGCAAAATAATTTCTGTTCGAAGAGAAGGGGCGTGTATGGTTTTTTAATAAATGAAGTTACACCCAATATTGTCAAAAATCAGTTAGTATAATTTATTATTTTTATAATCCAACCATAAGTTATTTTAATAAATATGTTATTAAAAATTATGAATAAAATACGTACAAAATCGGCATAGGGCGCCATGTTCATTTTAAGGGTTGAAGTTTTAGATTCATTTTTGTAGCACAAAATTTTACGTTAAAAAAATTGTACTGCCGTTATTTGTTGACGGATCTTTAAAAACTATACAAATTCGGATTTGTCAGACTTTTTGACTTTGGATAGGATCTAAAAACCATAACCGTGCTATTTGAAATTTTCTAGAAAAACGGGTCTGAAGAGTCCAACTTGTAATTATTTTTTTCTAAATTTCCACTTTAAAAAATCGTAGCTCAGTTATTTGTGAGCCGCTCTTTAAAAACTTTACAGATTCTAAAAGCCCGTTTATCGGAGCGTAAGATACGCTAAAAAATCAATAGGCCCCAATGTTAAGTCTAGGAGAAAAACGCGTTTGAAGATTTCAAAATGTAAATTTTGCTAAAATTTTTAATTTTCAAAATGCTCTAACTCCACCGTCTTTGCGTATTTCATCAAATCCTTTCATTTCTGCACGTTTCCAACCCTAACATAACGGATACCGGTCCTAACTCAAAACCCCCAAAATCGGCCAAAATCGGAAAAAAACATGGATTAACCCCTTGCGTATTTTGGAGGAAAAAAAATTTTAGGCAATGGATTTGCTTTAAATTTTAACGGGACATTCCTATGAACCCCAAACTTCCATAGCCCGAGCCATTCTTCCCTGCTCCCCCTTCAACCTACAAAATTTTCGCGAAAACTAAATATATTTAAAAAAATACACTTTGACTTACAAAAACAATTGTAGCGCCCTCATTTTCGATTCGATCACTAAAAGCGGCCCAGATTCGGAATTCTGGGGCTTTTTTCTATAAGATACGTGCAAAATCGGTATAGGGCGCAATGTTAATTTTTCGAGTAATTAAGGGTTGAAGTTTTGGGTTCAATTTCGTAGCACGAAATTTCATGTTAAAAAAATTGTAGCGTTGTTATTTGTGAACCGATCTTTAAAAACGATATAAAATTAGATTTTCAAGACTTTTTGGTTTCGGATAGGCCCATAAAACCATAGCCGTGCTATTTCAAATTCTTGAGAAAAACGGGTTCAAAAAGTTCAACTTGTAATTAATTTTTTCTAAATTACTATTTTGAAAAATCGTAGCTCAGTTATTTGTGGGCGGATCTTTAAAAACTTTTCCGATTCTAAAAGCCCGTTTATCGAAGCGTAAGAGCAGCCAAAAAAATCAGCAAAGTCCAATGTTAAGTCTGGGAGAAAAACGCGTTCCAAGCTTTCAAAATGTAATTTTAGCTAAAATTTTTAATTTTTAATTTGTTAAAAGGACTGATTTATGTTTCAGTTCCCACAATCCTACTTTATTGACACTTATTGTGCAAATTTATGGATTTTTTCCTTTGCAAATGTTGAGCCGAGTATTAAAAAGCAATTCATTGCAATTTTACGAACCGTTTTATCCATAAACACATTTTATTTTAAATCTTTCAAAACAAGCCGATGTTTTCTGTTAAATGTTTTTTTTTTTAAACTTTAAAAAGAAAAATCTGCACTCGAGTCTTCTTTTGGGCGGCTTTGAAACAACACGCTCGAAGAAAACGAACTGATTATTTTTTTTTTGAACAGTGCTTGGTCTACTTTAATACGGTTTAAAAATTTTAAAAGAATATGCTTTTGGAAGTACAATAATACATCGGAACCAAAATAAAATAAGCAAAATAAAGACACGAAAAACAGTACCAAACAAAAAAAGAATTTGTAAGCCAAGTCTAAAAAACATCATAGGCATAATTCTAGCTATTGTTGTTTCCTTTGCTTCACGTAAGCTATATACAGGGTGTCGGACGAACAGGTACCGTAACTCAACCGGCAAACGAAACAATAAAAATTGCTATGCAATATGTCCCAAATCTAAAGAATTTCGAGAAAAATGCACTTTAGTTTTACTCAGGTTATGTTTTTGTTCAGTTTACGGTCATTTATAAGCGAATTAAGTTTAAGTAGGTGCTTATTCTTCTGATAGACCGTATATCTTGCTTTCTTTCATAGTATATGTCACAATTTATAAATGCAAGTACAACGCCCTCTTTAATTAGTGATAAAAATGGCTAATAAGAATCCGAAGCGTTTTTTAATTAATGGAACAAACGCATGCCCCATACTCGTCGAGAAATTAATATTTGGTACATAAAAAGCGCGCTTCCGCTTCTTTGTTACATAACACTGATATTTTTTAATTTCGTATCTGACAAACATGTGTTACATTACAAACTGTTTGCTCATGAATATTGCATTGTGAAAATCTTCAGCGTTAGCATTTTTGCTCACATCTTTATCTCAGACGGTGATACACCTACATATGCACTTTTTCACCCTTTTTCCACTCTGTAAATCTTTTGTCTAGAAAGAAAGTAAAAAGTGAAATATTCCAGCACCTTTTTTCTTTTTAATCCCAAAAGAGTAATTCCAAGGGAACTCAAGTTTAGAGCGGCAAAAACCCACTACCAATTATTGTTTTCTTCGTAATATTTGTGTACAACGGAAATACTAGTTTAAATCTAATTTAGATTTAAATTATAAATACGAGGGGTAGATAGGAAACGATAAAATAAGTGATAACATATCCGCTAGTTCAACAAAGAATAAAATTTGTACTAAAGTTAATTTCCGCGGTGTTTTTCCACGTTTTATTAAAAAAAAATGTTTTCCGGTCAAAATGGACATTTCAAATAACAAAAATTCCGACAGAGCTAAATTTTGGTTGAGACTTCGGACACACCATTAGAAATAAAGTGCCAAAAGTCCCAATCGATCCCATGTGTGCTAAAAAAGTTATTCGGGGCTAAAGGTCAAAATTTGAGGTTTTTTAGATTTTTCTCGAAAACGGTAAGTTTTATCAAAAAAGTAGTTAAAACAAAAATTATAGATCTTAAAATTATCTACAAAAATGGTTTTTATAGTTTTTTTTTAAGAATTGCCATTCGTGAGATATCGCGATTCTACGCTAAAGGAAAAAATTAAAGGGTCCAGAAAATTTCTTAAATCTTTTTTGTGATTTTTGGCAGGCTGTATTTCAGTGAAAAATGGTCGTATCTAAAATTTAAAAAAGGCTTTTTAAAGCTCCAAGATTCTAGTTTTCAGATCTTTTAGTCACAATTTTTTTGGGATCCACCGTTATCACGCAATCTTAAGCAATACCGCCTGTCAAAAATCACCAAAAGATTTAGGAAATTTTCTTGACCCTTTAGTGTAGAATCGCGATATCTCACGAATGGTGATTCTTAGAAAAAAAAAGTATAATGACCATTTTTGTAGATAATTTTAAGATCTATAATTATTGTCTAAGCTACTTTTTTAATAAAACTTACGGTTTTCGAAAAAAATCCAAAATACCTCAAATTTTGACCTTTAACCCCGAATAACTTTTTTAGCGCACATGGGATCGATGGGGACTTTTGACACATTATTTCTAATGGTGTACCCAAAGTCTCAAAAAAAATTTAGCTCTGTCGGAATTTTTGTTATTCGACCACTATTTTATGTCTAATTTGACCGGACTATGTAATAAAAACGAAATTTGTAACCGAAGAAAATATTAACAAGTAACGCACAACAATTTTCATCAAACCTACCTTCTCTTCAAAAACAAATACATCACAAATATCAGTTTCACAACATAATCTTAAGCACTCTTCTCTTGACCCAAGATCAATTTCGTTTATATATTTAGCTCCCATTTCTTTGGAATCCTGAGTCCTAATGATTTTGTCCTTATGAACATCAAAATTTTCTATGCACGTCTGTAAATCTATGTCACTTCTTTTCGTGATAACTTTCTTCGTCAATCCCTCCGCAAAGCAAACGAAACATAAACAGTACACGAAAACTGGCAATTCGCGAAACATTTTCACTCGAAAATTTCTATGCGCATAGTAGAAAACGTATAAAATGCTTTAAAAATTTGTTTATATGAAAATGGCCGAAAATCTGCAGCCGAGCGCCGATAAGAAAAATCGATTGCGACGCGCAAGCGCGCCAAACTTGGCACTTTCAACTTGGAAAGTGTAAACATTTCATAAGTGCGTTTGTTTTGCGTTAACGCCTTAATAAATTAGCGCTTTTTCTTCGACCTTAACTAAAAAACAAAAAAAAAACAGGTTTTCTAGTTCTAATTCGACTGCGGGATGACCTAATAGCCGAGCTACGCGCCGAATACTTGGTCACTGCGAAAGTGTAAACAAGCTACGAATCGAAATTCGTGTCGCTATTAAAATTTCGCATTTAAGGCCCTTATTTTTATGCACGAGCGGCTTTCGGCTTCGCCGGAGTATTCACCCCCGGTATCCTGTCGAGATCCGGCGAATCCTTTCGAAATCGAAGACGGTGGAGCTTTTACGAACACACGCGAACGCCGGCGATTGCGTGAAGTTTGCGCTTCAACGCATATAATGTTGATCCTTTGTATATTTCACGCACAGTGTGGTATCGAGCATAGCGTATTTTAGCGTAGCAAGTCGCTTGTGCAAGTGAATCGAAACATAGTGATACCTATTCGGACGAATACTTTTTGGACGTTCGCAAATGTGAGTATTAATGTTTCGATCTAAAGTTGGGCGCGCTTTCATTTATGAAATTCGTCCTTTCGACGTTTTTCGTAGGACCAATCTATGGGCAAGTAAACATTGCTCATGTTACTTTTGCAGTAAAAAATAATTTGTTTTGGGCCGACTGGCAATACAATTCGCTATGGATTTGATTTTTTTTTTCAATAAGTTTTGCGTTTAAATTAAATCGCAATTAAGCTTTAGCCAAAATAGAAAAAAAGGGGCACAATAGAATCATTTTTTAAATCGAAATTTTGGGGAGAAAGCTGGAGTGACTTTCTGCCACTAAATCAGTAATGACGGAAATAGTGAAACGTAGGGATCCATCCGTGTTACTTATAATCTTTAATTTAACATAATCACAAGCGTAAAATAAGCGCACGTAATGAGCTTTTTAATTTTAATCAACGAGCTAAAGTAAGATAAAAGTACTTTTGTAATCCTCCACTTGTCAGGGAACAGATAGGTCATTATACTCACGTCTGGATGATTTTACAAGCTTGTATATGGCAGGCTTAGTCCATAAACTAAATGACTACTTTCATAGCGTTACACTAAATATATTTTCGTTAAATCAACTAAAAATATCTATGTATAAGAGTGGAGAGCGTTTTTAGTTCTAATTTCTATTTTGGGATTCGCGCTGTGCAAAAAATCTATTTTTGTTTACGCCATTTTTTTGCAATCTAATTGGTTTTGGAAATTTACCTGCTTCTCGGGCAACAAAATTACCTGTAACGTCGAAGATAATTGATTTGATTAGTCCGAAAACGTAGGTGGTACATAATCAATCAGTTTCCGTTTGGCATCTTAAAATTAATTTTTTTCATCGATAGATTTGTTGCTCCACAGCATTCAACACGATTAGTGGGACGCTTGACGAGCAATTTTTCAAAATGACTTACAGTAAAACCTCAATTATGCGGACCTAAGTTATACGGATTCGCGATTATCCGGATTGTCAACCGCGTTCGGATTCGTTGCGAAACTTAATCCTCGGTATTTCTTACTAAATATTTTATTATTTAATTTTGTATTTCGCACTAAACAGTGTTTTTTTGCTTTCTTGATTTTAAGATAATGTGCGACTGTTTTATTTAGTGATTAATATTTGTTGCGTTTTTTGTAAACATATACGTAATAATTTGACCAAGTTTTTTCCTATTAAAACGGGACGCTTTGTAATCGTGCTTAAAGCCGAGTGTGCACATTCGAGCTCAAAGTGGCACATTTCGATCTCGGGAAAATGACGCGCCGCTCCGCGTCGCGCTTCATTTGCCTCCCTCGCTCGGAAATGTGCCACTTTTCGCTCGAATGCGCACATCCTCGTATTTATTGAATTTTATAAATTAAACTTTTTTTTAAATCAACACATTTAATTTAGTTCAGCAAATATATCGATTATATATTCGAAAAACGTCTTTTTAACATAGCAATGAGTGGGAGCGAGCGAAAAGATACAACAAACTCATGCGTACGAGTGAGAGGGAATGATAAAAAAAATTTACTAATTTTTTGTCACTAAAATTATTGCGAATCGTGCTTAAAACGAGTGTGCATTCGAGCTCAAAGTGGCACATTCCGATCTCGGAATGAAGCGCGCCGCCCGCGTCGCGCTTCATTTGCCTCCTCGCTCGGAAATGTGCCACTTTTCGCTCGAATGCGCACATCCTCGTATTTATTGAATTTTATAAATTAAACTCTTTTTTAAATCAACACATTTAATTTAGTTCAGCAAATATATCGATTATATATTCGAAAAACGTCTTTTTAACATAGCAATGGGTGGGAGCGAGCGAAAAGATACAACAAACTCATGAGTACGAGTGAGAGGGAATGATAAAAAAAATTTACCAATTTTTTGTCACTAAAATTATTGCGAATCGTGCTTAAAACCGAGTGTGCACATTCGAGCTCAAAGTGGCACATTCCGATCTCGGGAAAATGAAGCGCGCCGCTCCGCGTCGCGCTTCATTTGCCTCCCTCGCTCGGAAATGTGCCACTTTTCGCTCGAATGCGCACATCCTCGTATTTATCGGATTTGCCTATATTATTATTTTATTCTTCACTTCAAAAAATTAAAAGTCGAATAAATTAGATCTATTTTTTGTTTGAAAAAGTTTAGATATTTTATTCCTCTTGATAAGTTATCATGATGCTCTTCCACACGCCCAATTGTAGCAAACTTGATAAAAATATTTTCAGGTGTACTTTCGAATATTTACTAATTCGCATTTTTGATTAATTCAAATTGTATATAATTCAAATTTTCTGAGGTTGGCCACTAAAAATCAACGATTTGATTTTTATAGTATTTTTTTTTCATGCACTAGAACTGCCAACCGGTCAATATGACCGGTTTCAAAAATTCATCACAAGATTTTTATGTAAAACCTTACTTATTATTTTTTGAATATCTCATGACGTTTTCTAAATATATGTATTCAATAACACCATATATTTTTTTTTCGCCCTCCCCCATATTTCTTAGGTTGCGTACGCAACATACCTAAATATACCAACCGGTTATTTTGACAGTTGAAGAAATTTTCAAAAGAAACATCAAATTATTATATTCTGCGTATATTTGTGGATTTCAGCTAGTAGTCATTGCGTTTTAATATATTATTGACTATTATTGTAAACAGTTCAAATTACTTTTATTACATTGTTATTGTTTAGTTTAGCTATTCAGTTGTATAAATATAACTCCTTACAACTATACATTCTTGCTGATCTTTGTAAGTATACTTAGAATAAGTATTTTGATTATTTTATATGGAAAAATATATTTCGTATATTTTTCATCAGTTTCTATATTCAAAACAATATCACATTGTAAGCATTGCGTTGAGAAAAATAAAATCTGAATAATAAAAATTAATAATTGAACTTGTTACTTTTATTTTTGTATAATTTAATTTATTTTTATATTTTTTCCTAAAATTTTTTAAGAAAAATTACCTGTGTTCACAATCAATGTAAAAAATAAACGTTATTTTTTGTAAACAATAAATTTATTGAATTATATTTAATACTTTTCAAACACAAGGCATCCGGTCATTTTGACCGGTTGGTAAAAATAGGTATACAACAAATGTTGATAGTTCTAGTGGAAGTCTAGTTCAAAAAGTACTAAATTAGAAATGTGGTTTTTGGTAAAAATACCCTACTGTAATTTTTAATTAAAAGAAAAGCGAGAAGTGGTACTTTTAGTTCAGTTCGATTTAATTAATATTATTTGTGAGAGAGAATAAGATAGGCAAATTCAATTATTAATGAGTATCTGCACTTTCAAGCCAAAACTTTTTCCGAATAGAAAATCTGGATTTAAAGGATTTGTTATTAATATAGTCCAATCCAATTAACACGAAGATGTGCGCATTCGAGCGAAAAGTGGCACATTTCCGAGCGAGGGAGGCAAATGAAGCGCGACGCGGAGCGGCGCGCTTCATTTTCCCGAGATCGGAATGTGCCACTTTGAGCTTGAATGTGCACACTCGGTTTTAAGCACGATTCGCACTGATTTTAGTGAAAAAAATTGATAAATAATTTTTATCATTCCCTCTCACTCGTACTCATGAGTTTGGTGTATCTTTTCGCTCGCTCCCACTCATTGCTATGTTAAAAAGACGTTCTTCGAATATATAATCGATATATTTGCTGAACTAAATTAAATTTGTTGATTTAAAAAAGTTTAATTTATAAAATTCAATAAATACGAGGATGTGCGCATTCGAGCGAAAAGTGGCACATTTCCGAGCGAGGGAGGCAAATGAAGCGCGACGCGGAGCGGCGCGCTTCATTTTCCCGAGATCGGAAATGTGCCACTTTGAGCTCGAATGTGCACACTCGATTTTAAGCAAGATTCACAATTATTAACTTATTTTCTTAGACGGCTGACTTCAATTGTCGTATTTTCGTTAGCTGTGCTAAAATTCGCTAAAATTCGTTTTTTTCTATACATTCAATTAACCGAATTTTCGATTATCCGAATGAGCTGCAACAATAATTAGTCCGGATAACCGAGTTTCCACTGTATGTCGAGATGAATTCGTACACTTGCAAAAGTCGAAAGTGTTTCATTTAAATTGAATGGGTTTCGGCTACCGCAATGTGTTGTTGCAAAAATAGCCTCTAATGTTGTTGTTCTTCAACAATTAGTAGTTTATTAGACGGCGTTCACATGTATTCCGTGTAAGTTTCATACGTAATGGATAAAGGTACATACAAAAAATGCTAATCATTTTCTTGCCACAGCGCGGCGTATAATTTTCTTCCTAAGAAAGGTGATTCATATTTTACAAAAAAAATTGTTAAATATTTAAGATTTCGCGAGAAGTTTTTCGCATTTTCGGTTTATTGTAGTCAACATATTGTTTATTTAAATCAACAAATGTGAATTAAAAAGTGTGCCGCATGATTTTTAATTTTAATAAAAAAAAATTGTTTCACAAATTTTTCTCATTTTTACGATATTTGATTGGACCCTGTGTCAACCCGGTTGCATATTAAGGGTTGATTTTTTTTTACAATAAAGTACTAACTCTTGTGATGTCGTGACATAATTATCAATGTCCTAGAATGAAATCTTCGACGAAAAAAAAATTGTGAAAATTGATAATTTTGAAAAAAGCTCAATTTTGACCCCAAAAAAACCCATGTGGAGGAAAAAATAAAAATCTGAAATTTTTAGAAAATGTAGTCCATATCTTCGTTAATGAAGTTCAATTAGTGCCATTCTGTTATTTTCACCTCTTTAGGAAATATTATTTTTTTAAAAGTGCTACTTTTACCAATACATATAATCTGGGAGTTGGATAAGTTATAGAAGTTTTATTTCTTATTTAAACTATTAGAATTATGTCAATTTATGATAAAAATAATCAAGTGAAAGTCAAAATTTTCAAATTCTGGTACACCCCATTTGTTGATTTCATATGGAATGACCCTTATTTAAAAAAATTACATTTTAAATGTAATGTAATAAAAAATTTACAATACAATTATCTAAGATTTTTATTGTATTTAATTCAGCGCTAGGCACGTTGTTTATATACATCATAGAATGATTTGAAGATTTAATTTTTAATTATAGATAAGGCAAAACGTCCAGTGAATGACCGTTACGATATATAATATGTGTAACAATTAAACAAATTAATTTATATTCCCGATGTATTTATTTATGCAATATTGTATGTCTTCTTTTTCATTTAAGTGAAAGAAATAAAAGTAATAATGAAGTCGAGAGCTAAAATAATTATTTTATATTGCAGTTTGCAAGATTTCAATATAATGTTGAAGCTTTGAAGGACGCAATTAAAAAACCTGTGATTTCTAGAATACCAAAAGAAACTTTAATAAAAAAACTACAGAAACGTACAACTAAGCATAGTGTTTAAAATAAATTGTAGGATTTACTCGTTTTTAATAGGCGAATTAATTAATTAATCATTCACAGGGCTATACATCGGTCAATATTTGCACGAAAAGGTCATTTACTAAACTTCTCATTGTATGCTCTTTAATTTCACTAATTCATAAACGAAAATAGCATCTCATTTCAACTGTAACGGTTGTTTTGGCTTTATTAATTTGTTTACTGTTTTCTTTTTTATATCAAAATAACTTTCGATGCAACAAATCGGTCATTCACTGGGCGTTTTACCCTACTTAAAGAATTGCCAGTTCAAGAAAACCCTTTAATGCGTTTTTTATTTTCAAAAAAAAATAAACAAATAAGATCCTGCTTGATACATGCCCAAAAATTGTATAATAAATACAATTTACAAAAAATCAGGCAATGTATAAAAAAAACAGTTAAAAACATTGAAATTCTGTAATAAAAAAAAGTATGTCAGTCCAAAAGTCGCAAGTTCGGCCGAAATTTAAATTAACCCTCACGTATTCGATTGGTCTCGTAATAAGCCCCAATTAAACGGTTTAAATGTGCGAAAAAAAATCTTAATTTTAAAATTGAGTTAAATCTAACCTAAAATAATACGGTATTAAACTGAAAAGAAACCAATATGAAGATTTACTATTTTCAAAAGTCGAAATTTGACCTTCTGGATTGTTCCTTTAACCGATCATTGAGAACTTTTGAAGATTAAAATAAACTAAATCGGTTTTCTGCCAATAGTAATGACCTCTGAAATTAAATGCCGCCTCTCTACGCTTAAAGAAACGGGTTTAAGATGACCATCCACATACTTTAAAAGTCTTATACGAAATGTATGCAGTTAGATTTACATATTTAATTGTAATACAGCAATTACTTTATGAAAAGTACATTGAAATTAATCACAGGATGAAAGGAGCAGGGGTCTTCACGGAGTATAACAAGATTAACTAACAACAAACGCTTTAATGTAAGATTAGAAAATTAAACACTGTTTTAAAATTAAGATTTTTGTGTATTATGTATGATACGGGTTCTAATTTCAATAAACCAAGAGAAAAACAATTACGATGTGAATGCTCAGAATAGATATTCTAAAGTTATTCTGAGCGTAGAATTATACCATTATAAAACGATGCATTATTCATTTCAACGAAGTTAGGTACTACTAATTTTACTATTTTAATTTGCAAATACTATTAGATGTGCTTATCGACATTCTTCGACCCAGATATTCAATTGTGAAATTAACTAAATTATTTTGGGCTAACTTTTTCCATAAGTAATGTCCAAATATCAAGAGCGTTAAGGGAACAATATACAGGGTGGCCTCTCGATGATAGCTCGACGAGTAAATCTAAAATCTAGGTAAATATTTTGCTTTTCTTACAAAATGGCAGAACCCCGCTTTAAAAAATAATAAAATAAGAAATTTAAATTAATTTTTTAGTCCCTAGATGTAACTGTGCCGACAATTAAATGTCATCGTGTTTTGGGGCAAAGAGACAACACCATTTTCAAAAACAAATAACTTCGCCCACGATAAAGATAGAAGGACGCCCTTATTGGCTTTTCTTTCCCATTTTGCATGTAGAATTTAGATTTGCCCGTTAAGCTGTCATCAACGGGACATCCTGTATTTTAATTAAATATCAAGCTTCATTATTAAGAATTAAATTAGTAACCATAGCTACATCGTAAATAAACCAATTTATTTTGGTGCAAAATGTGAAATTCATTTATTTCCGTACTTAAATACATATCGTTGTTATTCACGTATTTTTAATTTTAATTTTGGAAATTTATAAACGTCATAAATAAAGTTTCTTAATTAGAAGAATAGAGTTATAGAGATTCTTTAAATATTTCCTGTTAGTGATTTCTAATGTGGCGTTTTAATGATTGAAAATTTATAATTTAAACTGTAAGATGCGTTTAGAGCTAAGAATAAACTAACAGAAGAACTTTGATTTTAGAATATCCAATCAGGACCTTAAAGTTTAGGACGAATCCTTGTTAGGTAGTTGGGGTGTAACTTACAGTTAGGGTTTGATGGCCAAACTTTCTTCAAAGTTGTGTGTGTGTGTGTTGTAAAGCCTGCGTGTTCTTTTTGAGGAATAGCATAATGTCAACCGAAAAGTTATTTCCCTAACTTAACCAAGTTCGGAACTGTTAAAAGCCTACAAGCACGAGTTTTCGCCGAATTTCTGTCAAAATTCAATAAAATCATATTGGAAAAAGGCCAGCTCTTGTTTGACAAAATTCATAATATTAGTTTTAGTTTAAATTTTCTTGAAAACTATTTGTAAACAAACATTGGTATCCCCTTTAGGCCATTACTAGATGATATAGTAATAGTCAATATTGTACGTTTGAAAATCGTGTTAAAAAAACAAATAAATTAACAGAATTTTTGACAATTTTGTTTTTTTTTTAAATATTTCTAGACAATTATAAATCGTTGAAATCGGAAAGAGAACTTTTCATTTCTTCCAAATTTAAATAAGGTCGTTATTTAAATTAACAAGGTTGTGCCGAAATGAGGGCAAATAATGACTGAAAAATTTTTTTGGGTGCGAAAAAAAGTGCCTCAAGAAAGTTTTTACACAATTAATTAATTTTAATAAAAAAATTAATAAGATGAAACTTTTATAAAATTAATAATTTTGATTCTTTTGTAATTAACTTGATTATTTTTAAAAATAATTCGAAATAATTATATATGGTTGAAATTTAAAAAAAATACGCAATTAAATACTGCAAAAATTATATGGGGTTCATATTTAAAATAACAAAGTTGGTGCCGAAATGGGGGCAAATAATAGTCCAAAATTTCCTTTTGATTTTACCATCGTAAAGTACACAAAAAAGTACTTTAAAAAGTTTTACAGAATTACTTTATCTGAACTAATAAGAAATCGAAAAAAATAAAATTTTTACAAAATTACTAATTTTGTGTTATTTTTTATAAATAACTACACATTTTTTTAAAGTAATCCCAAACAATGATGTATCATTTAAGATTAGAAAAAAAATAACTTTTTTATTTCTGTAAAAATAAAATGGGGTCGCTATTTGAAATAAAAAACTCGGTGCCAAAATGGGGCCAAATAATGGCCCAAAATTATTTCTGACTTCGCCATCGGAAAATATGCAATAAACGTGTCCCAAGAAAGTTTTTACAGAATTAATTTATCTCGACTAAGAAGAAATTCAGCAAAAAGGACTTTTCGTGAAAAGCCATCTATTTTGGTGGAAACTCCTGTTTAAGTGGAAACTCTTTTACATTTGAGAATGGTGTTTTTTGAATATCTCCGTTGTTCTTAAAGATTTTCCTAGACTGTTTGGTATCGTTGGAATTGTAAAAAAATAATCTTTTTAATGAGCGCAAAAATAAATACGGCGCCTACTTGATTTAAAGAAGTTAATACTGGTACCGGCAAAATTAAAGTCTGAGCGAAAAATCTATACTCACCATCGTAAAGAGCAGACAAAAGTGCCCCAAGAAAGTGTTTTTAAATTTAATTTATTTTAGTAAATAACAAAGTTACACCTATTTAAAGCTTAATGCGGTTGGAAACCAGGTATGTCCTAAGTGCTTTTAAAAAAATCATTCTTTCCTTTTTAAATATCAGTTATTTTTCAAATTTTTTTCTTAGACTGTTTGGTATTGTTGGAATCGTAATTAAATAACCTACTAGATGTAAAAAAATTAGTGCGATATCGACGTAATTAAAGACAAAGCGAAAATTTTAAACTCAAGCGTAAGGAACGAAAAAAAGTTCCCAAAAATTTCATGACCATCGGTGTCCGTTTATGAGAAGTTTTACTGTATATATCCCAATTGGTTTTTATTTAAAATCTGTAACTTGCTTTAAAGGAAAATGACAAAATTAAAAAAAATTCTAGTCATATTAATAATGAATTTATACTGAGACAGATTTCAAGTTCAATTACAAAAAAGAATAATAATAAAAGTGTTTAGGTCAAAAATACACCTGTCTTACGATTCGATGGGGCATTTAATGTGCGGTTTCCATTTAAAACTGAAGTAACATAAAAGCTTGTAAACAGACCGTTTAGAACAAGAATCGTTAGCTCTATCGCAACAGAAATGCAACATAAAAGCTAATGTTCGTATTGATCCATAAATAATCTAAAATTAATGCAGCTATGCAAACGACTGCGAATGACTCTATTTTCCATCTTCATTCATCTGTACCCACACTTTGAGAGCTTTAAATTTCAATAATAACACGTTAAACACCTTTATGGCGTGACGTATTTAAATACAAAATAATTTCACGGCAATTTCTTGATGAAAAAAGTAAAAAATTATGAAAAATAAGCGAAGCCCCAAGACGACCACGTGACTAACGGAGGGTTAATATGGGCTAATCCAATAAATACGAAGATGTGCGCATTCGAGCGAAAAGTGGCACATTTCCGAGCGAGGGAGGCAAATGAAGCGCGACGCGGAGCGGCGCGCTTCATTTTCCCGAGATCGGAATGTGCCACTTTGAGCTCGAATGCGCACACTCGGTTTTAAAGCACTTTTTGAAGAATAGATAAATTATTATCTATTAAAGTATACCATTAAGAATTAGTGAATATTAATTTTTTTAATTAGTAGAAAAAACTACATTTACAATTAGTGGAAATGTTAACTAATTAATTAGTCAATTTTTTTTTAAATCTTCAAATTTTGCGTTTTATTACAATAATTTTGAACTTGCCGTTTTGTGTTTGAAAACATCAGTCTTTTCTAAATATTTTGTATATTTAAACTACGATTCTTTTTAAATTTTGCCAAAATAAATCATTCAATAGTAACCTATAATCCAAATTTGGTTAACCTTAAACATGTAGTTTAAAAGTCGCGGGGGGTATATTTCGACCTTCATATCGGGAATCACTAATTCGCTAGTGATCCCAATACAAATTCAATAATTATCTAGTGAATTTTGAATTTGTGAAAAATGCACTAATTTAATTTTAGAGCGTAGTCGGTGTTATTTTTATTTTGGCTCTTTTATATTGTTAGAAAAATACGTCGGTTCTAATTCACCTTGCTAAATAACGGACCGGTATGCGCGATAGAAGTAATACTTCATTGTCGTTACTAAATTAAATATAACCGATTGGTATGTTGCTAGAGCAGTGGTTTCCAAACTATAAGTTACTGCGCTTACCTTAAAAAAAATCGACTCTCATGCCGCTTCCTCATTGTTCGCCTATTCCCCGATTTACACGATAGATAGGTTCCGTAGAAAAACGTGTAAATCGAAAAATGTATCTTTTAAATGGTTTTAATTTTTTTAAATCGTATAAAGGCGCAATCGTGTAAACTAAGTGGTGTATAAATTGAATAGTACGTGTAGTGTTTATTGTGGGTTAAAATCCGAGTATACAGTTAAACTTTATTCTATTCAACACCCTCTAAACCACTTATAGTGATCGAGCTATTCCTTGAATTTTCTTTCAACCAAACAGCACCAGATTTTGTCTCTTGGAATAGCTCGATCACTATAAGTGGTTTAAAGGGTGTTGAATAGAATAAAGTTTAACTGTACAATTTGGTCACGGGTAAATATGCACTTTTCCCTCGAATGTTTTTTTTTTTAAATCCAAAAATGAATGTAAATATATTTAATAAATACGAAAATGCGCACATTAGAGCGGAAAGTGGTACATTTTCCCGAGTTCCGAATGTGTCACGTAAAGATCGCACGTACACACGTGTTTTTAAGTTCGGTTCACAATAAATAATTAATTTTTTAAAATATTTAATCAAAAATTACCGTACCGTACTTACGTCAAAAGCACCAAGTCTATTTGAATGCATTTAAACTCGAAAATACATAAAAGTCAATTTAAATTTTTACTTTCTTGCACTATACAGTAAAACCTCAATTATCCGGACCTCAGTTATACGGTTTCGCGATTATCCGGATTGTCAACCGCGTTCGTTTTTTCCTGTTAAAACTGGACACCTCGTAATCGTGCTTAAAACCGAGTGTGCACATTCGAGCTCAAAGTGGCACATTCCGATCTCGGGAAAATGAAGCGCGCCGCTCCGCGTCGCGCTTCATTTGCCTCCCTCGCTCGGAAATGTGCCACTTTTCGCTCGAATGCGCACATCCTCGTATTCATTGAATTTCTCTATATTAGTCAGCTCTCTTTCCAATCAAAAACTTAAATTCAGATTTTCTGAGATTGTTTCTGACTTTTTGGAAAGTCAAGCGTTCGTTGGTACACCCTGTATATCATAATACCAGTAAATGCCGTTCTATTCGTCGCTTAAATCAAATAATGTAATATATGTATAATTATTATGTGCAATAAATATTGATGTATAATAATACATGTATAGGTACTATGTATATAATGTTCCTTTCCAATTTTCACTTATAATACAATTCTTATTTAATTATAATTATATCTATTTGAATAATATATAAAAAGATAGTGTAATTTTTTCATATTTTAAATTTAGTTAGTTTTTATCGATTAGCTTTATTAAGTGAATATTAATTTTTTCTTATAAATTTTACATTTTTTTTATGTAAAAGTTTTATATAACTGGGATAAAATAGAAGAAAGTTTTTTTAAGCTTCATTGGGGTGTTGCTTAAGTATGTAAAAGTATAAGTTGGTATTCTTTGGGTTGAATATTAGTTTATACTACAAAATTTGGTTAAATTGTATACATGAGTTGCTGTTGGGGCGGCGATTTGTGCATAATTGGCAGTAATTTAACTAAATTCTGCATTAGTCCTCGGGGAGACACCGTTTTTTTTTGAAAAAAAAAATCTGATTAGTGCTTAAGTTTTTCTATTGAGACATTTTTGCTGAAACATTATTTCTCAGATAGTTAGAGGGGGAAATCGCTACAGCTATCTCTCGATTTACACCCTACTTGTTTTACGCTGTTTACAAAAATAAAAATTCTAAAAATGTTTAAATATGAAAATTACTTAAAATATAAATAAATTTTTTGATTTACACTTTTTTCTCCGCTTTTAATTAAAATCTGCAATAAACACTAAACTTTTCCCTCGATTTACACGCTACTTGTTTTACACGATTTCGCTTTTACACAATTTACCAAAATGGAAATTCAAAAAATTAAAATTAAATTAAATTAGATCTATTTCTTGTTTGAAAAAGGTTAGATATTTTATTCCTTTTGATAAGTCATCAAAGTGGTCTCCCGCACGCCTAATTATAGCGAGCCTGATAATAATATTTTCGGGTGTACTTTCGAATGTTTACTAATTCCCATTTTTGATTCATTAAATTTGTATTTGAGTCAATTTTCTGAAGTGGGCCACTAAAAATCAACTAATTGATTTTTATATTATCTTTTGCAGATTGTTGAAGGTTTATATGTCAAAATTAATGTCTCCAAATATTTTTGGGTAATTTTCATTTTTCTGAAAATTATAAACAAATTAGTTTTAAGGCACATTTTGTAAACACTGTTGTAATAAGTCTTCATTTATGGATTAAATCAATTTTTAAATATAAAAAAATATTTATATGTTACATATAAATTTTAGAATGACTTGGGTGGGGTATGTTAAAATAAAGGTCGGGAAAAAAGAGTCGAAATTCGGAAAAAGTTATAGTATTTTTTTTCATGTACGATGAAAAAATACTTTTCAACGTCTCTTATCGATAATTTTTACCAAAAAAATTAATGAAAAATTTTTATCATTCCCTCTCACTCGTACTTATGAGTTTGTTGTATCTTTTCGCTCGCTCCCACTCATTGCTATGGTAAAAATACGTTTTTCGTATATATAATCGATATATTATATTTGCTGAAATAAATTAAATTTGTTGATTTAAAAGAAAGTTTAATTTACAAAATTCTGTAAATACGAGGCTGTGCGCATTCGAGCGAAAAGTGGCACATTTCCGAGCGAGGGAGGCAAATGAAGCGCGACGCGGAGCGGCGCGCTTCATTTTCCCGAGATCGGAATGTGCCACTTTGAGCTCGAATGTGCACACTCGGTTTTAAGCAGGATTGCCAAGCATCCCGTTTGATTAGGAAAAAAAATGGCCACGTTATATATTATCCGCACTTATCAAAAATTTCAACTTTTGGACTCGACAGCTATCTATCTTCTATGCACCAATAAAATTTAATAAATCATAATAAAAGTGATATTGTTTTATTTATACTCTGGAAAAAGTATGTAGAAAATGTATTGATAGATCATCGACTATCAAATTATTGTTTATAAAAATAACAAATTATTTCGAAACTTATGTTTAATGAAATCCGATTCAATTTGAATAAAAGATGAAGATAAATATAAGCATGAACGTTACATAAAAAAACTAAACTATGTCACGATAGTTTAATTCATTATTCATCAATATATTGAACAGTTAGAGCACCTCAACTATAACTTATATCAAGTTGTTTTCTTGGATATCTGCCAAGTTTGCGATTTATTAGATGAAATTTTATAGACAAACAAAGTTTTTATTACCAACGTCCACATCGCACTGGTAACCCAAATAATCTTTAACTGAAGAAATGTAAGTACCGCGTATATGTGTAAGCAATTTTGTAAAATGAATTGTATCTTTAAAATTAATCTTAGGAGTACTTTGAAGTTTCGACGTTTTTACTTCGGCACTTCCACCTATTTATTTTCTATTTTCTCGGAGAAAACTTTGAACTAAAGGCGCCAATTTTTTTACTTGCAAAAGTTAATTGTTTTGTGATAGTCCGAAAAGAAAAAATTATTAGCGCGCTTTTCTCTGCACCTTGAATACGATTGCAAATTGGACACTGTCCAAGCGCAACTAAAAAATTAAAATCGCTCTATGTTTTATGAATCCTTTCATTATTTACAGATGGGGGTCAGGTTAAAAACAACTAATAATAGAATTTAAAGTTTTTCGGAAAAGTTGTAATAAAATTAATTATACGAATGTCAACCGGGAATGATGGCTGGGAATGGAAAGCAAAATTATCTGCATTCGAAAAAGTTAATTAATTTTATACGAGAGTCATTATCAATTTCCTAATTCGATAGAAAAGTGTCATTAGTTCTACAAACGGACGTATTAAATAGTCGTCTCGTTTTAATTTAATGGGACATCGAAATTTTTCGGAATAATTGTGATATTAGTCGGACTATTTGTTACAGTAAGCTCCCGATAATTTGGAACTGTGGAATTCTATTAAAAATCGTACAATCGATTAAGTATATTTTTTATAAAAAATTACACTAAAACTGTTTTTTTTTATTGTTGGAAAAATGTAAATAGTATTTAATTAATAATCAATTAAAAATTATAAATAAATAGTAAAGTTAAATACGTTATAAACTAAATTTATTAGTTAGCTATTAGAAAGTCCCTTGTCCGCTTTATAATTGTTGTGTTAAATATATTAAAAAAATTACATCTAGAAAACCGTATTTTCGGAAATTTTTTATTGTTAACACCGGATTGAAGCAACTTAAAATATGGCTTATTGCCACTTATTAAATTTGTAACCACAAAATTAATTCGTCTTGGAAATAAAAATGTTTATTATCGTAAAAGAAAAGATCGAAAATGAGGTCACCTGGTGTAATAAAATTTTTATTAAATGAACAACCCCAACAGAAAGTAATTTCGTGCGGATTAAAGAAAAGCACAAAAATTTCATTTACAAATAACGAAACGGTCGAAGAGACTTGCGATGTTTGTGCAAAGCAAACAATTTTTATTTTGCTGTTTTCGTTTTATTAAAAAAAACAAATATTGGCCATCAAACGTAAAAACCTTGTGAAATTGAATTCTTACTGATTAATTTTTAATCCATATAAGTTTTTAAATGGATTGTTTCGTAAACTACAAATACATCTGATGTCTGTTGTCTTTGTAGAAACCGACAAAAAATAATCATTTATTATTTCTGAAGCTATTTACAAAAATTTTAAAAACAATATGATACGTAGACTATTAATTGGTCTTTATAAACAACCAGTAAAATAGTTAAAAAAATCTAACTTCCCCTCGAAGAGCAGGGGAGCTCCAAATACAAGCACAAATGTAATACATTTCATTTACTTATGTTAAAAAACGAAAATTTTTAAAAACGCGAATTAAAAAAAATTATTGTACCTAGACTATTAACCCCTTGACATACAATGACGTCTAGGAGATGTCAATCGTTTAGAGTGTCATTATAGATTTTGACGTCTCTAAGACGTCAAGAACTGTATTCAATTTGGTTCCGAAAAAGGTTTGTTTTCAACAATAATTTTGTTAAAAGGCACAACATTGGCGATTTGGGAATTTTGTTATTAATATAATTCTGTAATATTTAATTGCGAATTGTCAGAGAGTAAATTAATTCTTGTAAAGTGTGCTTAAAGCCGAGTGTGCGCATTCGAGCTCAAAGTGGCACATTTCCGATCTCGGGAAAGTGAAGCGCGCCGCTCCGCGTCGCGCTTCATTTGCTTCCCTCGCTCGAAAATGTGCCACTTTTCGCTCGAACGCGCACATCTTCGTTTTTGTTCAATTTGTTTAAATTACTTTTTGGATTTAAAAAGGAAATAGCAATGTATTTAAATAAAACGACATATGCGCAGTAACATATAGTTTGATAACCACTGGTCTAGCTATACACAAGCGCAACATAGCGCGTTGTTATATTTAATTTAGTCGCGCCAAAGAAGTATTACTTTTAACGTGGGTACATAAGTACATGCACCGTTTTTTTTTTACATAGAATGAAATTCAGTTTTAAACATTTAGCAAAATTATGAAAGTAAACGCGAAGAATAAATTATTTTAAGTTTTTAGACAACTCAAATTAAATAAATTAATAACTTGGAAAATTTTTAAAATATATTTAAGAACTTTAGAAATTTTTAATTATCAATTTTTTGTATAACACAAATTGAATAAAACAAAACTTTATTCGGTAAATTTAAAAGGAAATTTTGATGAAAAATTATTATGTATTTTCAGAAAACTCAAATAGAGTAAATACAGAATTTGTGGTTTTCAAAAACTTTGAAGATCATTAATTTACTCAAATAAAATTAATATTGGAGAAAACTCAATAAATAAATTATCTTAATTGTTCAGAAATATTAAATTTATAAAATTAAATACAGTCAAACCTCGATACGTCGAAGTTGAAGAGAAACTAAAAATAATTCGCGTTATCAAAAATTCGAGCTATCGATATAAAAATATTTTTTAGTTTACGTTTTTAAAATTTACTTATTGTTTGTTTTTTCTTAATAATTTCCTAGTGATTTCTTGCTAAAACCTAAATCTTGTGTCTTGAACAAGTTGTAATTAGGCTTCATTTATGGAATAATTCAATTTTTAAATATAAAAAATATTTATATGTTATATATTATATGCATCAAAATTTTAGAATGACTTAGGTGGGGAATGTTAAAAAAAGATTGGGAAACACTGCTCTACATATTTCAAAATATTTTAAAACTATTAATTATTTATTTTATGTTATTTGTGTATGCTCATAACAATTAAGTTGAGCCAAATTAATAGTTTTTTTCGGACTCATCAAATTCGGTTTTTTTTGTATGTCAAAGGGTTAATTGATCTTTATAAATAACCAGAAAAATAAATAAAAAAATCTAACTTCCCCTCGAAGAGCAGGGGAGCTCCGAATACAAGTGCAAATGTAATAAATTTAATATAGCTATAGTAAAAATCGACGATTTTGAAAAATGCGAATTAAAAAAAATTATTGTACTACGTACACTATTAATTGGTCTTTATAAACAACCAGAAAAATATTTAAAAAAAATCTAACTTCCCCTCGAAGAGCAGGGGAGCTCCGAAAGCAAGTGCAAATGTACGAAATTTAATTTACTTATGTTAAAAAACAGATATTTTAAAAAACGCAAATTAAAAAAAAATATTGTACGTAGACTATTAATTGATCTTTATAAACAACCAGAAAAATAGTTATAAAAATGTAACTAACTCTCAAAGACCAGGGGAGCTCCGAATGCAAGTGCAAATGTAATAAATTTAATTTGCCTATGTTAAAAAAGTTTTTTAATTAGTACCGTAAATTATATGGATTATACACCTATAAATAATCGGATAAAGTAAGTCACCGAATCCAGACATAAAATTTAAATAACCCTACCATATCGTGTTTATTCAATCCATTAAGCCTATAAAAACAATCTTCCTCTACCGTAACTAATGGCCTATCGCCCCTCGTAACATATCCCTTAATGCACTTAAAAAGGGACCGCTGCATGTGCGGTCGATGGTCATTAAGTAAAATTGAACTTGATTTGAGTAAATAAATTGGGAAAAATGGGCAAACGAAATTACCGCATGGTATGAAAATTCGCAGCATTAGGCCGCGATTTTCAACGAACCTGCTGCAATCTGCAAATAACGTAGTATCGATTTCAATCCGTTCTACTTTCCGCTTTCGGCGGTTCTTTGTGAAACGCAGGAGTCCGTTGGAAATGCGATTTATGGATTGTAAAAACGAAATCCCAAGACCCTTGATTACGTTCTGAATTATTATTGTTATTAAAGCCATCCAAAAAATCTGCTAAAATTGTAGAAAAGTAAACGGAGAAAATCTTAGCGAAAAATGCACGCTAAACACTTTGTACGTCGTACCTTTAGGATTTTTCAAACTTCTAAATTGAAGCTTCAATTATTAATGTTATTTAATTTTTTTAAAATGCATGGTTCTTGTGAGACTCGAACTTATCCCACGGGGGCGAAGCCGCGGGCAACAGCTGGTAATAAATATAATTATGTCGGGCCATTTTTAAAAAATATAACGTCTAGATAATTACACAGGGTGTACGCCGAATAAGTAGGTACTGGAACTTAACCCACTTGTAAATGACCCCAAATTGAACAAAAACTTACACCCATGTGAAGGGTGCTTATGACGAGATTCAATAAATTGAATATATTGTACGTGCATTAGTAAAACATGATCTACCTTTCCGTCGATTATTTTCTCGATCAATTGGATGCTGCACTACATAATTAAACACAAAGTACCTTTTATTATTTGTTCTGCAATAATTAAAACACAATTGAACGCGATTACTGGTACGTTGCAACAAAGCAAATAACGAAAATATTTTCTTTAAATTAACCGATTTCCTTATCTTTATCGCAACCGTGACGAAGTAGACAAAAAAACTGGATTCTAGAAAACAGGTAAATAACAGCTGTGCACGTACACATTTTTAAAACATGAAAATTTTGAAATATACAGGGTGTACGCCAAATTAGTACTGGAACCTGGCCCATTTATAAATGACCCTAAACTGAACAAACACATACTCCATGTCAAGTGGCCTTATGTGGAATATTTTTGAGTTAGGATCTGGCAAACTTTAATTTTAAAATGTGTAATAAACACCTAATTATTTAGAATATTACGAAAAAGTTTGTTCAAGTGTGTTATAACAATGTCATTAAAGCTATATGCCGAAATATGTTTTTTTTTTGAAAAATCAACGGAACCATCGAAATCGGGAATCAAATATGGATTGAAATTTGGGAAATAAGGCTTGATAACAATTAAAACTAAAATTATTTATCTTCTGTAGGGGAACCTGTTGTACTTTGGCCCTTTTTTCACTTGTAATTTTTTTTAAATTGTATATGGGTCATTCCATATGAAATCAACAAATTTGAATTGAAAAGTGTGCCGCATGATTTTTAATTTTAATAAAAAAAAATTGTAGATGATCTTTGTGGTGCCAGAAACGCCAAACCACCACCATTTATTTTTTTTTATTGTATAACTTCTGAACAGTGCCCATCTGAAGTCAAAAATTGGGTCAATTTCATATTTGTACATAATGGGCTGTGGCTTTTTATTTAGAACAGGTATTGAAATGGTTCTTTTTTTATTTGAAAGGGTCATAAATGTGCATTTTATATAATACGATAAAATTAAACTAAAACAATTAGGAACAAGATAGTGACCATCCAACATTTCCACAATTTTTTCTCATTTTTGCGATATTTGATTGGACGCTGTGTCAACCCTGTTGCATATTAAGGGTTGATTTGTTTTTACAATAAAGTACTAAACCTTGTGATGTCGTGACATAATTATAATTGTCCTAGAATAAAATCTTGTACGAAAAAAAAATGGTGAACATTGATAATTTTGAAAAAAGTTCAACTTTGACCCCAAAAGAAGCCAAGTGGAGGAAGAAATAACAATCTGAAATTTTCAGGAAATATAGTCTATATCTTCGTTAATTATGTCCAATTAGTGCGGTTCTGTTATTTTCACCTCTTTAGGAAATATGATTTTTTTAAAAGTACTACTTTTACAAATAAATAAGAAAATAATCTGGGAGTTTGACAATTTATAGAAGTTTTATAACTTATTTAAACCATTAGAATTAAGTCAATTTATGATAAAAATAATCAAATAAAAGTCAACATTTTCAAATTCTGTTAATTATTAAAAATAATATAATAACAATAAAAAACACACGGTCATCGTTTTGTCCCCATCTCAAATAAGAAATTAAAAGTGCGACGATATTGTAGCTCAGAAAATCTCAAGATAGTAAAAATTTGTAATGAAAAATAAATAATGTATACCTAGGGTGGGTGTACCAGTCCCAAACCAGGTACCAGTAGTTGACCATTCGCAAGTTCTATTGAATAAAGAAATGCGGGCATTTTTGAAGAATATAACTGTTTTGTTACGTGCCCCCTAGACTGTTAACAACCTTTCAAACATATTTTAAAAATTTAGTGCTTATTTAAGAGCCATGAGCGCAGTAGTCAACCTTACGCTTAACTGGTTTGAGACTGGTACACCCACCCTACATGAGGTGATGTACCTTGGCTCTATTCACATTAAGCAAAATAAAACTCATTGTTCTATGAAAACTATATATTTATTTTTGGATTATAAGAACTACTAATGTTCTCCTTTGAGATGACATTAAAATTGTTTCAAAAATTAACAAAACTCTTCTCGTATACTAAAATTTCACATACTTAATGGTTAACTTTGTAAAAAATTTAAATTTTTCGCTAGACTTGCGAAGCATATTATCTGAAGCAAAATAAAAAAAATAAGAATTTATAACAAAAGTACATCTAAATTTTTATTTATTGCACGTTGATCTTAGGACCAAGGTACAATTTATTGACAGTGCCCGAGGTACAACACACCGACCCTTGATGTTTAAACTCAAAAATAAAATTAAAGATTATGCTGTGCCAAAATCAGACCACTACTATGCAAACATTAATAAATAATCTTTCTATTACGATGAGTCATTTGTTATTAGGTAATAAAAATCAATAAGATATTTAAGTAAAAAGAATATAAAGACTTACTTTTTTTCGATTAAAAATTTCAATTGATCTAATACATTAACAAAGTACATTTCGCCAGCTGCTGCTAACTTTACGTTAATGTCTGTCAATGTGGCATTTGAAATATCGAAAATTATGGGTCACGAAAGCCCGCAAATATTAAAAAAATTTAAATTACCCTAGGTACAAAGGGACCAAGGTACAACAAGTTCCCCATAACACTTTTCAAACAAAAAATAAATCTAAATTTATTCGACTTTTATTTTTTTGAATTGCAGAATAGGAAATTAATATAGGCAAAGCCAATAAATACGAAGATGTGCTCATTCGAGCGAAAAGTGGCACATTTCCGAGCGAGGGAGGCAAATGAAGCGCGACGCGGAGCGGCGCGCTTCATTTTCCCGAGATCGGAATGTGCCACTTTGAGCTCGAATGTGCACACTCGGTTTTAAGCACCATTCATAATAATTTAAGCCGAAAAATTAATTAAGCAATTTTAATCGTTTCCCTCTCACTTGCACTTACGAGATTCTTGTATCTTTTCGCTCCCTTCCACTCATTGCTATTGTAAATACATTTCTTGAACATAAAATCGGTATTTACTAAACTAAATGAGTTATTTTCATTTGAAAGAGCATACGACAAAGTAGACAAACTTAATAAACACGAGGATGTGCGCATTCGAGCGAAAAGTGGCACATTTCCGAGCGAGGGAGGCAAATGAAGCGCGACGCGGAGCGGCGCGCTTCATTTTCCCGAGACCGGAATGTGCCACTTTTCGCTCGAATGTGCACACTCGGTTTTAAGCACCATTCATAATAATTTAAGCCGAAAAATTAATTAAACAATTTTAATCGTTCCCTCTCACTTGCACTTACGAGATTCTTGTATCTTTTCGCTCCCTTCCACTCATTGCTATTGTAAATACATTTCTTGAACATAAAATCGACATTTACTAAACTAAATGAGTCATTTTCATTTGAAAGAGCGTACGATAAAGTAGACAAACTTAATAAACACGAGGATGTGCGCGTTCGAGCGAAAAGTGGCACATTTCCGAGCGAGGGAGGCAAATGAAGCGCGACGCGGAGCGGCGCGCTTCATTTTCCCGAGATCGGAAATGTGCCACTTTGAGCTCGAATGCGCACACTCGGTTTTAAGCACTATTCACAATAATTAATTTACTTTCTTAGGCGCCTAACTTCGTTTCGTTAAAATAAGTAACTTTCGTGACACTTAAAAAACTGAAATTCGAACTAAAATTTTGTTCAAAATAATCGCAAAATAAAATATTGAGAAGCACCGACCCAAGAAAATGATACACGTGAACGAAGTCGGTCTTTATTCTCATTTCGGTTAAATTTGTTCGTTATTAAAGTTGATATCTTCAGTTTTCACAGATATGATTTTCTCTTAATATTTATTCACCCCAACTAATTTTAGAACCCCTCTTTTTTTCGCCTAGTCACTAAGATTCACGTAATAAATTGCAATTTTGTAGGGAAAGCCAATAAAGAGAGGGCGCTGTTTTTTTAGGCCCAGTTTTACAGCTCATAAACTTACAAGGGTGAGATCATTAACAAAGCTTTATAATTACTTATACAAATGATTGCGAGAGCCTTTAATTTATCTTCCACAAACCCTAGTAATTATTAACGCGAAACCTGACGCTGATTGATATCTAAACGTTGAAGTAAAAGTAAAAAATTAGTCTCGAAGTTACGCCTTCCATTTATTATTTTTCTTGGTTTTGGTATTTTAATCGTTCAAAATTAGGAACCCGTTCGTTAGATTATTGTGCAAGCGTCCAGATCGAAGATTTCGATTTAGCACCTAATGTGTTTGATTAGTTATCGACTATATGTATTTATAAAAGTTTATTTTTTGTATAATACGAGCGTTCTCCTAAAATTAATCAACTCCTACGCGAATTGATCAAAGGTTTCGAAACGAGGAATTAGATTTATATTCTTTCAAATACACTTTTACGTGTTTACCGAGAATAGTGTGCCTTTTTATGTGATTATCGGCGACTTCATCGAGGCGTAAGGGTTGTAAGAGTCATTTACGATGGGAAAATGGATATGAAAAGCCCCAGCACAGCTTTTAATAATTTATTACATACGTTTTATGCTTTTCGTGGAAAGCTCGTTACTTTTGCGTTTTTAAAATTTTGTTTCTGTCAGAGAATGATAAAAAATTAGAAGCAGTTACACTTTACTAAATTACTTCTATTATTTTTTTAGAACGAACAAATTGCAAAAAAACTTTTCTTTTTTTGTAATTGTTTTGTTATAAAAGTGCTGCATCGAAATTTTTGTGCTTTGTATATTGTTCGGCAAAAGCGTTCACATACGTCTGTTTTTTCGCAATTAAAATTTCCGAATTGTTTTATTAAATTGGTTTGTGTTTGCACTTAATTGTATATGTTTATAAGTTTTAATTTTTTTTTTAATTAAAAACTGCTGTAATGTGTAATTTCTGCAGTAAACCGCTGGTGAGGGGGTTGGTATGTTAATTGACACGTATTGCATTTTAATAAGTAATGTAAATAAAAAATGTCTAAAGCACGAACGAATTTAATTCAAAAAAAGAAATTCCTTAGAAAATTCTATAGATTCTTTCCGTAAAGTATTCCATTCTAAATTGTTGTTAGAGAATTTATTTTCAACAAAATAATTCTTTCGAGAATTTGTTTAGAAACTAAGTTAGGAACCCATAAAAACTGTGAACAAATGTAGGAACAATATAAAATCGGAAACTGGACTAAAGACTCCGCAATTGCACGAAACCAATTAGATAATTCTATGCTACATAGTATACAGGGTGATCCAGAACTATGGTATTAAACTTCTAGGAGTTATTCGGTGCAATAATAGAAGACATTTAAGTAGAAAAACCCATGTCCGAAAATGTCTCCTTAAGACACTACAGCCCCTAGAAGTTTGACCCCATAGTTCTAAATCACCCTGTATAATAATAAATATTCATACAAATTGAAATTGAATACTCATTTTTTAAACTACATTTTAATGCTACTATGTTTTTATATACAATAGTTTTTATTAAACGGTTTTGTAATGACTTCTTTTCAAAAATATTATTTAAGGTTAACACATAGAAGCTTATAATTAAAAAATAGCACTTTTGTGGATTTTTATGATCAATACAAAACCAGCTGTAAGGTAAAAGTCCCTATTATGAGACGATGTCCCGATTTATGATACATTACGTGAATACATTAATTTATTCAAAAAGTACACAATAATCTTTTTAAAAAATACAAAGAATACATAACTTCATCAATTTTGAAAGCAATTTACTAAGTTTGCAGTTATTCTTTTGTTATTGTAATAAGAAAAAATATAAAAGTACCTATAAGCGGTTTGACATTTGCACTTGAATACACGCTCTGAGCAAAGTTGGGCGACAACGACTATTCAATTTTTCAGTCGCGTTAAATTTAATTGCCACTTCTATTTACATATGTGCATTATATGATATTTGAAAGCTAATGAGTATTAGATTTCAATTCTATAAGCATTTATGCTATTTTATGACTATTTTATGACTATTTTCGACTGTATCATTAACACCTACACTTATAAACTTGGACGTACCGGTTATTTGAGACATTTAAGAGTGTATCGCGCAATAGGGACATACTATTTTGCTTGTCCGGACTTCAAGAGACAGTTTACATTTATAAGTTTTTAAATAAAAGGGTGGCGCAAAAAAACAGACAATTTTTTTTTGTAGTCTCGAAGAAAAAAATGTTAGTTTTTGATGTTTTAAGAGTACCTCCAAAGGGCAGCTCAATAAAAAAATTTTAAGAGGTCGCTCAAAATTTTTTAAAATTTCAAAATCCGTCAAAATACAATTTTTTTTAAATTTTTTTTCTCGTTACGGTATAATTTTATAGACAAACAAAAAATAAGTTTCTGAAAGTTTCAATTTAAAATTTGAGTTTTAAAAGGTCGCTCAGAATTTTTTTTTATTTATTAGTGCATCACTTTGGATTTTTTCGAGCGACATTTTAATATTAAAATTAAAATTTCATACATTTTTTCCATTATTTATTAAAATAATAAACAAAAATTCACCACGAGATGAACTGAAAATGAAACACATGACAAAAAAACAAAATTTTATTAAAAGTGCGTATTAAATTTGCTTTATTAGCATTGGGATATAATCCAAAGTGATGTACTAATAAATAAAAAAAATTCTGAGCGACCTTTTAAAACTCAAATTTTAAATTGAAACTTTCAGAAACTTATTTTTGTTTGTCTATAAAATTATATTATAACCCGAAAAAAATTGCAACAGAAAAAAGAAAATTAATAGAACAGGTTAAAAGCTGCAAAAAAATTAAAGAAGAAAAAGAAATTTGATCTTACGATAATTTTCGTTGATTAGTCGTTTAATTTACAAAAATTTAATGATTTGTTGTCCTAAATTGATTTTTTTAACTGTCTCAATAATGGGAACCTGCATCATGAGACACTGGGGCCATACACCTTTAAAGTGTCTCATAAATAAGGACACAGCGGTTCCCATTACAAAAGCTTATTTTGAAGTATTTTTAAATTAATATTTAGTGCAAACTCAAAATATTAATATAAAAATGATAAAACATATGTATCATTTAATTTAAATTGTGTTTTACACTAAAACTGATTAAATAATAGCGCTAATGTTTGACCTACCTAGAAATGTGTCTCATAATAGGGACTTTTACCTTATTCCAGAAACTGTATAAAATTTTGTAACAGCTCGCCCACGTGCAGATTTTAACGCTTATCGTAAGTAGTAACTTTTTAAGTTACCCCCAACTACTAAATTTAGGAAAATATTTATTTTTTTCCATTTTTAAATTAAATTCTGTTGAACTAATAAATTGTCAGTGGCAATATTTTAAATAAGTGGAAGTAATTCGTGCGATTTTCTAAGAATGCATTCCTACATGCAGATTAATTAATTAATTACAACGCGGAGAAAGCATTACAGAAAGTAATTCGAGTGTAAAGTTAACGTACGATTATAAAGAGATGTGCATAATTTTAGAATAATTCGTTAGGTATTAAAAATCTCTAATCACTTTATTTTGTAACCGGAAACGCCTTGAAAAGTTTTAGTTTCCTACTTAATTAACAAATCACTTTGTTGGTATAACTAAATTAATAATGGTGTTGTGGATTTTATAATCATCGTGTGGTTTTTAAATGATTATATCGATCTCTTGTGATTCATCTTTAATTTATTGCGGAATTGAAAAAATCATTTTTGCATAAGCAACATTGAATGGTAAGTTCGTAGAAATTCTACTTCTGTTGAATAAATAATGAGTGAGAATTCTCAATTAATCGTTTAGGTATGATGCATAGGAATTTACAGTAGTGTTTAGCTTACTTGATTATTTCCAAAATAATAAAGCTTTAAAATAAATTGTAGGTAAATAAACACCGTATACCTACTGTAATTTATAAAATCACCTTAAAGAAATATACAATACTGTGATTAAGTTTTTAAAAATGCTTCCTACCGTCTTTTTCCAAAAATAAGACACTGTCTTACTATTTTTTTTTGGTCCAAAATACGTGCTAGGGCTTAATTTTTGGGTGGAGGGCCAAAATAAAAGTATATTTATATTTTTTTATTTAATATTTATTTTACACAGAATCATTTCTCTGAAATACGAGTGTTGGGGAAGCTAAACATATTATTATTTACACTTAATAAAACAACAGCATTTTTTAACGAATTATTTTTTTGCATTTTTTATCTAGCGCTTATTTTCGGAGAATGTCTTATTTTCGGAAAAAGACGGTAGTACAATAAAATCAGCAAAATAGTACATAAAGTGTGTTTATACATGGAGAAAAAAATATCGTCAAAATAATCATACGTATCCCTATTTTAGCTATCCAAATCCTCAAATTGACTGTACAGTTACCTACACGAGGGAAACTGCACACGTTCACGAGAGTTCTTCCTTGAACGCTTGAATCAAATAAATGGATCCTTATTATAAGTATAATATGTAGCGCTGTTTTGTTGATACTATGAACTGTCAAATTAACCTATAAATATTATTAAATTAGCCAATCGAACCGTTGTTCTGACAATATGTCATTTGAGGATACGTTAGATAGTTATTTTAACGATATTTTTTCTCCGTGTAGTAGTAAAATTTGTTTATTGTATGTTAGATGAAATATTCGTCTTCACGATTTATTTATTTTGAATATAATATAACTAAAAATGTTGACGCAAATACAATCTGAAACACAAACACATTGAAAGAGGCTGTGAATAAGTCCTTGGAAATCACAATAACCATTTAGTTAAAAATGTACAAGCTACAATAAAAATGCAATATTATTATTTCAAAAATACACTACGGGCTGTTAGGGTAAGGTAGATTGTTTTTGTAATTTAAGCGAAGAGAAATATTTTTTCAAACTCTTAAAAAAAATAAAATGATTAATACCAACATTAATATTAGATCTCTTGTCATTTTTTATAGAGAAAAAGGAAAAACCTTTTTTTCAATAGCAGATATGTTTTAATTAAAACAAAGTAGAGTATATGCTTATATGTTGCCATTACTTTAAAGAAGGTAATAATGAAGATAAACACGTTGTGGGGCCCTAAGATATTAATAACATCTGACGAAAAATTCGCAGATTAACAACCACTGATTTTGTTTCAAAATTAAAACAATTTAATAGCAAGGAAGTAGATTCTTCGTTAATGAGAAAAAATAAATTATAATAATTATAATTCATGTGTTGCAAGGAGCAAGTCGCTACTAACTAAAGTGTATAGAAACAAGAGGCTGGAATTTGCAAAAAAAACGTAAATAAAGATATCAAATTTTGGAAAAAAGTTATTTTTATAGACAAAAGTAAGTTTTATGCATACAACATGATATGCGACGCAAAAAAG
This sequence comes from Sinopyrophorus schimmeli, assembly GCA_036325965.1. Taxonomy (NCBI): domain Eukaryota; kingdom Metazoa; phylum Arthropoda; class Insecta; order Coleoptera; family Elateridae; genus Sinopyrophorus; species Sinopyrophorus schimmeli. The sequence continues at coordinate 84,402 of JARFIZ010000012.1, read as the reverse complement.
TAGGAAAAAAATTAAATAATGCCCTAAATTTAAAAAATATTATGGCAACAGTTAAGCATAGTGCTAAGAACGTTATGGTGTGGGGCTCTTTGAATTACAATGGGGTTGGTAATTTAGTTTTTATAAACAAACTTAATAAATATGTTTATCTGACTATTTAGAAAAAAAATGTAAATAATCGGCCCTAAAACTTGGTATGCAAGAGGTTTTTTAATTTTACCAATTTAATGTTCTCAAGGATAAAGCTTGGAAAGTTGGAATGGCGTTGTTATATAATTGCTCACATGCACTCAGAATACAGATCTTAACGCCACCGAGCATCTTTGAATTGATTTTGAAAAAAAAAATCGAAAATGTAATAAACGAACAGGCATTGTAAACCTTAAAACATTTATAGAAAAAGAATGAAATAATATATCTAATTTTATTACTAAAAAATTGTAAAAAATCCATGTTAAAGCAATTAAGGGATGCAATTAAACATAAGGGATATAACACTAAGCATTAGGTAAAATTTTGCAAATTTACTAGTTTTTATACAATTTTAGAAGAGAACAATGTAGATTTCCAAAAACTTTTTCACACCTGTTCAAGCAGCACTTAAACTTTATATGTAATTTTTGCAATAATAGTTTAATAATGTGTTTAAATTATTAGTGTAATATGTTTAATATTGTTAACCCATCACTATATAATAAGAATGTTTTTTTTTATATTTTTAAATAATTTTTTTATTAGCGTTTTTCTAACTAGATTTGTAATTTCCATTTACTTCTTCACAGTATTGTATGTTAGTTGTAAGTTGTAATTTGTTTATAATTTTTCAATGTTAACAAAATTTGGCAGTTTCTAAATTATATTTTTAGCTCAAAACACTACAAGTTCATCGTTCTAAATAAAACAAATATAATTCAAAAGCAATTCCCAAAATTGTTAAATCTGAATTTTAATTCATTATAACGATTCATAAAAAATATACATAGATCCAAAAAAGTGCATAGTTAAAACGCAACAAATTTTATACAGCCTGTCGGACGAATAAGTACCGAAACTTGATCCGGTTATAAATGACCCTAAACCGAACAAAAACACCTATTCGTTTGACACCCTGTATACAACAATTAATTGTGTGTATACATAGTTCAAACGAACTCCGATTTCCTTTTATTCCAAATAATTAATAATCATTTTTCGGGTGCGTTATAAGTTGAATGAATCATAAACATTTTGCCTTACTTCCCTTTCAAGCTTATTAACCTTCCGTGTACTAGGTGGGGGTATAACTAACGTGAACAATTTTTCTTTGTTAAAACGATTGGTAATCGAGCTTAAAACCGAGTGTGCACATTCGAGCTCAAAGTGGCACATTCCGATCTCGGGAAAATGAAGCGCGCCGCTCCGCGTCGCGCTTCATTTGCCTCCCTCGCTCGGAAATGTGCCACTTGTCGCTCGAATGCGCACATTCTCGCGATTATTACTTTAGTATAAGTTACCGTGCGATCCTTAAAATCAAAAATTTTAATTTAATTTAGTAAATATCGATTTTATATTCGAAAAACGTATTAACCATAGCAATGAGTGGAAGGGAGCTAGAAGATAAGGTAATCTTGTCAATGCAAGTGAGAGGGAACGATTAAAATTATTCAATTAATTTATCGCGTAATTTATTGGTCTAAATTATTGCTAATCATTAAGAAATTGCCGTGAAATTAATTTGTATTGCAATAAAGAGGCAAAATTGATATTCTTTTTAGGTTTTCTTAATATTCGGTATCGTAATTGACACGTGTCATTGGAATTTAGTACTCAAGAAAAGACTCGATAGTTTATAAGTTGAAGAAAAAGTAAAGTTTTAGTATTTTTATTAATAAAAGTCTGTTCTAATGCACAAATAAATATGTGTTTTACTTAAACCTATTCATTATTGGTTATTAAAATATATTTCTTATCATTTAACAGTAATAAAGTACAATTTTGTGGATTTTAATTCATTTTATTTTCGGGGTATGGCAAACCCCACCTAGTATGGCATCTGACATTTAGTCACCTAGTATGCGGAGGGTTAAAAAGCTTAATTTTCTGCAAGAAACACATTAAATAAGCAAATAATTACCGTGGCTAAAAAAATTAACGAAGAATTTGTATTTTTCGTTGAAGACAGGTTGCTTAACGGTTTTATTGAAATTTTAGGACGGTCTTTCATTCAATAAGTTGCTTATATAATACTGGTTTTAAATTTCAAATTGAATTATAATTTTACTGGTTCTTCCCGAAGGTCATTTTGCTCACCTGAAGAATCTAATAACTTTTATTTATTTTCGACACTAGTCCTTCGCAACTTATGCCGTTCATGACTTCACATTTTTTTCCTTCTTACGAAGGAAAAACTTAATCACGTTCAATATGAAATGTCGATCGAATACAGGACGTTAAATATATCAAACGTGCGGTTAACAAACTCTTACCGACAGGATATAAAATTATAAATAAGCAATTTGTTGTGTTTTTGCGGAAACCCATAAAAGGACACGGAATACATAAATAACTTTGTTTACATAACTATCGGCTTACGTTATTATCGTTATCGGGCCCATCTGAACCACAAGTGTGCGCACCAATTTTTTTCGTAATCAGATCGCAAGAAAAGCACGTTCTAATTATATACGAGAAAATTTCGATTTGTATCATTAATCCAATTAAAACCTTTTTTGTTGTGCTCTTTATTTAAGCGGCATTAAGACGACGTCGGCGACTAAGAAGCGTTCGCAAAAGAATCAACTTTTTTGTCGCGAAGGAACTTTGGTAATGACTCTTCCGAGTTGCGAGTCTACGTAACTTTAAAAGTAATTTTATTAATTATACTTTCGCGATAAGTTTAAATAATTAAAGTCACGCTTTCGTGCGACAAGACGATATAAATAAAATCGTCTTTAACTTTTTAAAGTATTCAACTTATGTTGCTTTTTTATAAAATGTTATGCCAGCAATTTTTTTTTATTAATGAAGCTCGAAGTTCTTTTAATTAAAATGCAGATGATTTGCGATATCTCAAATAGAAACATTGCCCGGCTGTCTCATTTTAAAACCCAGTAAAAACCAAAAATCATTTTTTTTTGGGGCGACGACAAAACATACTTTCGCGAACCGTACTATTTGAGAACGAATTAAAAGAAAATTGCAAATTAATTATTATAATCAACAAAATAAATTAACAGGAAATTTGACACTTAATACAGGCAAACCTCGTTAGTATGTACCCTATTAATATGAACTTCTCGTTAGTATGAACAAAACCTTCCGCACAAATATGTTCATACTATCGGGGTTTGACTGTATTAAAAATTTATAACTCGATTGCTTGTTGTGATACGTTAAAAAATTTTTGGTAATTAGAATTCTTAGCTTTTTGGCATCAAATGAGATCTTAACATTAAGTTGTCAAAAAAAAATTGAGAAAAATAGCAATCACATAAAATACATTTTTCAAAACAATATAAAATCTTTCAAAATCTTTCCAAACATGATTCTTGATTACTATGAACAACTTTTAATATTTGGTATACTTAATTGTATAACGGAGTAAGTTCGCCGGTTGTCGGCCAGTTAAAAAAACAGTTCCCGTTTTCGGTCGTGTTGGTCTAGATTTATAACAGAAAGTCGCAACAGGAAGTTGAGGTATTATAATTAATACTAAATATGACTGTAACTAAATAGCGCATCACAAGTTTGTTTAACAATTCGTGTTTTATTTGTTTTATTGCTGACTGGACGAGAACGGGCGCAGGCCGGCTAACCGGCGCATTTACCCTATTTTAACATTAAATAAGATCTTACGATTCTTACGCACTGCCCATAAAAATTTTGGAATAAATGCAATTAAAGAATATTAATTTTTATAATTAAAAAAACAATACAGTCAAATCTCGTTAGTACTGTACCCTATTATGTACCCGAGTATGAACATGTTCACAATATCGAGGTTTGACTGTTTAAAGATTTATTAGTTCAGCAACGTTTCGTTTCTCTTTATTCGACCTTCATCGGGCTTCTAAAATACAACATTATTTTGATGACATGATACAATATTTTCTCGTCAATATAACAATAATATTTGCTTTAATACAGTATTACCTTAACACTCAACATATTGCACATATACACTCATTACACCCACTTATAATAAATAGCAGGTTAGTTAATGGATGTAAGTCTACATGTTGAGTGTTAATGTAATAGTTTATTAAGGTAAATGTTATTGTTATATTGATATGAGAATACTATATCACGCCATTAAGTTAATGTTGTGTTTTAGGGGCCCGATGAAGTTCTAATAAAGACAACGAGACGTTGCTGAATTAATAAAATTCTTTATATTGATTGCTTAATTTCCTGACAATTTGTTTTGTTGTTTATAAATTATACATCGTTGAATCAATTATTATAATTTTTTATTAAATCGATATTTAGAAGAAGAAAAAATTCATATTACGTTGAATATAACTTTTAAGGCACTTACTAAGATAAAAATTTTAAAATAATTAAATTAATTATTTTTTTAACAATTCAAAACACAGTATGAACCTTTCTTTGATTTTTCAAATCGTAATTTATTGGAAAAAATTAACGGGCTACGAGTTTTAAGTTTAATCAAATCGAAAGATTTAATATTTTTAATTCTGATTAGAATTAAAAACATTTTTATTTATAAATTGATAGTGAGAAATGAAAATCAATTAAAAATTATTCTAGTTTTAGTTATTTGATTTTATGTTAATTAACAAATGCTTTTAAAATTGCTAACGCATATAATAATTCGTTTCTTTTTTAATATGAATTAATTTTTTTGTAGTTTTCTAGTTGACATAAAGAAATAGTGAAAAAAAATTATTGAAAGAATACGTATGGAAGCTTATAATTTTTCTTTAATTTACTCAAAGTTGTTCCTCGTTAATAAAAATTAAAATATTAAATTAGAGTAATAATTTTACTTTATAAGTAATTGCTATATATAATCAATGTAAATAAATTATGAAACAAAAAATAACTAATAATAATAATGATTAACAAATTACTGTAATTCTTCAACTGAATTAATTCAAGTCTTTTGATTTTTCATTTACTTTCAACAATGCCCGAAAAATGCTTTAACCTTTTCCGAATATATATTTAAATTTTTCGAGTAAATGAGTGTATTATAATTTGAAAGAAAGAAACAAATGCAAAGATGTGCACATTCGAGCGAAAAGTGGCACATTTCCGAGCGAGGGAAGCAAATGAAGCGCGACGCGGAGCGGCGCGCTTCATTTTCCCGAGATCGGAATGTGCCACTTTGAGCTCGAATGTGCGCACTCGGTTATAAACACGATTCACAATAAATAATTCACTATCTAAGAATCTTTTCGCCCCCTTCCACTCGTTGCTATGGTAAATACATTTTTCGAATATAAAATCGATATTTACAAACCTAAATTTAAATTTATGATTTGAAAGAGCGATGGATCAAGTAGACAGATGCAATAAATACGAGGATGTGCGCATTCGAGCGAAAAGTGGCACATTTCCGAGCGAGGGAGGCAAATGAAGCGCGACGCGGAGCGGCGCGCTTCATTTTCCCGAGATAGGAATGTGCCACTTTGAGCTCGAATGTGCGCACTCGGTTTTAAGCACGATTCACAATAATTTAAGCTAATTCATTAAACGAAAAGTCAGTTAAATAATTTCAATTGTTTCCTCTCACTCCCACTAACGAGAATGTCGTATCTTTTTGCTCTCTTCCACTCATTGCTATGGTAAATACATTTTTCGAACATAAAGCGATATTTACTACCACTAAATTTAATTTTTGATTTGAAAGAGCCTAGGATAAAGTAGACAAATCTAATAAATACGAGGATGTGCGCATTCGAGCGAAAAGTGGCACATTTCCGAGCGAGGGAGGCAAATGAAGCGCGACGCGGAGCGGCGCGCTTCATTTTCCCGAGATCGGAAATGTGCCACTTTGAGCTCGAATGTGCGCACTCGATTTTAAGCACGATTCACAATGATTAATTTGCTTTCTAAAAAATTTTAATTATAAATTACTGATCTCTATTTGTACAAGCCACAATGTAATAAAAAAATCAATTTCAATAAAATAAAATATGTGTAAGACATCCCATTCAGAGTAAAAATATCAAAAAATCCATTTTTGAACATTTTGACTACTGCTGGTTTCAAAATTCGAACCAAATAAAAATTGCATTACACCATGAGTTTAATGAAGTTTCCATATTCTTTTGCACTACGAAAGAGAATGATAAAACAATCATATTAAAAACGAATAATGTAAATACATGCGTACAATAAATCAGGAACATGATAAATGAGAATGACATTGTGATTTATTATGTTTCTCTGTATATGAAAAAGCGAAAAATTGAACAGAAGATATATTGAATAATTAGTTAATAAGTAAAATTGTTATTTTTCTAATTACTCCTCTGGCAAGCTGCATTTTAATTAATTAAACCTCGGCGGCTCATTCTGCAAAGCTGTTTTTCCTATGGATTCACATCTTAGGCATAAATCACTTATGCTGAAAATATAATTTATCTTCACTAAGAAAGTAATACTGCTTTAATGAGAAAAAGCATACAGGAACTGATGAGAAACGAGAAAGATTTATATTAATCCGTCTTAAAAATATTTTTATACAATAAAAAATTTTTATAACGGTTTTCCAAACTGTAATTTAAAATGCCGTCGAAAAAACTTCGCCCGCAAATAATTCGTCGTAAAAAATCCCACTCATATGGAATAATAAGCGACAAATACAATAAACGACGAGCAATTTGTACAAAGACCGGCTTTACACTTTTTTTTGTGCTTTTCTAATCGGACTTGAAACGAGGAATTTTTCGTGGTGTGTTTCTAAACGATCTCTTTACATTTTTTTGTTCTGACGAAAATGTTTCTATTGATTCCGAAACTAAATTTTCGAGAAAATTTCGTCGGTAGTGGCTGTGGAAAAGATCAAACGCTTTCGGAGACGGGTGTTTTTTTTTACAGAAAAGGCGTTGGTTCTAAGATTGCTTCGATGAAAATAGAAGAACGTAGTTTGTTCAAAATTGATTTTTAAAACTGGATAGAAATAAGGGTCGATTAAAAATTTATTTATTAAGTCGTCAAACGGATCGATGAAAATGATTATTTTGATCATTTGGGGCTAGTTTCAAGTTCGTTTATTGGGAAAAAGTGTTTTATGCTTTGAACGAAGGTTCTGAGAAATTTGAAGGGTTGAAGTATCGATTGTTGAGCTGGCGTAGTTTTTTTTTTTCTAGAATAACCATGAACTTAACTTTCTAACAGCCGACCTTAAAACTAGTAATTTTGTAGTAAAATTACGTGTCAGTATTAAGCCTATGAAGGTCTAAAGAAAAATGTTAAAAATAATGTATGTTTTTGGATTTAACTCCGCAGAGAACATAAATCCTTTCAAATATTAGTTTAATTCTTATCTTTTTTACTAATACCAATTAAAAAGATGAATAATGGAACTTCATACTTTAAATCTATGAAATTAATAAAGGGGAAAATTGTTTTTTTTAATTATTATAAATGCATTGGATAAAAGAAGCAAAATTTACATTTATGAAAACTTCGAAGGCGTTTTTCTCAGAGACTTAACATTGGACCCTATTAATTTTTTTGGCCGATCTTATGCCCCGATAAACGGGCTTTCAGAATCTGAAAAGTTTTTATAGATCCGCTCACAAATAGCCGAGCTACGATTTTTCAAAGTCAAAATTTAGAAAAAATTAATTACAAGTCGGACTCTTCGAACCCGTTTTTCTCAAGAATTTTAAATGGCACGCCTATGGATTTTTAAAACTATCCGGAACCAAAAAGTATGGCACATCCAAATCTGTATAACTTTTAAAGATCCGTCCACAAATAAAGGCGCTACAATATTTTTTTATTCAAAGGTTGTGCTACAAAAATGAATCTAAAACTTCAACCCTTAATTACTCGAAAAATTAACATTGCGCCCTATGCCAATTTTACACGTATCTTATGGAAAAAAGTCTCAGGATTCCGATTCCGAGGCGTTTTTAATAATCGGATCGAAAATGAGCTCGCTACGTTCGTTTTTGTGAGTCAAAGTGTATTTTTTTCGATTTATTTAGTTTTCTCAAAAATTTTGGGCGTTGAGGGTGAAGCAGGAAGGAATGGCTCCTGCTATGTAAGTTTGGGGACCATACGAACGCCCCGTTAAAATTTAAAGCAAATCCATTACCTAAAATTTTTTTTTCTCAAAAATACGCAAGGGGTTAATCCATGTTTTTTCGCGATTTTGGCCGATTTTTGGGGTTTTGAGTTAGGACCGGATTCCGACGTGTTAGGGTTGGAAACGTGCAGAAATGAAAGGATTTGATAAAATGCGCAAAAACCGCGAAGTTAGAGCATTTTGAAAATTAAAAATTTTTGCAAAATTTACAATTTGAAAGCTTTGATCGCGTTTTTCTCCTAGACTTAACGTTGGGCCCTATTGATTTGTTTAGCGTATCTTACTCTCCGATAAATGGGCTCTCAGAATCTGAATTTTTTTTAAAGATGTGGTGCCAAATACCCGAGCTACGATTTATCAAAGTTGAAATTTAGAAAAAAATAATTACAAGTTGGACTCTTCGAACCCGCTTTTCTCGAGAATTTCAAATAGCACGGCTATGGTTTTTGGGGCCTATCCGAAGCCAAAAAGTCTAGCAAATCCGAATTTGTATAGTGTTTAAAAATCCGTCCACAAATAACGGCGCTTTATTTTTTTTAACGTAAAATTTTGTGTTTGTATTTGTTTATAAAATGGCGGGAGGGTGCGTCGTATCATTAAATATTTTTAGGGGCGGCGGGGTTTACATACAGTTTGGAAACCGCTAGCTTAAACCGTTTACAGTAAGTTTTACGAGGGTTTGCTTCAGGTTCTGGAAATAAATCAAATTTGAATTGGGTTTATTTTCAGCTTATTAACCCATTTTAATCTGAGGTTAAATTCACAATAGAGGTTTTAATGTTCGAAAATAAATCTCAAATTAAATCATTATTATAGGTTTACAAAACTAAAAGTATACCCAAGTAAAACCCAAGCGATTTATTTGATAATTTATTTAAATTACATTTATATTGATTTCTTCTCAATTTAATACAGGATTAATTTACGTTGGGTTTAAACCCAAGTTTCAAATTAGATATTTTTTTCCACAATTAAACTGTTTAATTAGGATTTCTTACGCGATTATTCAAATCCGTCAGGGTAGCCAAAAATTAATTCCTTCAATGATAGCTCTTAAACAATTCTTTCAAAAATAATTTGTTTGACAAGAATCGGTTTGGGTTCGCCATAAATCTTTTGCAAATACACTTTGCTAGATAACACCAAAGTACTGTCTTGTTCGTGTTCTAAACCTACGTCCTTCCGCTTTCCGCCCACTATTTCCCTAAATAAGTACATTTGCTATGGCTCTTATCTCAAACAGAATTTCTCGTCTAATTCGTTTCCACCACTATCAATCGCTGTTTCAACTTAACAAAGTATTAAGAAAAAGAACAATAAATCTTCATTTAAATAACTCCCACGGCTCATTTAATAATGAAAACAGCGCTGAAAACCTTCATCAATTTTAATTTACACGCTACTTGTTTTACGCGGTTAACAGAAAACTATTTAAAATAAACATTTTTTCTGACAGAAATACGGCACCGTAACTTTTAATCAAAAAACTTTAGTAAATATTAATGTAAACAAATGAATACGAGGATGTGCGCGTTCGAGCGAAAAGTGGCACATTTCCGAGCGAGGGAGGCAAATGAAGCGCGACGCGGAGCGGCGCGCTTCATTTTCCGAGATCGGAATGTGCCACTTGAGCTCGAATGCGACACTCGGTTTTAAGCACGATTCCCACTAATTTTAGTGACAAAAAATTAGTAAATAATTTTTATCATTCCCTCTCACTCGTACTCATGAGTTTGTTGTATCTTTTCGCTCGCTCCCACTCATTGCTATGTTAAAAAGACGTTCTTCGAATATATAATCGATATATTTGCTGAACTAAATTAAATTTGTTGATTTAAAAAAAAGTTTAATTTATAAAATTCATTAAATACGAGAATGTGCGCATTCGAGCGAAAAGTGGCACATTTCCGAGCGAGGGAGGCAAATGAAGCGCGACGCGGAGCGGCGCGCTTCATTTTCCCGAGATCGGAATGTGCCACTTTAAGCTCGAATGCGCACACTCGATTTTAAGCACAATTCAAAATAATTAATTTGCTTTCTAAATAATTTTAATTAAAAATTACCAGACTGTATTTCGAAGTTAATTTCAATTTTTGATTTATTTGATAAAATTTAATAAAAACGGAAAACAGAGAAATGCGACGAATACGAGAATGTGCGCATTCGAGCGAAAAGTGGCACTTTTCCGAGATCGGAATGTGCCACTTTGAGCTCGAATGCGCACACTCGATTTTAAGCACGATTCACAATAATTAATTTACATTCTTAGGCGACTAACTTCGTTTCGTTAGTTGTGCGCGCGCAACTTCCGTTGCCTGCCAAAATTTTAGCCTCAACGAGCCAAAAAAATTATAATTCAAAAATTTTGAATATTTATATTATCAGGTCGCTCGAAAACATCCAAAGTAGAGCAGACCGGGGATAGAAGTCACAATTGTTGTTTTTTTTTGCATTTATAGAGCCCATGGTCTTAATTTATCAATGACATTTATATATCAATAGATAGTGTATTTATTCTACTTTATGAAAAAATAGAAGTGTGACTTTTAACCCCATGTCTGGGGTAAATAGTCACATACTAAATAAAAGGTAAAATACAAAACGACAAAACAAATGCCTATTTTTATTAAAGGTAAAATGTTGTTTGTAAGAAATTTTACCTACGAAAAGAAACAAATATCTTATTCATAATTAAAAAAAATAAAAAATATTTACTGTGAGCGAATAGTAACTTCTATCTAACGAACTTAGGTTATGTTAACAAAAATGACACAAATATAATTACAGCCAATTGTTTATGTAGTAAAACCCCTAGAAACCAATAGAAAAGGCCGCACATATTTATGATGTTGCTTTGCACATGTGACAACTAGCCCCCGTGAACTTGAGACAACGTTCCCCAAAACAGTTTTAGACAATTAACTCCCAAAATAAATTTAAATCAATGGTCATTTAAGAAACCATATGAATGATATCATGAAGCATATCTTAAACATCATGAATACACGAAAAAGTATATCACTATGCAAAATTTAAATATACTTACGAGACTCAACACAGATTCACAAAAAATTGCTTTCACTGTACAAAAAAAAACAAACGCATATATTTCTTATACGGTATTTCAGAGCGAACTGAAGTGAAGTACGCGAGAAGGTATTGTGCTCGGGCTTCTTCGACACGGGTAAACAAAATTATTAATTCATTAGGTTTGCTGTTATGGCTTTAGTGACAACTTACCCGTGAGACAACTATACCCGGTCTCACCTATACTTCAAAAATTTTGAATATTTATATTATCAGGTCGCTCGAAAACAACCAAAATATATTTCTTTAAAATTTTAAAAATCTGAGCGACCTCTATAAATTAATATATCGACTATAAATTACCAGAATCTTTACAAGTAATGTTAAACGTAAAATGCATATTTGACCATTTCGAAAATTTTGAAAAATATTGGCGCGATATCTTAAATTTTTTTAATCGTGCAGATTTTTGACGACCATTTAAAAAAATGTTAAATTAACATATTTCCATGCGAAACCAAAAATAGTCGTTTTTTTTATCCACCCTACTGACCAATTTATCCATATTTTGCTTTGTTTCCTATTTACACTGTTTATCTACCGCGCAAATCGGTGGATAGGTGTATTTACATTTCGTGTCGATTGCAAGAAAGTAGCAAGCGAAAAAGTTGGAACCGATTGCAATCTCGAAGGCTCGTTGACAGGATACAAGAGAACCTTTTTTTTTCTTTCGCGAGCGTTACGTGACATTTGGGCTTGGTAGGAAATTACGCGAGATTAAATCGTAACACCATAAATTAAGTATTTCATCTTGCTTTTATTTTGCAGAAACATCCTGGCAAAATGGAGTGCGGCGTAACTGCGGGAGGCTATACAAATGGTACGACGACGCCTTCTGGTATCCTCGCGCACGACGTACGTTCCGAAAGGTCTCCGGCAAAAGCGGGCTTGCACGTCAATTTCAGCGATAAGAGCGAAGTCAAAGAACGCCGCGAAAAATTTCTGACCGCCAAATACGGAAATCATCAAATGAGCCTTATCAGGAAGAGACTTGCCGTCGAAATGTGGCTTTACGAGGAACTCAAAAAGCTTTACACTACACCGGTAAGTTTTTCTTTTAAAATTTTTACACGAGTCTTTATATTTTTTTTGCTAAGAATTTAACTGGTAAATTTCGCTTCGCGAACCGTGCTAATTTATAAAAATTTAATACATTTCTCGCCATTACCAAATGTGATAAAAAAAATTAAGATAAAAAAGAGCTTAACCGCTTAGAGTTTTCCGAACTTATTATTTTTGGTCAATGCCCCTCATAATTAAAAGAAATACAACCATTTTTAATTTAAAAACGAAAATTTTCATTTAAATGGATTTTGTGAGATAAGATAAACGTTTCGTACTCGAGGATTAAAGTATCGTTGACTTAATCTTAAAGAAGTATACCGATAGAAATTAATTTCGTATGAAAGTGCAGCGATTTTTATAGACAATCGAAGAGAAATATTTTTAATTTCTTTCTGAATTATAATAAATTAATGCAAGCTAATTTTAAGCGCCGATGTAGTCCTAAAAGCAATTTTTCTCAAAATTTACTATTTTTATTTTAGAATGGTGTCAGGTATTACCCCCCGGTTAAGTCTCAGTACCTATTCGACTGACACCCTGTATAATTGAATATTGCTAAAACCTTTTGCAAATCAGCCGGAAATCACTCGACTTTATGGCACGTTTTTAAGAAAAGATAAATCATTATCTATTAATTTTGAATTTTAAAATGCAGGACCGTATTTCTACTTGAAACTAAATTTTTGATTTAACGCTATATTTAAACAAGTTTAATAAAAAAGCTCTAGGGGTAAATAGTACAGTTGTTGGCCAGTCGACAACGATTGGCCATATTTCGAAAATTTTATAATTATAAAGCTATATTTTAACGAGATAATTTTTCATCAATACCAGAAAATTCTTTAATTCTTTCTGTCCTGGATATAACTAGTAATTTTTTTATATTTTCCTGTTTTGTAAGTATATTCAATCATTAAAATGACCAGGCCGAGATTCTTACAAATTTACTCCATTTTATACAAAAATCTACAAGCGGAGACCTTACTATTCTTAGATTTTTTTATCATTACGAAAAGTTTTTGGTACTAATTTTTAAGAATTATAAATCAATAAAGGTTTAAATTATGCGAAAAAAAATTATTAATATTAAAATAAAGCACAGTTTCCAAAAAAAATTAAAGGCCAATAAATATCGCGCGATAAACGGTATCGACAGTGATTGGCCATACGGCCAATTACTATTCTGAGGTTGGAGTGACTATGTTACAGTTATTGGCATTATATTTTAAGTAACAGATAAGATTCATATTTAAATATTTTTTTTTTAAATAAGTATACAAAATTATACACTAAAGGAAAAAATTTAAGGGGTCAAGAAAATTTCGTAAATTTTTTTGTGATTTTTGGCAGGCTGTATTTCAATAAAAAATGGTCGTATCTAAAATTTAAAAAAAGCTTTTTTTCCCAAAAAAATTCAAAAATTTTTCGACATAAAAATATTTATTTTCATTAAATTAAATGTTGTTTGCGGTAAAAATGCTAAAAAATGTTTTTCCATTTTAATCTTGATTACGAAGCGTTTAGCGAGAATAAACGCAACCCTTTAATTTTCTTCAAAAGTTTGATTGTTTGAAACGGTTCGCTAGATCGAATTCATAGACTTCACAGACTTTTTGTGGGTATATTCAGCTATAAGTCACGCTTAACATTAGTCATTTTATAAATATTTGTAACTTAGCAGTCAATTTTCTAAAAAACGATAAATTACTAATTTTTTCATGCTTTTTCAAATTTTTCCCTAAAAAATTGTAGCAGTTTTTTGTAGGGCATTTATTCTAGTTTCCAAAACTGCTTTGCAATTTTCCGTACAATTATTGGTTACTGAGATATCAATGATTGAAGACAAAAGGACCTTTTTTTATTTAACGTCCGATATCTCAGTGAAGAATAATTGTACCAACGTTTAAAAAAAGTAGCTTGAATCTGAATAAACAAGCTATCTGTTCCATATAATGATTTAGCTAAAAAATTTCCAAGCCCGTGGACTCAAAAAGAAAAAGAAAAAAAATTGTGCGCGCTATTGCTTAAGATTGCGTAATAATGGTGAGTCCTAAAAATGTTTAATTAAAAGATCTGAAAACTAGAATATTGGAGCTTTAAATTTTTTTTTTTTAATTTTAGATACGACCTTTTTTCACTGAAATATAGCCTGTCAAAATCATCAAAAAATTTAAGAAATTTTCTTGACCCTTTAATTTTTTTCTTTAGTGTAATTATCTTTTGTTTGGTACTTGGGAAATAGAATAATTTTTTTTCTAATAAATGGTTCGTTTTTTTTTGCTAATTTACTATATATTATCTTAATTGAAAATATTGGCCAATCACTGTATATTCATTCACTGGCCAATTACTATATTTACATGGCCAATAACTATGTTTTTGGATTAACCAAATATTATTATTTTTATTTTATATAAAACGTTAAATTTTTTATTCAAATTTTTATTTATATTGAAAAATATAGTTTTTTACGGGTACTAGCACAATAAAAAATCATAAATTTATTTTATATAAGTACGAAATTTAGTATTTTAATTGTTCAGTTTCTAAAAGGGCCAATCACTGTACTGTTTACCCCTATAGTCATTGCCATTTATTCAACTAAAATTAATTTTTCGATTTAGAAGTGAGAAAATGAGTGCGTCTTAGATGGCTACCTTCAGACTGTCGACGTTTCGGTCAAAGAGCTCGCGCCACTTCGGTTGCCTGCCAAAATTTTACTCTCGACGCGCTTAAAGAAGTATAACTTCAAAAAATATAAAACGAATAAAAAATTCAAAATGAATATTTATTTTGTGGGTACATAATTAATTTTTAAATACTAACAAAAGATGCAAGTTAGATAAAATTAAGTGGAGCGACTTTATGAATAATTATAAATATTTTAAAGTACAGAAAGTCGAAAATTAAGTCTTTTAGATTTAGTTTTTGTTCTTAAAATTATTCGACTGTAGTAAATAAAGCAATTGACACCCACAATGAATTTATAGATTAATGTGGTAGCTCTGTTTTATGCAGATGAGTACTTTAAGGACGCCATCATCCTTCGCGCCATTTAAGGATCTTTACTCCTCCGCAGATAATTTACATAATATTTTTAATATAAGTGTACGATAAGTGTAAGATCAGCGACCTCAATCTAATTCTCGGTGTTTTTTAAACAAAAAACCTTTCAAAGAACTCCCAAATCGAAATTTTCACGATTTACATTTTAAAAAAAAATCTCCAAGGCCCCACTTCGTTTACCTCATTTCAAATGGCTTTTAAGAAATATAATTGGACATTTTTTCTTTGATTAACTTATTATATTTCAGTAGACATATGATTTTCGTTCAAAAGTTTTAAATTAACAATGATGTACACCGGGTGTCCCGCGACTCGACGGCCATAGCTTAAGAGCCCATTCTCTTATCAATTTTAAGTCGAAAGTGCCTTATACACTTTTGTCCAAAAATCAATAGTTAAGGCGTTATGGGCACTATTAAATTTAACGAATAAAATAAAGACAACCAATATTGACACATTTATGTGCATATTGTAGGGGAACCTGTTTGTACCTTGGTCCCTTTGTTCCTAGGGCAACTTTATTTAGTTAGCCGCCTAAGAAAGTAACGTAATTATTGTGAATCGTCCTTAAAACCGAGTGTGCACATTCGAGCTCAAAGTGGCACATTTCCGATCTCGGAAAAATGAAGCGCGCCGCTCCGCGTCGCACTTCATTTGCCTCCCTCGCTCGGAAATGTGCCACTTTTCGCTCGAACGTGCACATCTTCGCATTTATTCAATTTGTTTACGTTAATTTCTCTCATTTTTGAAGTTACACTTCTTTTGGCGCATTGAGAGTAAAATATCAGCTGGCAACGAAAGTTGCGCTTGCTCATCTAACGAAAACACGGCAGTTATAGTTAGCCTTCTCAGAAAGTAACTTAATTATTGTGAATCATGCTTAAAACCGAGTGTGCGCATTCGAGCTCAAAGTGGCACATTTCCGATCTCGGGAAAATGAAGCGCGCCGCTCCGCGTCGCGCTTCATTTGCCTCCCTCGCTCGGAAATGTCCCACTTTTCGCTCGAACGTGCACATCTTCGCATTTATTAAATTTGTTTACGTTAATTTCTCTCATTTTGGAAGTTACACTTCTTTTGACGCACTGAGAGTAAAATATCAGCTGGCAACGGAAGTTGCGCTTGCTCATCTAACGAAAACACGGCAGTTATAGTTAGCCTTCTCAAAAGGAACTTAATTATTGTGAATCATGCTTAAAGCCGAGTGTGCGCATTCGAGCTCAAAGTGGCACATTTCCGATCTCGGGAAAATGAAGCGCGCCGCTCCGCGTCGCGCTTCATTTGCCTCCCTCGCTCGGAAATGTGCCACTTTTCGCTCGAATGTGCACATACTCGTATATATTGGATTCGCCTATATTCTTCTTATATTCTTCAATTAAAAAAATTTAAAATCGAATAAATTTAAATTTATTTTTGGTTTGAAAAAGGTAATAGATTTATTTTTTTTTTGATAAGTTAACCATTAAGTAAGGTAGAAGTACCGGTTTTGGACATTTTCCACTTTATTTTGACAAATGTCAAATATAAGAATTATCGTTACTTGCTATAAGTGTAATTAATGTATGTTTAACTACGATAGAAACATCAATGATGTTTTTTTCGTATTTTTTAAGGTATTTTATCAAAATTACTCAAGTGTCTAAAACTGGGCCTAACGTGTCCAAAACCGGTACTTTTACCTTATGTGAAAGTTTACTATACGAGAAAAGTTTTGTTAATTTTTGAAACAGTTTTAGTGTCCTCTCAAAGAAGAACATTAGTAGTTCTTATAATCCAAAAATAAATATATAGTTTTCATAGAACAACGGGTTTTATTTTGCTTAATGTGAATAGAGCTAAGGTACAGTCAAACCAAAAAGTAATCAACGCCCTAGAAACAGACCTACAGTAATTTTGTAATTTTTTGTAATTTTAGTACCTTTAGTTCTAGGTACTAAAATTACTAATATAATTTTAATTGTTTTTAACCATGAGCGCCAGATTTTGTCTCCTGGAATAGTACGTTTACTGTAGGTCTGTTTCTAGGGTGTTGATTACTTTTTGGTTTGACTGTACATCACCTCTGTTGTACCTAGGCCATAGATCCACTAATTTTTAAATCGTGTGGCAATTTGAGTAAACGGTTGGTAATGCTTTCAAATATTTTATGATGAATACCTTATTAGTGCCCCACTACCCTGCAATTCATTTTATCAACAAATTGTTACATAGGTATAGAATTTAAAAAAAATTACAAGTGAAAAAAGGGCCAAGGTAAAATAGGTTCCCTTATAGTTCGCTTTCCTCTTAATCGTTTTTTGTGCGGTACATTTTTGGTTTTAATATGTTCTTTTTAATTTTTAACAGTTGGTAAAAACTATATTTGTGCGTTATATATATAATACTTAAACAAGCCTGCCGTAAGTGCGTGTGTGAAGTTTTCGATTTGCTCTTTAGTTTATTACGTTCCCATACAATTTTTATTCGCATTATTCATAATTAAGTCAATCAATATCGAAGCGCACTGTATCTGCAATCTAAAAGCTTTTTGTATACTTTGCGATAAAAGTTAAATATTTATTATTTCTCTTGCGTGTTGCATTCTTTTCACAATAATACCCATACGAAATAGAAAAACTTTCAACTTGGCGTTCTCCGAGCGTAGGTAGTTTATTTAAAATTTCAAAACTTAAGAAGCTTTGCGCAAACTTTAAAAGAATTAAAGAGTTTCACCGAAGCTTTTTAGTTGGGCTCGTAATCTATGGTTCATGCTAGGGGTAGGAATTAACATAAAAACTTAATTTTGAAAAATTGCTTCTGCAGGTATTTTAAAATCTACATTTATTTATTAAACAAATTCAAAGTTTTCTATAAAAAAGTGTGGCGCTTATTTTTGCTATGGAGCTTATTTTCGTCAACATATTTCTTCGAAAGGGATGGGCTCGGTCAATAACCGTTTATTAGTCGAGTTGTTGCTTTACTACATCATTATATCTCATCCCTCTTCGTTTTTATTTTGTCAAAAATTAGCTATTAGTTTAATTGGGTTCATTACGACATACAAAATGGTTGTTGCAAAACTACAGAAAAATTTGACGATTTACAAAATTCTATAGTCGTTCTGGCACTCGAAAACCGTTTATAATAACTTTTTACAAAATTGGAAAAAAATTGTAATTAGTTAGTTATAAAAATTTTATCAATATTTTTTAATAATTTGCCTTAATCTTTTTTGAAATACACTATATAAATCCTTTAATTTCTTATATTGGTTTTTTGTTAATTATAACTACAGTTCTTAACAAATATTATAATAAAACAACTCTTAAAATAAAAAAAATGAATGGTATAATTATTTTGAAAATTTTGAAAATTGCTTTTAGGGTTTAGGTAATGCTCAAAAATTTTTTATAATAATTTAATATAAAATAGAAAAATTTCCGGCTGATTTACAAAAGGTTTTAGCAATATTCAATTATACAGGGTGTCAGACGAATAGGTACTGAGACTTAACCGGGAGGTAATACCTGACACCATTCTAAAATAAAAATAGTAAATTTTGAGAAAAATTGCTTTTAGGACTACATCGGCGCTTAAAATTAGCTTGCATTAATTTATTATAATTCAGAAAGAAATTAAAAATATTTCTCTTCGATTGTCTATAGAAATCGCGGCACTTTCATACGAAATTAATTTCTATCGGTATACTTCTTTAAGATTAAGTCAACGATACTTTAATCCTCGAGTACGAAACGTTTATCTTGTCTCACAAAATCTATTTAAATGAAAAATTTTGTTTTTAAATTAAAAATTGTTGTGTTTCTTTTAATTATGAGGGGCCTTGACCAAAAAATAATAAGTTCGGAAAATCTAAGCTTATTGATAATGCAATAAAACGCAAAATTTGAAGATTTAAAAAATTGACTAATTAATTAGTGAATATTTCACTAATTGAATTAGTGGAATTTCCATTAATTCAAATTGTAGTTTTTTCTACTAATTAAAAAACTAATATTCACTAATTCATAGTGACATACTTTTCACAATTGAAAATTGTTACTATTAACAAGTAATTAGTGATTTTTCACTAATTCAGTTGAAGACAGTAAAGACGGTGTTAACATTTTGAGGTTCACGGTGTAAACACGATTTACATATTCCCAAGTTTACCGAAAAAATTTAGGTGTGCGCGAGTATACCTATAATTATTTTTTATAACAGACGCAAAAGTGTTGCCGATGCAAAGCATTAATTCAAGAAGCCTAACTGTTGTATAATTTTGGAAGCGCATTCCTCCGCTATAAATGAGCGCTTCTAAAAATTGTCAAAGATTGCGGAAGCATAAAACATTAACGCGCTCGAGCGAGGGAAAGAAAGAAGAAAAAAGCGCCACTTAAATTATTGGTGAGCTAGCTCCCAATAATCAGGAATGTTTCCCTTAATTTGACGTAATTAGAGCACCCGGATGCTGCATTTAGATCGTCGTCAACTATTTATGGGATGCAGACAAGAATTGGTAGTGGCATCGAGTTAAATAACCCGCCGAAAATCATTGTCATTGTTCGTGAACTTTCCTGAAATAACGTACGGTATCGATCTGGTACGTTAAACTCCCCACTTTTCTAAACGTCCGCATTATCAGTTTGAATCGAATTTTTTGCAATGTAAATTAGCCGAGTGGGCAAAAAAGTAATTTCGGTTTTTTTAGTTTGAAATGAAACTCGATTTTTTTGATCGACCATAGGTGCACCGTACTGGTAACTTCATGGTTCAGCAAAAAATTGAACCAAGTGCGATTTTAGGTCAGCAAAATTTTTACCATTTTCAAGAGTTTTGACAAAGATCGAAATAAATGGTGATCTGATGCTGCAAGGTCAGGGTTATACGATGGAAGCGACATGGGCTCAAGTCCAAGCTCAAATGATTATTGACGAGTTGCTAAAGATGTGTGAGGTCGAGCGTTGTCATGGTGGAAGAGCAAAACACGACGAAAGTGTTCGTTTTGGGCTGCATGTCAAATTGATAACTGAATTAACAAATGTAGACCAACTACCAAGTAATTTGTTTCTTAAGTAAGCCATGAGGCACTACTGTCAAACGAAAAAAAAATTAACATTGACTTGAAGCGATTTAAAAAAAAATTATAACGCCATCGATTTGTGAAACCCGAAAAATTAATTTTAGTTCAATAAGTGGCAATTTTTTTATTAAACTTGTTTAAATATAGCATTAAATCAAAAATTTCGTTTCAAGTAGAAATACGGCCCTGAAAATTTAAAATTCAACATTAATAGATAATAATTTATCTATTCTTAAGAACGTGCTTTAAACCTGAGTGCGCACATTCGAGCTCAAAGTGGCACATTCCGATCTCGGGAAAATGAAGCGCGCCGCTCCGCGTCGCGCTTCATTTGCCTCCCTCGCTCGGAAATGTGCCACTTTTCGCTCGAATGCGCACATCCTCGTATTTTTTGAATTATTTACATTAATTTTTGAATTTAAAAAAATAATAATAATGTATTCAAATAAAATGACATGTGCACATTTTCCCGAAATCAAATTGGACTCTCAGCACAGTCTTGTAATTTTTAATTAAAATTATTTAGAAAGTAAATAAATTAATTATTGTGAATCATGCTTAAAACCGAGTGTGCACATTCGAGCTCAAAGTGGCACATTCCGATCTCGGGAAAATGAAGCGCGCCGCTCCGCGTCGCGCTTCATTTGCCTCCCTCGCTCGGAAATGTGCCACTTTTCGCTCGAATGTGCACATCCTCGTATTCATCCGATTTCACTGTTTTCTCTTTTAATTAAATATAGTTCAAGAAAGTAAAAATTTAAATTGACTTATCTATTTTCAAGTTTAAATGCATTCAAATAGACTTGGTGCTTTTGAGGGAAGTACGGTACTGTAATTTTTGATTAAATATTTTAAAAAGTTAATTATTTATTGTGAACCGAACTTAAAAACACGTGTGCACGTGCGAGCTCTACGTGGCACATTCGGAACTCGGGAAAATGTACCACTTTCTGCTCTAATGTGCGCATTAAATTTATTTTCATTAATTTTTTGATTTAAAAAAAAAAACATTCGGGCGAAAAGTGCATATTTACCCGTGACCAAATTGTACACTCGAATTTTAACTTACAATAAACACTTCACGTATTATTCAATTTATACAACTACTTGTTTTACACGATTGTGCTTTTACACGCTTTACAAAAATGAAAACCATTTAAAAGATACATTTTTCGATTTACACGTTTTTCTGCGGAACCTATCTACCGTGTAAATCGGGGAATAGGTTTTTTTGATCAACCATAGATGCACCATACTGGTAACTTCATGGTTCAGCAAAAAAAACTGAACCAAGTGCCATTTCAGATCATCAAAATTTTTACCATTTTCAAGGGTTTTGACAAAGATCGAAATAAATGGTAATCTGATGCTACAAGGTCACGGTTATACGATGGAAGCGACAAACAGCTCAAGTCCCATCTCAAACGATTATTGACGAGTTGCTAAAGATGTATGAGGCCGAGCGTTGTCATGGGGGAAGAGCAAAACATGACGAAAGTGTTGGTTTTTGCGCTGTAAATCAAATTTATCACTGAATTAACAAATGTAGACCAACTACCAAGTAATTTGTTTCTAAAGTAAACCAAAAGGCACTACTGTCAAACGAAAAAAAGATATAACATTGACCAAAGCGATTCAAAAAAATTATAACGCCATCGATTTGTGAAACCCGAAATGACTCTCTTGCCCGGCAAATAGCTAACTTATTTTCGGAAGAAAATTTCAAACCACAAACAAAACTAGCTTTTGTATTTCGATAGAAGTTTAGAGAAACTTTTAATAAGGTCTTTCGTGATCAGGTTTATCGAATTTTCTAAATTGTTCGTTCTTAGCAATTTAGTACAATTGCATTAGAAAGGCCTCGTTAATGGATTATTAAATTAAATGTAAATCTTGCGCGAAAATACCGCAATACTTCTTACTTGCTCGTTCGTTACAGTTGGAAAATTCGATGTAAACATGTTTTTCCTCTACCTAGTTTCCGGCAAATTCAGATTTGTCGGTGAACTCTTGAAAGATGGGAAGTTTTCCAATTGGAAAATCTTTATAACATATCCGAGAAGCAATCAGAATTTTAATATGTTTAGTTTTTTTTTTTTTCTAATATTTTTATGCGGAACATGAAAAACCGTTTTTATTAACTTTATTTGCAATTTAAAATAAATAATAATTTTGATGGGTTTTTTTTTAAACGAGGATACTGGTTTTATTATTGATTTATTAAACATGTATTCATCGTCAGATGTTTACTAAATAATGCAAATGCAATTTAATGACCTCTTCACTCGCAATATTAATATGCGTGTTTACATTTATTAAATTTACATACGAAACTGTAATTAATCAGTATCAAATTATTCATTTTCGTATATCAACAACGCTCTGTTTTATCAAACATAATAATTGGAAGAACATAATGGGGTAATACAAGGGTTGTCCAACACAAAAATCACTAATGTTTAAATATATTTTTATTGATAGACACATTAAAATTAATTTATAAGACTAAATAACTTTTAAAATCGATTATTAATTTTTACATCGAGCACTAAAATGCATTGGCTGTTTCGTTCAATGTTTATTTCCCTGATTAAAATTTATCAAAGTGATAAATAAAGTTATTTTCAACGACACGTACGGCCATATAATTTCGTAAAGTAGAAGCTCGTTGATATTCGACTTTGAAAATGCCCTGTATAAAAATGTAAATTATTATTTATTTAAGTGGACTGTAAACTCAAATTATAAAATTTATTTCTAAGACAATCTTGCCGCTTAGCTTAACTGTATGTTAAAGAATAATGTCTAATCGGACTCGCAGGTCCATCAGGTACGCTAGAAATCACAGCGACCTCCAAATGTATCAATAAAGTAATCATAATTTTGGCGGGAACTAAACATGCCGGCCCTGTTGAAATGTCACATTTCAAAAAAAAAATAATAATAATAATAATAATAATAATGATAACAATAATAATAAAATTAAAAATTCAATATTTATTCGGTGGGTAACAAACACACTCGCGTCACCGAGCGCTTCACCACACCCATAATTGTCTTAATTGTCACCACTGTACAACACCATCCTTCCCAGGATGAAGTTCGGTGATCCTGCCAAGTCGCCATCTCTGTGGAGGAAGATTCACATCCTTAAGTAGAACTAGCGCTCCAGTCAAAAGAGATGCATTAGATTTAAGCTTCCACTTTGTACGTTCTTGCAACGTATGCAAGTAATCATTAGACCAGCGGGTCCAAAAATGTTGGGTTAGTTGCTGCAAATACTTGTAGCGAGATAAACAATTAAACTTCACATCGTGCAAGTTTTCTTGCGGAATTGCAGTTAACGCCTCGCCCATAATAAAATGTCCAGGTGTTAGAGCGTCCATATCACTTGGATCGTTGGAAAGAGGTACAAGAGGTCGGGAATTAAGGATAGCCTCTACCTGGGTCAAAACGGTATGAAATTCTTCATAAGTAAATTGTACTGTATTCATTATTCTTTTGAGATGATGTTTGGCAGACTTTACAGCCGCCTCCCATATACCCCAAAATGGGGCGATCGAGCTGGAATAAAGTGCCACTCGATCTGATTTTGAGCCAAAATGAACGAAATATTTTGTCATTATTTAATTTTGCAATTCTACCCAACTCGTGATTCGCACCTACATAATTAGTGGCATTATCAGAATGTAAATGTTTACAACACCCTCGTCTTGATATAAACCGTTTGAATGCGCTCAAAAACCATCAGTAGACAAATCACCAACAGGTTCTAAGTGAACAGCCTTAGTCGTTAAGCAAATAAAATGCAAAAATAGGTTTTAATTAATTTCCTATTCCTTAATCTTCCATCTTTCACTAGATAAGGTCCTGCAAAATCAGTACCAACTGAATAAAAATACGTGAAGGTGTTATTCTATAGTTGGGCAAGTTGCCCATCTGTGGATATATTGATGGAGGATTAGCCCTAAAACATATCATGCAAGTTCTTAAAACACTTCGAACCGCTTGTCTACCATTTAAAGGCCAAAATTGCCTTCGTATAATTGATAATAAAAATTGTGGGCCCGCGTGTAAATTCTGATAATGTTCGTGACGAATAATTAATTTTGTTAATGAATGAGCCTTAGGCAGAATCATAGGGTATTTGTGATCAAAGTTTAAATTTGAATAAGTTAATCTACCGCCTACTCTTATTATTTCATTTTCATCTAGAAATGGGTTAAGTGTCGCCAACTTACTTTTACAATTTACCTTTTATATCGTTTAAGCGATTGTATATCTGCTGAAAATGCACTAAATTGCGCTAACTTAACCAATTTAAGAGTAGCGTTATTTAATTCAGTTGCTGTCAAAAAAGGTGAGATAATAATTTTATCCTTTGATTTTAATAATTTAATAAACCGCAAACAGTATGCTGTTACATGTTGTAACTTATGAAAAGTAGAATATTGTTCGAATAATTCGAAGGAACATATTGTAGTATTTAAAGTAATTTGGCCTTTGGCTTTAAGTTCGGGAATGTCGTTTGATATTCGCGGAATATTTTGCGGCCATTCCGACATTTCCTTTAAAAGGTAAGAAGGACCGTGCCACCAACATTTAGATTCTAGTAATTGTTCAGGTGTGCACCCCCTAGACCCTATATCTGCAGGATTGTCTCCTGATTTAACATGTCGCCATTTGGCACCGTCAATTAATTGCTGTATTTCAGCTACCCGATTACAAACGAAAGTTTTCCAGTTACTTGGATGCTTAGCTATCCATGCTAAAACTATGCTGGAGTCGCACCATAAGAAGGTTTCTTCTATATTTAAATTTAAGGCTGCAATCGTTTTTTTACTAATTTGGCCAATAAAAGGGCACCACAAAGTTCCAGCTTAGGAATAGTCAAGATTTTAAGAGGCGCAACTCTTGTTTTAGCACATACTAAGTTAACTGAAATTTGCCCGGAATCATTTATTGTTCTTAAATACACATTAGCGCAGTAAGCTTTTTCAGATGCGTCGCAATAGCCGTGCAATTGTATATTAGACATATTAACAATAGTAATTTGTCTGGGAATATTAATTTTATTTAATATTGGAAGGTGGGAGAAAAAATGCAAGCATAAATTGTGCAAATCTGGAGGTAATTCCTGATCCCAACCTATATTAATTTTCCATAAACTTTGTATTATGCACTTGGCTGTAACAATAACGCAAGCAAGTAACCTGAGCGGGTCATAAATTTTGGCTATAGTGGAAAGTATAGTTCTTTTAGAAAGTTTTATATTGTCATAATTACTTATGTCATTATTTAGCGCAAAATAAAATTCATCGTTTCTAGAATTCCAAGACATTCCTAAAGTCTTCACGTTTTTTTCGTCCGAAATGACATAATTTGAATCTCTTGAATCGTTATTTGAATTTTGAAACACATTAGAATCGTTTGATATCCATTTACGCAACTCGAATCCCGCGCTGCTTAAAACGGTTTCTAAATTTTGTTTTAATTTTATGGCGTCATCAATATTACATGCGCCAGATAGCAAATCGTCCATATAAAAATCATTTAAAATAACATCATAAGCAAGTGGAAATTCATTTTATTCTCTATAGCAACTTGCTGTAGACAACGTGTTGCCAGGAATGAAGCCGGTCCTGTACCGTAGGTAACTGTTTGTAATTCAAAATGTCTTAAATTTTCATCCTTGCTTGCGCGCCAAACGATTCTTTGAAATTTTCGATCCGTTTCCTTAATTGATATTTGACGATACATTTTAGTCACATCTGCAACCAAAACTATATTATGTTTGCGAAATCTGACTAATATTGAAAATAAGTCATCTTGTATGCAGGGTCCGATCATAAGAACATCGTTTAAAGAATTATTATTGGTAGTTTTCGCGGATGCGTCGAACACCACGCGCAATCTTGTGGTTAAACTATCTGTTTTTAATACACTATGATGCGGTAAATAATAACCGTCTTGCAAATCATTTTCTTTTATTTCTTTCATGTGATGCAGTGTTTCATACTCCTTCATGAAATCTCTGTACTGTTTATATATATATGGATTATTTTGTAGTTTACGTTCAACTGAATAAAAACGCTTAATTGCTTGCTCCCTTGACTCCCCAAGTTCTTTGTTTTCCCGAAAAGGTAAACTTACGACAAATCGACCTTGGTAATCACGACTAAAGTTATCAATAAAATGAGTCTCGCAATCATTCTCTTCTTGACTATATTTACCGTGCTGCAGATTATACGAATTTTCAACTAACCAAAATTTTTCTAACTGAACATTTAATTGCGCGTTCGAACTTCTATGTGACGTAATTACATTACAAATCGCACTTGTTGTAGCATTAGTCGTTATCGGACCGGAGATTATCCAGCCTAAAACTGACCGCTGAATTATTGGTTTATAATTATTTATTTTTATTTGACCAGGGCGCAGCAAATGCCAAAAAATACCAGCACCCAAAAGTATATCCACTTGGCCTGGAATATAAAATTCTGGATCCGCTAAAGGTAATTCATCGGGTATATCTAACGATTCACAGTCAATCGAAATCTGTGGCACACTCTCCGTAATTTTGCTTATAATTAAAAGGTTTAACTTGCTCGAAAAATTGTTTTGAGTGGATTGTATCGTGCATTGCGCCTTGCTTGTAATGTGTGTTAACACCTGATTAATGCCCGTTACTGGCGTATTTATTTTGGTAGATTTTACATTTAATTTGTCAAAAAACTGTCGGGTGATAAAATTTGATTGACTACCACTATCTAGGAGTGCTCTACACTTTCGTGGTTTACCTTGACCATCAATTACATATATGATAGCGGTTGATAATAAAATATAATTATGATTTGACTGTGTATAATGACTTAAACTAGTAGAACATGAGGTGTTACTCTCGTTCACCTGATCTGGATAAGACATCTCAAGGCTTTTACATAAATTTTGTGAAATCAAAGTTGAATTTTGCGTATTATCAAGCTGGGCTTTGCGATTATCACCATCCATTTGCGCATTTGTACTATTTATGCGATTATGATTATCCTTTGCCTTAAAGAAATTATTTGTTTCTGATTTGTCTTTATTAAAATGAAGCAACGTATTGTGCCTTTTTTGACAAATCTTGCAAGTGCCACCTCGACAAACTGACGAGGAATGACCTGTTTTAAAACAATTTATACATTTATTTAATGCCTTTATGCGTTCAAAGCGTATATTTGGCTCTAAACGTAAAAACTTGTCACATGACGATATAAAATGAGAACCTTTACAAAATATACAATTTCCTGTTTCAGCACTAAAATGTGCATGAGAAGATCTTTGTTCAAATCTCTTTGCCCCTAACTGATTATTATGAATTTTCGTATTTAACGTTTCTAGTAGTAAACATCTGCTGTGCACAAAATTAGTAAAATCTGTAATTTTAGGAGATATTTCGCTTTTTGTAGCTATTTCCCACTCTCTTTGTTCCAAGATCTAATTTGGAAGATAACAAATGAATCAAAATAGTATCCCATGTGCCTACAGGCTGTTCTAAATTTTCAAGCGCTCTGTAATGGCGTAAAAAGGTATCTAAAAATTGTCGTAATGACGTATGAGATTCCTTCACAACGTTAGGTAACTCAAATATATTTTTCATATGGCTATGAATTATAATTTTTTTATTTTGATAGCGCTCTTTTAACAGATTCCAAGCTACTGGATAGTTTGCATCTGTAATTTCTAAATTATTTATAATTTGAGCGGCATCACCCTTTAACGAAGCTTGCAAATAGTAAAATTTTTGTATGATAGTTAATTGCGTATTTTCGTGTATCAATGCATTAAAAGTATCATGAAATTGTACCCATTTATCGTAGTTGCCAGTGAACTCTGGAAGATTAATATCAGGAAGTTTAATATTTAATATGCTGTTACCCGTTAATGTATCTACTGTAGGTGTTATAGGTAATGTTTGACACTTCACCTCTGTAACCTGTTTTTTCTCTCGCTGAACAGCTATGTAATGATCTGCGATTGCAGTTATCCTAAAATAATTATTTTCAAATTCTTCGTACTCATTGGTTTGATTTTCGCTAGAATCTAACATTACGATTTCAAATTGTAGTGATTTGAAATCATCCCAAACAGACTCAATTTTTGTAAACGTCTCTCTAATTCTGCCACCTGTTCGGAGGAATCACTCAAATTTTTAGAAATTGTTCAAATCTAGTCAACTGACCTTTAATGAGCCTCGTTTCATTACTAAAGCATATAATTGTTTTTCCATAACGACAAAATATTATTATCGCGAGAAACGTAAAAAATTATATTAAAAATATATCAAAATTTTGAATTAAATTATGTTGTTTTATTATTATAAAAGAAACAAATATTATGTCCCTTTTGACCTTAGCATGGGCTAGACTGACCTTAGGTTTTTATTATTAACGTCTGCTTCTCAGCGCTGCTGTTGCAATTCGGCTCGAATGCACCAAAATTATGTATAAAATGTAAATTATTATTTATTTAAGTGGACTGTAAACTGAAATTATAAAATTTATTTCTAAGACAATCTTGCCGCTTAGCTTAACTGTATGTTAAAGAATAATGTCTAATCGGACTCGCAGGTCCATCAGGTACGCTAGAAATCACAGCGACCTCCAAATGTATCAATAAAGTAATCATAATTTTGGCGGGAACTAAACATGCCCAATTCTATTAAAATATAAATGAAAAGCGTAAATTCAAAAGTAAGTACTAAAATTTTGAAAAAAAAACAATGAAAAATGAGATAAAATACAATGCAATAGCAACGATTGACGATGCGCCATTTATTTTTGGCTAAATTAAACTCACAACATTTAAAATGTATTTAAACTTTTGGCGATAGTATATAAACTTTAAATAGGGCAAAATTAATTTTTTTAGTTCCCCAACACTTTTTAATTTTCACTCTTCAAACGTATTTGTTTTAAAAAGTAAATTAAAGAACATAATTAAAGACATTATATTTTTTACCGAAAAAAAAACAATTATATTTAAAAAATGACCCAATATTTATATATAAAAATGGCGCCATATAATTATTTTTAATTGTGTATAATTATAAAATTATGTATAATTATATACCTATATTTATATACAGTGGAAACTCGGCTATCCGGACTAATTATTGTTGCAGCTCATTCGGATAATCGAAAATCGATAATTGTGCTTAAAACCGAGTGCGCACATTCGAGCTCAAAGTGGCACATTCCGATCTCGGGAAAATGAAGCGCGCCGCTCCGCGTCGCGCTTCATTTGCCTCCCTCGCTCGGAAATGTGCCACTTTTCGCTCGAATGTGCACATCTTCGTGTTAATTGGATTCGACTATATTAATCACAAATTCTTCAAATCCAGATTTTCCATTCGAAAAAAGTATTCGCTTGAAAGTGCACATACTGCTTAATAATTGAATTTGCCTATCTTATTCTTCTCTCTTACAAATAATATTAATTAAATCAAACTGAACTAAATGTACCACTTCTCGCTTTTCTTTTAATTAAAAATTACAGTACGGTATTTTAACCAAAAACCACATTTCTAATTTAGTACTTTTAAGTTAGACTAGATGGGAGACTTCATCGTACATGAAAAAAAAACTATAACTTTTTCCAAATTTTGACTCTTATTTCCCAACCTTTTTTTTAACATACTCCACCCAAGTCATTCTAAAATTTTGATGCACCCACTATTTAACATATAAATATTTTTTTATATTTAAAAATTGAATTAATCCATAAATGAAGTCTAATTACAACAGTGTATACCAAATGTGCCTTAAAACTAATTTGTTTATAATTTTTACAAAAATGAAAATTACCCAAAAATTAATCATAATGTTCACGTCCAATATCTTATAATATGTTAATGTTCACTGGAATTGGACACAATAAAACAACAAATTGTTAACTTGCAACGTTTCGTTTCTTTATTGAAACTTTATCAAGCAACTGAAAATTAACAAAGTATAACAACAATAACTACAAGTATTTTATAAAATAATATAAATTATAAAATACCTTAACAACACAAAA
This sequence comes from Sinopyrophorus schimmeli, assembly GCA_036325965.1. Classification (NCBI taxonomy): domain Eukaryota; kingdom Metazoa; phylum Arthropoda; class Insecta; order Coleoptera; family Elateridae; genus Sinopyrophorus; species Sinopyrophorus schimmeli. The sequence continues at coordinate 53,799 of JARFIZ010000012.1, read as the reverse complement.
AGGAAGTTAACCATTAAAACTAAATAATTCTACATGTGTCAAAATTCCAATTTTAAAACTTTATGTAGATGATAGTTTTATGGCTATTCCTAAAGATAAAGTTGATCTCACACTATCAAGTTTCAACAACTTCCATCCAATAATTCAATTTACTATGGAAATTGAAGATAATTGTTCTCTTTGTTTTTTAGATGTAAAAATAAATAGATGTTCAGATGGAAAATTAAAAACGAATTCGATTTTTATGAAGATAATATACTACGCATGAAAAATCTTCTTATTAATAATAATTACCCTACAAAACTCATTAATCGATTTATAAATAATTATAAATTGGTAAATAACAAAAAAGTTGTCCAACAAATCACAACATACTTTAAATTTCCTTACATCAAAGAATTGTCCAGTAGTATTGATCGTTTTATTAGACCAAGAGGTGGAAAACTAGCATTTTATAATATAAAAACAATTAATACAGTTTATAGCAAATTAAAAGATCCAATTCCTCTTCTTCAACAATCTGGTTCGATTTATAAAATCCCATGTAGCTGTGGAAGTAGTTACATTGGTCAAACAAATCAAAGACTTGAAGAAAGATTAAAACAACATAAAAATGATTGTAAAAATATAAATTATGTTAAACCAAACAAAACAGCATTAGCTATGCATCATTTTGATGTTGGACATCAATTCCAATTTGAAAAAGTTTCTATTTTACATCGTGAACAAAATAAACATAAAAGAAATTTAAGTGAAATGGTTTATATCAAAATTAATAAAACTGTAAATTTGCGTTCGGATACTCAAGGCCTTAGTTTAATATATAATGACATCTTAAATAAAATTAAAACATAAAACTAAAATTAATCATAAAATTTAAATCAAAATTATACAACTACAAATAATTTCTTTTTAGAATCATAGTTACAGCCTTTCATGTAATTATTTAGAATCATAGTTACAATCTTTCATATTTTTTAAAAATCTTTCATTTTGACGCATATAATTATTTAGAATCATAGTTGCAATCTTTCATATTTAAAAATCTTTCCTTTTGACACATGTAGAATTATTGAGTTTTAATGGTTAACTTCCTTTTTGTGTTGTTAAGATATTTTATAATTTATATTATTTTATAAAATACTTGTAGTTATTGTTGTTATACTTTGTTAATTTTTAGTTGCTTGATAAAGTTTCAATAAAGAAACGAAACGTTGCAAGTTAACAATTTGTTGTTTTAATGTGTCCAATTCCAGTGAACATTAACATATTACCCAAAAATATTTGGAGACATTAATTTTGACATATAAACCTTCAACAATCTGTAAAAGATGATATAAAAATCAACTAGTTGATTTTTAGTGGCCCACTTCAGAAAATTTGAAACATATACAATTTTAATTAATCAAAAATGGGAATTAGTAAACATTCGAAAGTGCACCTGAAAATATTTTTATCGAGCTCGCTACAATTAGGCGTGCGGAAGAGCACCATGATAACTTATCAAAAGGAATAAAATAGGTATCTAACCTTTTTCAAACAAAAAATAGATCTAATTTATTCGACTTAATATAGGCAAATCCAATTAATACGAAGATGTGCGCATTCGAGCGAAAAGTGGCACATTTCCGAGCGAGGGAGGCAAATGAAGCGCGACGCGGGCGGCGCGCTTCATTCCGAGATCGGAATGTGCCACTTTGAGCTCGAATGCACACTCGGTTTTAAGCACGATTCGCAATAATTTTAGTGACAAAAAATTAGTAAATAATTTTTATCATTCCCTCTCACTCGTACTCATGAGTTTGTTGTATCTTTTCGCTCGCTCCCACTCATTGCTATGTTAAAAATACGTTTTTCGAATATATAATCGATATATTTGCTGAACTAAATTAAATTTGTTGATTTAAAAGAAAGTTTAATTTATAAAATTCAATAAATACGAGGATGTGCGCATTCGAGCGAAAAGTGGCACATTTCCGAGCGAGGGAGGCAAATGAAGCGCGACGCGGAGCGGCGCGCTTCATTTTCCCGAGATCGGAATGTGCCACTTTGAGCTCGAATGTGCACACTCCGCTTTAAGCACGATTCACAAAAATTAATTGACTTTCTCAGACGGCTAACTTCTCAAATTATTTATGACTATTTATTATTTATATTTATTATTTATGACTAAATAAAACAGTCGCACATTATCTTAAAATCAACAAAGCCAAAAACACTGTTTAGTGCGAAATACAAAATAAAATAATAAAATAATTAGTAAGAAATAGCGAGGTTTAATTTTCGCAACGCGGTTGACAATCCGGATAATCTCGAATCCGTATAATTGAGGTTTTACTGTATAATTTTTTGTATTCGGGTTGTTAATTTAAATTAACTAAAATTTTCAAATAATTTTTCATAAAAATTGACTCTCAAGTTAAAGATCATTAAAAACGCTTCCTACACAACCAATAATTTCGTAAGTACTTCAATCCCCTTGTTTAATATAAAATAAATAAAATAATAAACATTACGACACATAAAACTTGTTAACACAAAAAGCAAACTAAACAAAACGAATATAATTATGTACAGCTTACGTTCTTGTGTAGGTTTTCTATTTAAATGTGCATTTCTTTTCGTTTAAACGAAATCCTATTAGAATAGTAATTGTGGGTACTTTTAGAAGTCGTCTTTTTGTTCTATGAAAAGCAATTAAGACATTTAAATTTAAAACCAGAGATCGACAACAAAGATTTTTTTTTTTAAATTTCTTGTTTTGTTTACTTTTTTTTTGCTTCCTTTCGTTTCTTTCGAGGGAACAGCTGGCGCACTGCCGAATAACGCAATGTATTTTTAGTGCTATAAAAATAGTTCAAAATACAATCAAAACAACTACACTAAAGGATGTTTAATTTTGCTATTTCATACCTATACCTACATTTATAAAAACGTAATTTTCTCTGTTGTTGAAAAATAAATGTGTAAAACGGAAGTGAGCAGACTTGGAAAAACTATAATCCAGCGGTTTCCAAACTTTATTTATCTTGGTGCCTCCCCAATGTACACCTATTCCCCGATTTACGAGGTAGATGGGTTCCAGATAAAACGGTGCAAATTGAAAATCTTAGTTTTTAAATGTTATTTAATAGTTTAAAATCGGTTTATTTTGAGTTTCAATTGTACCTGGATTAAAAATTTTTTTTTTAGCAAAGTCGATTGCAATTACAGTTTGTAGTCACAATCATTACTCGATTTAAACGTAATAGGGTAATCCGGCCAATAGATGGCCGTCCCCCAATAGATGGACAAAAATTCTTTTAATAACTAATTACATTAAATTGAACTATAAAATTGAAAAATAAGTTTTTTGTTTTACAAATATGTATAATAAAAATATACAAATTTTTAGCCTCAATCCATCGACATCGAATTTAACTTTTACAATTTTGTTATATTTTTTTTCATATTTGTATGAAAATGTTTAATAGTATTTGCAAATTTATAATTATATTTTTTGGATGTGGGCCGACAACAAAAAATGTTACAAAGTTTATTCTTTTTCATCTGATGGTTTAGAGAATATTTTAAACGATTTTAATGATACAGAGAAAAAAATATATTTTATCGTATTTTGTTGATTTTATGTATTAAAATTATTATATTAACATATAACTTAGTTGTTTTAACAAAATTTAAATCTGCATGTTACCGTTGGTTTTTTGATAGAGACGTTTAAGTTGTTTAGATTCAACATCAATATTATAGTCAAAATTAACATTTTTATTTTCTTTATTGACTTCCATGTTATTCTGATTTTATTATTATATATTAATGGATTTTTTATTTAATACTAACTATGTAGGTATAGTATATTGTTATTTAACGGCCCTTAGGGAACACTTGTTCTAGGGTCGCTTTTCCTTTAAAATAAAAAATAAAAATAATAACTAATATTATGTAGTGTATAAGATCAAAGCATTTATCAAAAAAATAAAATTACTTTTCATGTTTTGAAATTCATTATTCAATCTATTATTTGTATATTGATTAATTTTATTAAGTTAAAGCTATTAGTTATTAAATTTAAAAATGTAATCATGTTTCGTATAAATAACAATTATTTTTGGGAAGTGTCCATCTATTGGACGTTTAGTCCATCTGCTGGTGATATGAGCTTTTTCCTTTTTTTTTATAAACTACTACTTTATAAAAAATTTATTATCATTTTTTCGAATTTATTAGGCATTTTTACGTAGGTATAACTCGTTTTATTATAAATAATTAATATTTTACTATATTATTTCATTAAAAAATTTGCTTAACCGTCCATCTATTGGTCGGGTTACCCTAATCGTTTATCTGAAATATTAAGCTTTTTTCTATTGTAATAAATAAACATTTTTGATTTGAAAGAGAGATGATTAGCATAAACAAATTGAATAAATACGAGGATGCGCACATTCGAGCGAAAAGTGGCACATTTCCGAGCGAGGGAGGCAAATGAGGCGCGACGCGGAGCGGCGCGCTTCATTTTCCCGAGATCGGAAATATGCCACTTTGAGCTCAAATGTGCGCACTCGGTTTTAAGCACGATTCACATTAATTAATTTACTTTCTAAATAATTTTAATTAGAAATCAAATCGAATTTGCGTACCTTATTGTTTTATTTTTAAATCCGAACAAATATTAATGTAAACAAATAAATATATTAAATACGAGGATGTGCGCATTCGAGCGAAAAGTGGCACATTTCCGAGCGAGGGAGGCAAATGAAGCGCGACGCGGGCGCGCGCTTCATTCGAGATCGGAAATGTGCCACTTTGAGCTCGAATGTGCGCACTCGGTTTTAAGCACGATTCACATTAATTAATTTACTTTCTAAATAATTTTAATTGAACCGTATTTATACCAAAAACACCAAAACTCTGATTTAAGACTTTCAAACAGTTATTTTAGAAAAATAATCGCTGCAACCTTTTCCGAATAGGAAATCTACATTACTTAAAGCATAATTCACAATAATTAATTCATTTAAAATTTACGAAAAAATTAAAAACTACAGAACCGTACTTCTCTGGCAAAAATGTATAATTCTTGAAAATTTTAATAATTTTTAGTTTTTTTAAACCGCAGGTTGAAAATCGAATTAGTAAATTTAACAGTCAAATTCTTATTTGTTCAACAATTGGCGATTAACTTTTAAAGTTTTCCATAATAAATTTTTTAACAATAACTTCATAACTCATCACTTAATTTAACGACCGTTTTGCTCGTTTCTTACATCGTAATTTCGAAGCTTTTTCTTATAACAATTACCAAATTGGTTAAGCTCGAAATTTACAACTCGAAAAATTAACGAAGACGTCCCACGCATTTACTGTTACGATGTATTTTTATGTAAAGCGTTTCTTTTCTAATTAGCAATACGTAAAATAGTGATGTTACACTTTTACCCAACGTTCTGTGGAAGAATTGTTAAACAATTTCGAAAGATTTTTAAGCTCCATAACAGAGCAAATAATTAATTACGCGATTCTAATTTATTTGCTTTTGTAATCTTAAAAAAAATAAAAGTTTCGCCAATTAATTCTGTCTTAAGTTATTCATTTCTTTCGGGCCGATTTTACTTTTTTTCGTCGAGCCGAGAAAGTGAGGCGAAAAAAAAACGATCAAAATCGCATCTTTCGCATTTTGGAAAATTGGATTTTCTTTTGAAGATATTAAATTGTGTCATAGTTAAAAGATTTCCCTGCGGGCTCGTTCTTCGTTTCGCCCTTATAAAATTCTTAATGGTCAACGACCTTTTCGAGCCACTAAAAAGCAATAATAAATATTTAAATAGGTGATTCTCCAAAGCAAATATGTCGGACGAAAAGAAAGGCGTAGTTAAAGCCGTACGTTCGAGCGCGTCTGTTGTTTGTAATTTAAACCAAATTCTAATTGTTAGTTTAATACGAAATCGCAAACCATTTTAATTATTTAGTCAAATAACAATTTCTAACATTTGGTTCGTGTCGAAAGGGAAATTGGGTTTCGCTTATTCGCACACACCTTCTGTTTTCCGTTTGCTATTCTATGAGCGTTTATTATCGAAGGAGAATGTAAAATTACATTGCTCCTGTCATAAACATAAAAATATCAAAATTCGAATTTGATGTTTTTCCGATAAACATTTTTATAGCCAAACTATTTGTCGATACACGAGTACTTCTATTAAATTTAAAAGGCACGACTGCTTTTTAATAATTCGCAACATCGAGTTGGCAAGAAAGTAGTTTGAAGTGAAGCTTCTTTGGCGAGGGGGCTACAACTTTCGAGCGTTACGAAAATTCCGATCGCACGAGGGGCAAGAGCTGGGTGCGTGGGGGGTCGCGCCATCGTCAACTGTCAACCTCAAAAAAATTATATCATTAACCAAAGCGATTCGAAAAAATTGCGGCGCCATCGATTGGCGAAAACCGTAATTACTTTCTCGGCAGCCCAATATTTTAAATTTTAATCGGACGCCCGTAAACGCTTAATTAGAAACAATAAAAGATATAAAAACAAAATTATACAATTTAATCGAAGGCAATTTTCGCCAAATCAAAACACAAAAAATTTCTATAAAGCACAACTCGAAAAAAATAATTGTTTAGCGTTATTTCTTAATTTATTCGCTTTAAAGAAAATGTGCCCTGCACCTACGGCAACAAAAATTCCAATTAGCAGTTTAATTAGTTTAAATTACACAAACAGGATTTTTATTTATTTTTCTCGTGCCCCCCCCGTATTTCTGAGGCAATGTTTTTGTATCAAAACTAAATCGCCAGTAAAGTTTACATCGAAGAAATTTAATTTGTTGATTTTATATATTAAAATTATTATATTAATATTATGTAGTGTATAAGAGAAAGGCATTTTTCAAAAAAATAAAATTTCACTTTTTCATATATTTTGAAAATTATTATCCAATCTATTATTTGTATATTGCTTACTTTTATTAAGTTAAAGCTATTAGTTATTAAATTTAAAAATTTAATCATGTTTCGTATAAATAACAATTATTTTTGGGAAGTGTCCATCTATTGGGGGTAGCCGTCCATCTATTGGAGGTTTAGTCCATCTACTGGTGATATGAGCTTTTCCCTTTTTTTTATAAACTACGACTTTATAAAAAAATTTCATTCATTTTTTCGAATTTATTATACATTTTTACGTAAGTGTAACTCATTTTATTATAAAAAATTAATATTTTACTACCTATATTATTTCATTAAAAAATTTGCTTAACCGTTCACCTATTGGTCGGCTTACCCTAATCGTTTATCTGAAATATTAAGCTTTTTTCTATTGTAATAAATAAACGTTTTTGATTTGAAAGAGAGATGATTAATATAAACAAATTGTATAAATACGAGGATGCGCGCATTCGAGCGAAAAGTGGCACATTTCCGAGCGAGGGAGGCAAATGAGGCGCGACGCGGAGCGGCGCGCTTCATTTTCCCGAGATCGGAATGTGCCACTTTGAGCTCGAATGTGCACACTCGGTTTTAAGCACGAATCCCACTAAGTTTAGTGACAAAAAATTAGTACATAATTTTTATCATTCCCTCTCACTCGTACTCATGAGTTTGTTGTATCTTTTCGCTCGCTCCCACTCATTGCTATGTTAAAAAGACGTTCTTCGAATATATAATCGATATATTTGATGAACTAAATTAAATTTGTTGATTTAAAAAAAAGTTTAATTTATAAAATTTAATGAATACGAGGATGTGCGCATTCGAGCGAAAAGTGGCACATTTCCGAGCGAGGGAGGCAAATGAAGCGCGACGCGGAGCGGCGCGCTTCATTTTCCCGAGATCGGAATGTGCCACTTTGAGCTCGAATGTGCGCACTCGGCTTTAAGCACGATTCACATTAATTCATTTACATTCTAAATAATTTCAATTAGAAATCAAATCGAATTTGAGTACCTTAATGTTTTATTTTTTAATCCAAACAAATATTAATGTAAACAAATATATGGATGTGCGCATTCGGCTCTAAGCATGATTCACAATAATTAATTTACTTTCTAAATAATTTTAATTGAAAATTGCAAGACCATATTTATACCAAGAACACCAAAACTCTGATTTAAGACTTTCAAACAGTTATTTTAGAAAAATAAACGCTACAACCTTTTCCAAATAGGATATCTAAATTACTTAAAGCATAATTCACAATAATTAATTCATTTAAAATTTACGAAAAAATTAAAAACTACAGCCCCCCCCCAATTTCTGAGGCAATGTTTTTGTATCAAAACTAAATCGCCAGTAAGAAATTTAATTCGGTTCCCCCCGATTCGTTTTAATTGAATTAAAAAAGCAACCAACTGTTATGGAAGCATCTTAAATAATATAAAGACCAAGGCTGCTGATTAAATTACAAACGTTCATAGCAAAATATACTGTGCAAAAGCTTTGCGTTGTAACTCCTACGAATTTTAATGGTAATTAAACTTTTTGCTACGAACGCAAATAATAAACAAACTACTGTTTTAGTTAGCAAGCAAAGCGTAACTAATTAATTAAATTTACGTTGTTTTTTTTTATTGAAATTCTGTTTCGCATTGTCTGTAGTTGAATTTATCTAAAAACAAAACCAGTAAATTTAATTTTTTAATTTTATCATTTAAAAAAAAACGTCCACGAGTTGAAATCGAAAGATAAAGGGCTTAATACGCATTAATGAACACTTACAAGTTTTCTGTTCGCGTTGATTAAGAATTACAAAATTTGATTGTTAGTTGTTAATTGGGTATTATTAAGGAACTTTCAGATCTCATGCTAGACATTTTATTTTACAATAACACGAAAGATTATTTCTGCCACTTTCTTTTGTAAATATTTGCAATTGTTAATTTGCGGGAATACAATTATTTCGTAATGCATTTGATCTGAAGCTGTTGGAATCGTCACGTATATATGCATTTTTGGGGATTTAAGTTTTTATAAGGTACGAGACCCAATACCCGATCACTTTTTATCGTGATGAGCGAAATAAAGCTATAAAAACATTTCTATATATTAAAATTTCTTTTTTATTGATCATTAAGGATTTTCAGATATAAAATTAATAAGATTTCAAGTCGAGTAATAAATCAACTCAAACAAGTAAAATTAATATTTCAAAATAATTACACGGTTACCCCAATACCCGATCACGCTAAAATTAAGGGAATTAGTAGTCGATCAATAGATACCCCAATACCCGATCACAACTAGAAGGTATTTTTATAAACCGACAAAAAAACATTAGTTTAATTTCATCTTATATTTAAAATAGTACTTATTTATTAAATGCAAACATAATTCGAGAGTTGAAATAGGTAATGGTCTAAGTGCCACAAAGTTCAAATTGAGATACAGTCGAACCTCGATAAGTCAAAGTTGAAGGAAACTAAAAACAACTCAAGTTATCAAAAATTCGAGTTATCGATATAAAAATATTAACGAAAAACAGGTTCGAGTTATCAAAAATTCGGCTTATCGAAGTTCGACTTATGGAGGTTCGACTGTAATTCCCTTTTCATCAACTAAAAAGGTAGTTGCACATACAATTAGCATCATATTCCCATTGAAATATCTATGAGTGAACACATTTAAAATATTTCAATCACTACTCGTGTTGTGCGCACGGTATTTAATCATCTTGACATGCAATATCTCAATTTTTGTATTTCAGGCACTTGGACCGTTATTTATTTCATCTCTTCAATCATTTACAATTGCGATTACATTATTCAGAAAAGATAATAATGAGTATATGGGTGATTCCTAGATAACTGTGATTTTTGTAACTAAAATTTTTTTGAAATTAAAATTGTTTTAAAACGCGTGTTTTGGGTGTTTTCTGTGTCTAACTATACACAGAAATTTTTTAACAAGACTATAACAAATAAATACAGAAATAAGTTAAAACGTTGAGGAAAAAATATATTAAAAAGTTATTTCTTATTTTTGCCGCGGTAGTGACATCCACGGTAATGACATTTGAATTTAAAATGAACCTAACTTTATAATGCAGATAAATAAAATAATTTCCTAAATAATTTCTATTGTTTACGTAAAAGTAAATAAAAATTTACTATAATTAAATCAAACGTCGTATTGATAACCGTAAATTTCAATACCACAGTAAGTTACATGTAATTTTATGACTTACCTTTTTCAAAATAAAACAAATTAATTTAATTATATTTTTGAAACTTCAAAATAAATACACAGCTGTAAACGTTGCACAAATAGTCCCTCCTGAAAATGCTGCCAGAAGGAGTGGATGAAACTAAATTAAGATGGCGATTAGGCGGCAAATATTTCAAACTTAAAAATTGAATAAAAGTCCCGGACATAAATCAAAGACGATTATTTTTTTTACCAAACATTATTTTCGTGTAATTGCAATATAATTTAATGGAGTATATATTAGACTTAAGTTATGAGAAGTAACTTTTAAATTACAAATCGAATATTGATAGAAATTTATACATTTAGTTTGTAAAATGACAATCGGACATGCCACGGTAATGACATTTCGAGTATATTTTCGTACGTTATGAGCAATCCAAGATCACTTATGTTCCAAAACCTAATGTAGGTTGAAGATAATTATCAGATTTATAATATTAATGATTTTTCAATAAGAAAAAACTATGTTGGATGATAAATAAAATACTGGACATAAAAAATCACAGTTATCTGAGAATCACCCATATAACCCCTTGACATACAGTGACGTCTGAGAAACGTCATTTTCTTTGTGTGCCATTGTATATTTTGACGTTTCATTTGTATCGTAGTTGATCGAGTACTAATTCCACACAAAAAAAATGGTACCATTAGAAGATCACGGTTTTACACCGTATTAATAACCAAAATAATGTTTACCTTATTTAATTGTTAAAAATCATGAACATTAATATAATTGCACGCTTTTAGTAATAAAGAACTGCTAAATATGGAAATAGACATTGAACTATTTGTACTAGAAACAATTAACATTTCCCTATTTAAAATGAACCGTAGAATACATTTTTGTAGAGTTTGTTCCAATATCTTGGTGTTTATACAACAAAATCCCGTTGAGATTAACATCATAGAACTCATCCAACTCTTAATGTAAAAGTAACACAATAGTTCAGAATGTAACATTCTCCTTTTTGTCTTGTTTTTATCTTCGTAATATCATAAATCAAGAGAAAACACAGGGGAAGTAAAGCAAGTCTATTAGATGACTTCGAAAGAAAAAGAAGCACTTTCATTTTTGAAATAAGCTTTCATGAAAATTAATTTTTCGCTTCAAAAGAATTTTGCGTATGGAAATTTATCCCGCGTTACTTTATTAATACGGGAACAATTTATAAAATGATTAATATAAGCTAATTACATCGGCAGCTGCCTTGTGAATTAATGTTATACGGCGTTCACATGACATAGATTTTCTGCTGATACATAACAGAAAACTAATATTATCGATTCCGAACGAAAAGCAATTTACCGAGAAAAAGACAAATCCCATACGCGAATTGCATTTTGCATGTTTTATTTATTTTACTATTGCGATATGCCTTCGGGAAAGCGATATGGTACTTTTACCGGAAGCAGTATGTAATTGTATTGTAATTAGCGCTGAGAATTTTCTTCGTATTATAAAATCTGCTAAATTAAATCATACAGAGAAATTTTATACCATTTGGTAGGAAATAATTATTATGCATTTATATCACAATGCAATTTTATCAAGATTTCAAATGTGAACCTAATTAATCGTAAATGCAACAAAAAAAAGTTTTTCTGTACGAAACAGATTTGTTTCTCAATTCATAAGAGTTATCAAAAAACCGGAAGCCAATTTATTTTAATGATTGTTTGCTGCCATGGAGCGAATTTTGCATTCTGACCTTAGATCAACATTACTTTTGCCGTATAAAAGAAATTCAATTCAATCTCGTGTCTCGGGCTTTGATATTTATTTCTATTTGCAACAAAAAGGAAATAGGAAACGATATAGAAAGGTGCATCGTAAAGTAAATTGTAATAAAGTGTTTCTCGTGTGCGTGTATTAGATATATTACACAGGTGCTTGGTTTATTGTAAACGTACAGTGAAACCTCGTTTATACGAAAGCCATTTATACAAATTATTCAGTTATACGAAGAAAAGTGCGGTCCCCTGACGCTCATTTTATTTGCGAAGATGCATAAATAGGCAATTATTCATTTAAACGAATATACGAATAATTTTACGTTCCCCGTAATATTCGTATAATCGAGTTTTCACTGTAATGTTTTTTTTTAATCTCATAAAACTCATTGTTTGATAAAATCAATCAATAGTAAAACTCATAATCGGTTATAATCATTTCGTTGCTTATAATTTTGAAAAAAAAAAAATAATATACCGATAAATCCCAAGTTTACCCCCGGATGACCAAACGGGGGTCTTTTGAAGGCCCCACGTTGCATATTTGTCACATAACCTCTGCAAAAAGGCTCGTGGTGCCCTAGTTATTTTTTTTTCTAGAAAACATGAAATAGGGCTGCTCTTAAACTACGAAATGATTATAAAATATCTGCAGAAATGATTTATAACAGAAAAGAATAATTTTTAAGAACACGGCTACCCCGATAAGGGAGCAGTTGAGAACAACTGCATTAAAGACGTAGACAAAGAAGAATAAGATCGTTTTATTTTTTTTTATTTTTGAAAAACACGTTTAAAAGCACAAATTTGAAAAAAAAAACCGTTACGATTAGGCAGTTTTTGAAAAAGTTATGAGCATTTGAAAAAAAGACACCGTCTTTTTTCAAAATTCATAACTTTTTTCGGTTTGGTAAAGACTTTTGAAAAAATTCACAAAAACGTTGCTATTGGGGTAGTATAACATAAAAATTTAGTCATATCAAACGGGGTCCGGTCGATTTGACATAGAATGCCCCATCTGCATTATCTATTTTATTTTACATTAAAATAAATGACTGAAAATTTAATTTTTTGTTTGATTTATAGTTTTTTACAAATTTATCTTCCCTATATAACGTAATTTAGATAAATTACATTGTCTGTGTATAAAATAGAAAGAAGCCAATAAATTGTTTTAAAAAATACGGTAAAGTACACAAGTTGTATAGCAAAATGTACATTTTAAAAGTTTTCATTTTTAAAAATGTTTTGAATTTTCATTTTGGTAAATTGTGTAAAAGCGAAATCGTGTAAAACAAGTAGCGTGTAAATTGAGGGATAAGTTTAGTATTTATTGTAGATTTTAATTAAAAGCGGAGAAAAACGTGTAATCAAAAAAATTTGTATTTTAAATAATTTTCATATTTAAACATTTTTAGAATTTTTATTTTTGTAAACCGCGTAAAACAAGTAGCGCGTAAATCTAGAAATAGTGAATTCCCCCTCTAACTATCTTAGAAATAATGTCTCAGCAAAAATATCTCAATAGAAAAACATCTTAACAAGTAATAAGGTAACTGATCCAAATAAGGCCCCGTGCCCAATAAGGCCCAGTTTTCAAATTTCCCAGTTCCTGATTTTAGAATCATTGTCAAAGCTCGTATATGTTACAAGAGAAAGGTTGTTACTTTTATTTTGAAGTTTAATATAAATAAACATTTTGATTACGAAGTATTGATGCATTTTTTTCAAAAACCTATTAATAATACCTTTATAAACTTAAGGTGGGCCTTATTTGGGTCCGTTACCTTACATCAATATTTATTGCACATAAAAATTATACATATATTACATTGTTTGAATTAAGCGACCAAATGAACGGCATTTACTGGTATTATGATATACAGGGTGTACCAACGAACGCTTGACTTCCAAAAAAACTCGGAAACAATCACAGAAAATCTGAATTTAAGTTTTTGATTGGAAAGAGAGCTGACTAATATAGGCAAATTCAATGAATACGAAGATGTGCGCATTCGAGCGAAAAGTGGCACATTTTCGAGCGAGGGAGGCAAATGAAGCGCGACGCGGAGCGGCGCGCTTCATTTTCCCGAGATCGGAAATGTGCCACTTTGAGCTCGAATGTGCACACTCGGCTTTAAGCCTAATTCACAATAATTAATTTATTTTCTGCACAAAAACCAAAAATGTATATTTTCAATAGTAACCCACAAAAGAAAATCACTGAACTATTACCTTTTGCATCTTTTGTAATATTTAACTAATTCACATTTGAAAAATATTGACATTTGATTTAAATTTAAACAAAAAACAAAAAAATACTCCAACATTCAGATTCTTTTCCACCGCAAAGAAATCTCAAAAGGAACTTCGGAGAGTTAAACACATAAAAGGATTCAAAATACTTCAAGAATAAGCCTTTTCGGATTTAGACATAAAAAGACACATTTTTCCTTTCAATTTTATGGAAGTCTAGCTTTAAAGGCACGCCGATTGCCTTTTTAGTTGTTTAATTTAAAGGAGGTCTAATTTTGTCGTTGTTTGTCTTAATTCGCGTTGCCTTCGAGATTGAAAATCGTTATCTTTTTATCGCGGAGAGAGCTTTCCTCATTTTCCACGTTGAAGTGTCGAGGATAGCACTTCGATACGTGTTATTGATTAAGGGAAAGAGTGGTCGTTCGCTAAGAGTAGTTACTTCTGTTTTTTTTAATACTTCAATGAGAACAATAGGAAGGAGAGCTTTAAAGTTGTTCTTTATTTTGTCCTTTGTGCCTTTTATTATCGCGAATAATAAAACAAACAAGTAATAATTAAGTTTTCAAGAAATTTCTTAATCTTCCTAAATAGAACCTTGCCATTGGTACACAGGCATGACAAAATTTGATTATTATACAGTCGAACCTCGATAAGTCGAAGTTGAAGGAAAACTAAAAATAATTTGAGTTATTAAAAATTCGAGTTATCGATATAAAAATATTAACATTAAAATAAATAATATCGTCGAAATTCGGCTTATCGAGGTTCGACCGTATTTTTATTAATTATATTACATAAAGCCTGAAAAGATATAACCAAATCAATTCGTTAGTTTTCGAAAATTTAATTTTTTGAAACATCCAATATAATTTAACAAAATTTTTTATATCGTTAATTTACATGGCTCGTATTGTTTTTTTTTAGTTTTGCACAATCGCATAAAATGTTCGTATCGTAATTAAATAAAATATTAATTGATTTGATCAAATGAATTTGTTAGAAAAGAGTCATGTCGTAGACGTTTTCGTGATCGGTCAAGGTAATTCAAATAATGATCTAATATTTCTATTTTACCTATCAGTTACGTTGAAAGCAATTAAAATACGTTCGACAGCGATTGCTAATTCATTCGTAACAAATTAATAATTTGATTATGTTTAAAAAAATTTAAGTGTATGATGTTTAAGTACTTAAGTCATAGCAAAACCTGACCCAATCTTATTTAGCTCTTAAAAAAATTGGTAATTCGTTTTTTGAAAAGTTTTATTAATGCTTAAGTCAATGTTAAACTTCCAAATGGTTAGGTCTCTTAATAATTTTTTTTCTAAACTAAAATCCATAATGTGATAAAGAAAACTGTGTTCAAAGAACACTGAGAGTCATCTATTATTTATTAAACAAAGTATTTAAATATACGGTTTGAAGTTTTGCTAAATTTTCGTAAATCTCAAAATATTGCAGCCTTCTAAGCAAAGAAGTTTCACTTCAAAAGTTAAATGAAGATTCTATAGTCCGTTCAATGCACTAAAAAATAGTAACTAACAAGTTTGTTGAATAATAATTCTTATTTTTACGATTTTTTAATTATAGATGATAAAACGACCCGGGAAAAATTTTTTTTAATAAAATTTTATGCTGTTTTACAAATTTTCATAAAATTCTTCATGAAAACTGAACACATTTTTATCAAAAATAGTATTTTATGAAATCCTGTGAAATTTTATGAAGTTTCATTAAATTTCATGAAGTTGAGTCATTTTTGATTAATTATTTTATAAAGGTTTGCGTACTTTTAGAAAAGTGGGTTTTTAAAAAATGGGTTCGCGTGTAAAAATACTATATTATAAAATTTTGATAAATTCCATGAAATTTTATAAAATCGTAGTTTGCATTTATTTTTCATTAATAATTTTATGAATTTTCTCTACTCATTTTCCTCCCACGTCACTTAAATGGAAAATCGTTAAGTTCGATGGGGGACCACTAAAATTGCATTTAAGGCCTGAGATTTGGACAGAATTTTTATTTCGTCGTATTCCGAGATATTTCCATGTGCGAGCGAAAGAAAAACATCGATTTTCTTCGGAACGCCCCAATATGCATCAAATAATAAGTTAATCCCAAAAATGTAATGCACAAAGGCGTCACTAAAAATACAATGAAAAGTGTACACAAAAATGTTCTTTGTCGCATGCGAATAAACCGGTCTCTTCTCTCCTAAACATTGAACATTCATAATTAAAATCCTTTCGGCCATATGAAATGTATACGACTAATATTTTTTTGTAGCTTTTAAAATATTACTTTTCTATTTTAATTAGCGACTTCGCGGAAGTTAATTAAATGCCGAACCGAGTCGGTGAAAACTCAAAAAAACCGCTCGTGGGTGCTTTTCGAAATTTATTAAATTATTTAATTTTGAATTTCGTCACTCTCGAATTGCCAGAAATACTACAAAAGGTTGGCTTTTATCGAAGTCCATGCGATTTCGTTTTATTTTCGAAGCAATAAAGCCGGAGAATTTGCATAAAGGCATTCCTGCTAGGAATATATTGTCTTTAGAAGAATGCAAACATTTTAAATGCGAAACAGTGGACGACGGAACGTTTATCTTCGAAATTGCATTGAAAATGATTTTTTTCGCGCGCTGCGGAAATTTTTGCAGTTTGCGCTAATTCGAAAAGGCTCGACTGTTCGGTTCGTTTTCAAAAGCTGAAACGAACGTAAAGTTATTCGAGCAAAATGCCATGCTTCTGTGCGATAAGTGAGGTGGAAAAATGATTTTCCACATATAAACACATTCTACACGACATATAAAAGGTAACCCCTTGATTTATGAATTTCTGTATCTGAAAAGGCATACTTCAGCTCGACGGAGAAGTGCTTGGAAACCCTTGAAAATACATTTCTTTTAATTTCATACAATTTTTGAAGTTATACTTCTTTTGAGAGCGAAATTGTAACAGGCAACGGAAGTTGCGCGCGCACTGCTAACGTAAATTCAATAATATGAAGTTAGCCATCCAGGAAAGTAAATTAACTATTGTGAATCGAGCTTAAAACCGAGTGCGCACATTCGAGCTCAAAGTGGCACATTTCCGATCTCGGGAAAATGAAGCGCGCCGCTCCGCGTCGCGCTTCATTTGCTTCCCTCGCTCGGAAATGTGCCACTTTTCGCTCGAATGCGCACATCTTCGTATTCATTGAATTTGTCTATATTAGTCAGCTCTCTTTCCAATCAAAAATGTAAATTCAGATTTTCTGAGTTTTTTGGAAGTCAGGCGTTCGTTGGTACACCCTGTATATCATAATACCAGTATATGCCGTTCTATTGGTCGCTTAATTTAAATAATGTAATATATGTATAATTTTAAGTAAATTAACTATTGTGAATCGAGCTTAAAACCGAGTGCGCACATTCGAGCTCAAAGTGGCACATTTCCGATCTCGGGAAAATGAAGCGCGCCGCTCCGCGTCGCGCTTCATTTGCCTCCCTCGCTCGGAAATGTGCCACTTTTCGCTCGAATGCGCACATCTTCATATTCATTGAATTTGCCTATATAAGTCAGCTCTCTTTCCAAGCAAAAATGTAAATTCAGATTTTCTGAGTTTTTTGGAAGTCAAGCGTTCGTTGGTACACCCTGTATATCATAATATCAGTAAATGGCATTCTATTGGTCGCCTATTTTAAATAATGTAATATATGTATAATTTTAAGTAAATTAACTATTGTGAATCGAGCTTAAAACCGAGTGCGCACATTCGAGCTCAAAGTGGCACATTTCCGATCTCGGGAAAATGAAGCGCGCCGCTCCGCGTAGCGCACGGAAATGTGCCACTTTTCGCTCGAACGTGCACAGCATCGTATTTATTGAGTTTGTTTATATTCATTTTTGAAGTTCAAAGAAAAAGAGTAATGTGCCCCAATAAAACTACATACACTGTAAAAAATTTGCTGAGTATACCCGGATTGGATTATTTTTGATTTATTTAATTCACCCTGAAGTAAAATTCCCTCTACAAAGGATTTTTTCTATTTTTAATTAAGAAAAAACTTTGTGGGGCAAATTCGCGGGTTAATTGACAGAATCATATCAGTAATTGGATCTTACGATATTTTCGCTAGCGATTTATTATCAATTGGTATTCTAATAATATTTTTAAATCCGAAATTTAATAAAAATGTAAAATATATGGCATATATTTTTTTTAATTATTTATAAAATAACTCATAATTTTGAGAAAAATATTGCTTTTAAAAATACAATAAAAAATATTAATTTTTTTTAAATATTAGTACAATTTCTAATTATTCGAAAATAAATAATGAATATTAGAATTTACATAATTCTAATTATTCAGAAATAAATAATCAATATTAGAATAAATAATAATCAGCAATACAATGTTTCTAAGTATTAGGATATTTAGAAAATATTTTTTTTTTTAAAAAAGATGTATTCACATTATATTCCTACTTAATGTTATTTATGTTCTATTTACATTTTTCTACACCGATTATTATATTCTTTAAACCAGCATTATCCAAACTGGGAGGCGTTTTGAAAATTAAAAATTTTAGCATAATTTAAATTTTGAAAATTTCGAACGCGTTTTTCTCCCAGACTTAACATTGGGCCTTATCGATTTTTTCGGCTGATCTTGCGCTACGATAAACCGGCTTTCAGGATCTGAAAAGTTTTTAAAAATCCGTTCACAAATACCCGAACTACGATTTTTCAAATTGGAAATTTTTAAAAAATTAATTACAAGTCGGAATCTTCGAACCCGTTTTCTCTAGAATTTTAAATGATACGCCTATGGTTTTTTAACCTATCGGAAGCTAAAGTGTCTGGCAAATCCGAATCTGTATAGTTTTTAAAGATCCATCCACAAATAACGGCGCTACATTTTTTTTAACGTAAACTTTAGCAATGACAAAGAAGTATAACTTCTCACGCGCGTACATAAGTATGCGTAGCATTTTTTTCTAACTTTTACTAATTATTTAGAGCGCTTATTTGTGAAATTAAATATGTTAATTGTTGAAATTACATTTTTTTAATTTAATCTAGTTTTTTTCGTTTTAATAGGATAATGTAGTTAGGTGTACGAAAAAGAAATTTATTAAAATAACAGCATTTATCATTTTTGAAGTATTAAATTAAATGGAAGGGGCCAAACAAGATACATATTTAATATTTTACGCGGAATGTTTCTTAAAATATTCTTATCCGCAATAATCTACTTTTTTTAATTAAAAATGTTTCATTGTTTGTAATTAAAACATATGTTGAAAAAGTCATTACCGAAAAAGTATTAATGGATCTTAATACATTTATAAAACATTCACCTTTCTAATTGAAAGCACAATTACTCGAAGATACATTGCAGTGCTGTTCTCTCATCTATAGTTTGTGTATTTTTAAGCACTCGTTATTTAAAGTAGCGAATAATTTAATTAAGTGTAAACCACTAATCAAACAAGCCGATTGTATTCTTCTAATTAACTTTCTGAACGGTGTTTGTAATAAATTCGACGTGAAAAAATAATTCCTGAACTCTTACTTATTTTCGGAGAACGTTGTACTATTTTTCTTTTTATTTTGCTATTCATGAATGGAGAATGTTCGTAAATATATTCGAGAAGCACGAAAATTAAATAATTAGGACACAAAGTTATCTAAAAAACCCGATGCGTTAGAAGTTATACTTCTTTTGGGTAATTAAATTAAATATAACCACGTGTTATCTTGCGTTTGTTTATAGATAGACTACTAGCTTCCAAATTATATGTTAGTGTGCCACCCTTAAAAAAATCTCTTCGCCTATTTCCCAATTTACACGGTACATAAGTTCCGGAGAAAACCGCGTAAATCGAAAACACAATTTTTTGTATGAGAACCGTAAATCGTAAACAAAGCAAAAAAATGCATTGATAACATTGATTAACATTTTAAAAAACAGAATTTCCTATAAATAAAGCTCAAAAAGCTCTCTCTTACAAAGCTCAAATAATTGATTTAATTATTTCAACTACCCTAGCACTAATACACTTAAAAGTACGAAAATTAAGAGCAACTTTATTAGTAATTGAGTAAACTTTAAAATCTCTATAAAAAAACTGAATATTCTCGTTTTAATTACAGTTCGTAATTATTAAAGCTTGAACTTTAATCGGTTTTTCAAATAAATTACATGTCTACTATAAAATTGGATTTTTGGTCTTCATTATTTTTTTTTAGCGTTTTAGGTCATGCTTAAGAAGAGCTTAATGTATTTCAATTTCCTAATGAAAATCTTGATGTTATAATTAAGTTTGTCGTAATCTCTTCGGCGACTGAGCGATGTTTTAATACGACACGAATTGCTGTGAAAATCTGTCCAACTCTCTATTTATATTTTTACTGCAGTTGTAATTTTAGACTTGCTCTTGAAAGTTTTAATAAACCAAGAAGAAAAACTATTATTTTTTGATGGTCGTAATGTGAGTGATAATAATAAAAATCAATACAGAATCAGAGGTGTAAAATCTCGTATGTATGGCAGTAAATATTAAGTTTTATAATGCAGAAGGGAAAGAAGTTGAACAGAGAAGAGCGAAAATATGCACTTTCCACACACAGGCAGAAAGGTACCACGAAACTATACTCTATTCTGACATGGAGCAATCGACCACTTTACTAGCGCCGGATGGCGCTGGAAAATCAAACTTTCGCACCGATAAAATTTTTGCGCAAAAATGTCCATGTTTAGATTCTATTATATAATATATTTAGGGACACCCCGCGAGGGTGTTCAACTTATTCTGCCAAAGGCATAAGGCGCTATAATCATTTTTAAACTTATATCATCAAAGCACTAATAATTACATATTTTTCAAATTCTCCATATTAATGCAGGCCCGGGCCCGAACCGCAATACAAAATAACACAAACATATATTTACAAATCAAATCACATTTTCAATGACAAATTTCGAAAGCCCCTGAAATAATATTTAAAAAAAGCTTTATTCTGATTTCTTAAAATACAAAGTGAAATTGATTTCTTAACTTATTGCAGTGGCTTTCTTTTTTTTAGTAAAAAAAATTGTTTATTCCTACCTTTCACGAGATGTCTTCAGATGTGTAGCGAAAAGGCCATCCCCTCAACACCCTCAAACCCCGATTTTAACACTCCCGAACACTGTTTTGAAAAAATTAATGTCTGTTAGAAAAGTAAAAAAAGTATAGTTTTTTTAATCGGACGAATAAGCTATTTTATTGGGGATTATTCTTCTTGTACTGGGAGGATTGAAACGGTTTCAAGACTACGATTATCAAAAACGCGAACCCGGAACGGAAAAGCGAACACTATTTGAGGGTGGAACGGTCAGCCTAATCAGCTTTGCATCATCTGTAACAAAAAAATATTATTATTAGTATAACTTTCGAAAAGTAATCAAAAACTTAAATTTAAATAATTTTGAGTTTACAATTCTGACTTAGTAATGGTGCTGGTACACATTAATTATTTTCTAAGACTTAATGTATAAAAATATGAATTCTAAAACGGCGTATGGTCCGTATTTAGGTACTTTACTCTAATTAAATTAAATTCGAAGCAGACAAAAAGAAAATTTGTTCTGCTTTTGCATTAAATTTGGAAATTCGTGAAGCGAAAGGCTTTAAAACCTTTTCTATTGATTATAAAAATAACTACAAGATTTAAGCACCAAAATAATTCAAATTACACTTAAAAAACTCATAAATAAAATTGAATCAAATGTAAAATAACAGTAGTACAAGATAATTATTTAATTTTTCAAATTCTCATGTCAAACTTCAATTATCAACTCTTGACAAATTATTACCGTTGATCAAATTGGATGATTCAATCCGGAAGACCCCCATTGTACCCGTTCTCCGAGAAAGAACTCCATACTTGAAGATAACTCCTGCAAACATAAAAATCACATTAATTTTATAAGCACAAAATAACAAGTTGTTATATTAAATTAATTTTATTCAAAATTGTAGTATGCTTAATTTGCATTTTCAATTACCTTTTCCGATACTTGTAGTCCACTGAGGAAAGCTAGGAAGCCCCCCATCATTACATATGTTCAATTCCAGCATGCCCATATGATTTTTCACAACTATTTAGTCTGTAAGAAAAACGAAAATGTATATTTTTTTGAACTGGTCATCTTTTTAAGAAATTCTTACCTTTGCTAAAATTTTGGGCTTTAATTCTGGAACAAGCTCTTTCTTTCAAAGAACGCCCAATCTGAAGATGACTCCTGTAAAAACAATTATTCTGTTAATTCAATCAATACAAATAAAAGAGAATCGAGTTTTATTACAACAAATTAATGTTTTGAAACGATTAAGCTTAGAGAAAAATCTTTTCATAAGAACCATATTGGCTATTTAAGCAGTGGTACAATTTGAAAAGTTTTCTCGGTGACCAAATGAATTTTTAGAAAGAAATCCGTGAGCAAAAAGCTGCGTCATTCGGGAATGCAGTTTTGCATATTTTATTGACTTTTTCTATCTCCCCCATTAATAATCAAGAATTAGTTTCTTTGTGCAGCAGTTCACCTACGTAACTATTATCTTAGTCATACAAAAGTACGAATACAGTTTTAATTAGGTCAATCACTTATGTAAAATTTCGTTACGAATACTTCAGGTATTCTCCAAAGAGATAAAATCTGAATTTTGCTCGGAACATCCATAAATGAATCAAACAAAAGGAGGAACATGCATAGCCGATGAGTAACTGAACAGTTACCATCCTTCACAGATTTATGATGTTTTTGTTCGGGTTTCGTATATCTATCTCTACCATTATGGTATATCGTGTCGTTTTTAAAAGAAGATAGTATAAACATTAGTGGGTTCAAGGTCGTGGTAACTGGAGCTCTTGGTGGTTTGTTGACCCTCCATCCATATATAATACACATGGTAGTTAGTCATTGTAATTAACCAGTTTGGTGGAGGGTCCAAGACACGCTTGCTACACACAATGCGCGTTTAATGTGCGTTTTATTATCACGTGCGGCTGGTTTATACGCTGCCATATCAAAAATTTTCGGGCACCCACAAAATGCTTTGTTTTTCTAGCATAAAAATGCATTAATTTTTTTTCAAACCAGAAGAAAGGTGCCATAGTAGAAATTATTAAACGGAAATTTATGTGGGCCAAGTAAAAATTTTGAAAATATTAAATAAACCATTTGTCTTCTTTTGTTCGTTCAATTCGACAGAATTGTCGCATTGTTTTTAGTGCAGAACGTTTTTATTTCCCACAGTATGTGAAGGGCCGGATGAAATTGCCGGATGCGGCCCGCGGGCCGTCTTTTGCCCAACCTTGCTTTTATACTGATATTTTTTTAATTTTTAGAAATTTTAAAATTACTTTAATAATTGTAAGCCGCCAAAAATTTCTGATATGGCTAGTTTAGTCGTCAATGGTAAAGTCGTACCAAGATGGGCATGCCTTGGTACAATATCACATGCTCCAGGCACATGTTATAACAGAAATCTCAATTTTTGATAAAGTACCTGACCAGTAAGAAAATATGGTCACACAAAAGGGTGTTCGGTTGTGTAACCCCCCCGATTTGCTCGTATGTTAATCACATTTTGTCCGAAAAAAAATGCTCCAAAAGTATAAAATGTTAAGGTATTTTTTTGTATTATTTTCCCATTTTATTAAATGCAATCTCAATTGTACTAATACATTTAACGGTAGAGTCATTGTTCTTGATTTGATTTTGTACACACTAATTTTTTAAATGGTATCGAGTTTTCTTCTTGTTTTTAATTTTTTTTTAATTAAAATTAATAAAAAACCGAATTAAATTTGGACCCCCCGCCCCCCAATAATCAAAAATAATAATAACATTAATAATTTTTTAAATGCGTTTAAAACAATTAGAGTTGACCCAATAATTTAGAGCAATAATAAAAGAGTTACATCGTCGAAATTATATCAAAATACGTCTAACAGATCAACAATTAATTTAAACAAATCACACGAAGTATTTAGTAACAATGTTTTTGATTTTTAAAAGCTTAGTTGAAATTTTTCCGAAGTCCTACTATCATACCTGCATATACAGGGTGTTTACGATTAACTATCCCAGCCGAAAAAAGATTAATGGGAGTGATTTTTAGAAGAGTTTCTATCGTGTAATATTTCTAAATTCAATCTCTTGAAATCAAATTTGACCGAGTTTTTAACAAAGATTTCTCACCCTATTTCGGACTGCTCTTCTATTTCTTGAAATGTTATAATTTAACTTTTAATTTTGTAATAATTGTGCACTGATTTCTAATTGTTATAATGCTGTCGTTAAACTACTGTACATGAACAAATGCGAAAAGATACTAACCAGTAATCCAATCGTCAAAGAGCAAAAGCTTATATATTAAAAGTTGGATGCAAAAGTAGTCTTTATGTATAAAGGTATTAAGACATGAATTCATATGGTATGAATCATATGCGAATTTCTTATCGTATCAGGTAAGGCCGATTACTTTAATTTATTCATAAATCCCCGGGCCAACTTACAACTGATAGGACGACCGAAAATTTAACGCAGAGAATGCACAAGTTTGATCAAATATTTTTAACCTTGCAATAAAATTTTTAAAACATTAATTAGAAATTAAGTAATTTAAGAGCTCATACAACTCCTAGAAACACCAACACATGAAGCCTATTTTGTAAAAATTATAAAACGTTAAACAATTTAATGAAATTAAACAACCCTTAAATAAATAACATTCTAAATTAGTTACTGAATTTTATGTTAATCCCAATGTGCGATAGTATGAAGATTTTTCTATTGTGCCCTTACAAAAAAATTTAATTCAAGTACCTTCACGAATTAAAAATTGCATTAACCCTTAATTAAAAAACTAATTTTAATAGTCTTATTAGCCGAGATTGGCTTTTAAATATTACAACTGTTTTTTTGAAAATTTTGAATGTTTTTTTTTTAGATATAGTTTTATGGTAATTTAAATAAATGTTTTAATTAATAATTAAGTGACAACTACCCCTTTATTTGATTTTAAAAAAAATTGAGCTAATTCGAACTTGAACATATTCCAAGATTGTTTTTATTGTTGACTACTCATTTATTTTTGCACGCCCGCCAAAGAATTTAATTTATATCAATTAGGGGTACAGTTATTTAAGAATTAAATAAAGAGTGAAATTGCTTAAAAAGTTAATTAATCCTGATTCAGAAAAAAATAGTTTTTAGAAGCATTTGCAGTACATTTTGATCTCAATTTATTACAAATTTTGTATAGTCTTAAACGTCGGGTTTTTAAATCAACATTTATAAAAATTTAATTATTATTACTGATTTGCGTTAAATTATTTATAAAACAGAACTACCCCTAAATAAAGAAATCTCTACATTTAATTTTAAAAGAAAAACACTGCGACTTCGCTCGTATAATACAGTGTAACTTTACTACAACGAATATTCGTTATATTTGATGGGGTTTAATTACTTCATAAATAGTTTTACTTTTTAATTTATATAGGTATATTATTTTTTATTTTGCAAATTAATTTTTAAATAAGTATAAAGTAAATTAATCCATATTTTCATTTTCTTTTAGCAAACAGTCGAGGATGTAAATGATGAAGTGGAAGTGGACATAGACGAATTGCTAGATATGGACAATGATGAAGAAAGGCGGAGGCACTTGCAGGTATCCCACTAATTTTAATTAACTAATATACATCGTAAATAGTAATTTACAATTTTTTACTGCCTTAATTGATTTGTTCCATTATACCATTTAAATGGTCAGAATTATTTACTGCTAATAAATCATTGTTCGAATAACACAACCCTGACCCACCCTTCATATTAATTGTGATTATTGGATTGAATAGTTATTTATATTTTAACAAAAGGTCAAACGATTTGTTTCCTGCTTTTATACGTACTTATCATTTTTTAATTGATTTGTTATAACATCCTGTTTTAATTTTATATCGACTTTGTGCATACATAAAATTAAACAGTAAATGCGTTCCAGTGTATAAATTTTCTCCGAAGACTCACAAAATTATCGAAATTAGGCTAACTCTCAGCATGAAAGAAGTATTTTGCTGTGTAGCTGTTTTGGAGCAGAAATCTTTAGAAATAAATAATAATAAAATCTCTAAGAAATTGCAAACCACTCCTAACAAGGATATTCAATAAACTCATTATATAATACAGAAGAACCTCTATAAGTCGAAAACTTCTACAACTCGAAAGAAACTATTGTTACCTTCTCTTTTTGCCAGGTGTGCATTTGTTTCATTTTGGGCATTTATTGTTTATGTCGTCATGTTTGTTTGTATAGTTTAATCTCAGAAACTACTGTGGGGATTTTGATATGGTTCCATATAAGCAGCGCGCGCCAGGAAATCTCTCAAGAAACACGTTTTTTCTGACTTGATCGACACACATCGTCATAGCTTAGTTAATTTACACGAAACATTTATAAATGATATACATAAACCTTGCTCGCGAATTAGTCTATCTATTACTGAAAACGCTATGAAAATCCCTACAGTAGTTTCAGAGAGTGACCTATACGGAAAGACAGGTCGACAGAAATACCTAGCGTGGATACCTTAATTTTTAATATCTAGTGGTGTAAAATTTTTTTTATTACAAAATATTTCTGGGTCTTGCATATTCTTTCTCCACACCTAATTTCGAACTTACTATTTCGCGCTGGTATATTTCAAATGAGCATCATGCTGGATTAAAGTTTTGAAAATTATTTTTCAAAGAACAATGATGGAACTAGAATTGATAATTTCCTAGAATATGACTTATGAATAAAGTTATCTTAACCAAAGAAAAAAACAAGATCTCTTTACAGAGAGGTCAATTTTCCTCACTTATAAAAACTTTTAAATACTGTTTAAGCAAGCACAGTGCTCAAGTGAAACTTAATAATGCCCAAAGATAAGTCAAAAGTTCACATGAAAATATTTCCGTAAGAAAATCAAAAGAACTCTAAAATGTGCAGGAGCCAGAAATCGTTAGCAATTAAAAACTAAATTCCACTTGAAAAAAGTGAAATGGAATTGCAAAAAGGTGATTTTGGAATAATTCACATATAACTCTTTTTATTTATTTCAGACTCTTCTGATAGGAGCTAAAAAGTCTCAAAATGATGTAAAAGTAAGTAAATTATCATACCGATTAATGCAAATACTTAATCTGCTTATTTTCCAGAAATTCATCAACGATCTATTAGATAAAGCAAAGACTCTATAAAATAAGTTAAGTGCCAAAAAATGATGAGAGACTTTGGCTTATGGTGCCCAATTTGCACATGTTTAGTGATTACCATTATACATCGATGTTCATCGTCATAAAGTGTATTCCGCCCTCTCTGGACAAAGGACATTAGAAGGTTTCTTAAATTTACATTTCAAAAAAAAATAAATAAATGGGAGTAAGAGATTATGTTTAACGTTAATATCATTTTCAACAAGATCCAAGCAGGAGTATTTATTGTTTTCTATTAACTAAAAAATGGCGGGTTGCCACAATTTTTCAAAAACCTTTCTTTTCAATATGTTTTCTCGTAAGATTTTTAAGTGCTAATGTAATTCTTACCATAGCTAGTCTTACAAATTAATTATGAAAATGTAGAAGTATCATATCTGACTGCCTGTTTAAAGTAGTACATGTCGAATTGTTGTAATGCATATTATATAAAATTACTGCGATATAATAGAATACAAAGCTAAAGGAAACTGATAGCTGCTCAAATTATACGTGTATTGTGATTGATGGTGAACTTCCTGCTTCTTGAATGTTTCTTTTTGTACAAGAAGATACCACAATTAAATGTACTTAGATATTAACAAATAAATTTTAGCACCGTTATCAAATGATCAACGTGATCTCAATCATCTCAATTTTGACATGTATCGTAGGATAGATTGTATTTGTAATTTAGTAAATGTAAAATATGATTTTTAATTACAAAATAAACAATTCGTATTATGAATGAGTCATACCTTTCTTGAATCACCATGGCTTCACATAGATCCTTCAAGCTGGAAGTTTAAAGCTGAACCTCTTGTTTAATTAGATGTAGAAGATAACAAGTAATCTTCCCACTAAAATATGTAATTTCAAATACTTCTTCCGTAGTTTAAGTATTTTTTTCTGGATTCAAAGAGCTTGTATTTCACTTGACAAACGGACACTTAGCGTCACCTATAAAACAAATGAACAACTATTTCAAAATGACCAACTTTAAAATAATCAAGACTGTTATCGTCAAGATTTAAACATCATTAAAACTAATTGTTTTCAATTATAATTAACTGGAAGTGTTTTCTTAAAAATTTTTAGCTTAAAATAACTCAGAATTTATATTGTATATCTGTTTAAGGTTCGTATTAAAGTTAATAACTTTTGTCAGCCTGCGTCGTTTGTGGCTAATACGCATGCGTTCCTTCCCATTTATCACATGTAGACATTGCACTGAACAATTTTAACCCCAATATTTCTACAATTTATATTTATATAAAATTCTATTGTTGTTCTTATGGCACCAGGTGACGATAACGATAGTGGAATGGAGTCTCAAGAAGGAAGTGTAAGGGATGGACAAGATACCGATACTGCAGTCTCTGGGGGAGCAAAAAGTATAGCTACTTCAAGTGCTGCCGGAGAAGATAAATCAGGAAGAGATGATGATGATGTATTACATCTAATTAATGAAAGTACCTTACTTAATTTTCAATTCTTTAGGCTGATGAAACTTTGTCCGAAAGACTTTGGGGGTTGACTGAAATGTTTCCTGAATCGGTTAGGAACACTACTTATACAGCTGCAGTGACTACAAAATCTACAATTGAAAAATTTTATGGTTTTTCTCGTTCAGCGTTTTGGGTTGTCTTTAGTTCTTCTATAATTTTATTTGCACCTGTTATATTTGAAGTAGAAAGAGTTCAAATGGAGGAAGCTCAAAGAACTCAACAGAAACAGGTAATTTGTTGCAATTCGATCAATTGTTTGTTTTAATTATGCATTTATAGATGCTGTTGGGTCCAAATACAGCAGTTGCTGGTGGAGGAATGCCTTTAATGCCTCCGTTACATCGTTAGATACCGATGAACCTTTAGGTTCCTTAATATAATAATGTTCAATAAGAACATTACCAAGCTTGTTTTGTATGCAGTTAGTCGAGTTTCAAATCTTACGTGATTATACAGAACTGAACTTTTGTTAATAATGTGTAGCTTTAATTAGCAAAAATAAATTGTTTGGGGTGACACATAAATTTAACATATCCAAAAATTATCATGTTTTTGTTTACAAAGTAATTTAAATAATATAATTAATAAACATGTATCTTATCTTATTTCTAACGTTTACTGGGTTATAATATTAAGGAATGTAATTCAATCAATATAATATTGTTACGTTTTTATTTGTTTCAAGAAACATTCAGTAACTGTTTTTGTATTATATTTCCTTGATGAACAACATTTACTGTTTAGATATCACTTAATAATCTTTAATTATCTTATAATAAAACTTGCAGCATTGGGTTCTTGTTAAAATAAGTTACAAATAAATAAAAAAAATTGTAAAGATATTCTACACATAAATGATAAATAAATAAAATAAATGGGGCATAATACCGATGAAATTCTTTAGTCGTCGTCGTCGTCATCATCAGATGGGACAAAAAGCTCATTCTCTTCCAGAAAATTGGCTATATGTTTGCTAATAGCAGCACCGATCAATAAACCAGATACTACTGTACAAACTACTCCAATAAATCCAAAAGGTACTCTTGGAGGTTCGGCAACAATTCCTCCACTGGCCGTTCTGATTTTATTTCTTGTAAAAGTATTTGTGGGTGATTTAGACGCTAGAAAACGTACCGTTTTAAATGTCCCACTCCAAATCATTGTTTACACTTGTATTTAAATTATCTCAGCGATTTAAAAGTAAAAGCTACTCGAAAATTCGATCAGCTGTGTTGCTCAATCATGTGCCATTACATAAGATAAGGCTTATCGATTCATACAATTATTTACTAAGAATTGTTTGCAATCAATTTTGTATAACTATATGGCTCTTATACGTTGTATTTTGCATTATAATAACATATAATAATCAGGAATAGAAGGAGAAATAAACAATAATTGCTAATATTTAAAACTAAGTTGGTACCAATGCTTATTATTCGAAAAATACCAACACAACCATATGTTATTAAAAGTGATAACTTATCGGGATTTTAAAATGTTTATAATGTAAATTATCAAAAATCAGTAGCTGATAACGATGGATCTTGTAACAACAAGCTTAGATGCGTTGTTACGTAAGTAATGATAACACTTATCTTGTAAGATGTAGCTTTTAAACAAAAATTTATTTTCCGATGACTAAAGCTCTATTTTATAGTTAAAGCTACAAACTCTAATAGCTCAAATGTCGATGCACCAGCAGCTGAAGCTTTTTATGCTATGATAAATAAAGAAAAAGATGGGGCTCAAATTGGTGCTAAGTTACTTTCAATGCGAATCCATTCCAGTAACCAATATCAAGCAATGCATACTCTTACGATACTGGATACATGCTTGAAGAGATGCAATAATGCATTTCTTTCAGAAATAGGAAAATTTCGATTTTTGAACGAAATGATTAAATTGGTTTCTCCCAAATACTTGGGCACCGAAACTCCTTTATGTGTAAAACAGAAGGTGTTACAATTGTTATACATTTGGACTCGGGATTATCCAAAAGAAACAAAGATAAAAGAGGCATATGACATGCTTAAAAAACAAGGAGTTATTAAAGAGCCACCAACTTTAAGTGTGGCTGCAGATGAACCAACTATTCCAGAAAGAAAAGTTGGAAATTCCATATTTAATGACGAAGAAAAGAATAAACTTTTACAAAAGCTGTTGCAAAGTAAAAATCCTGAAGATCTACAAGCAGCAAACAGGCTTATTAAAAACATGGTTAAAGAGGTAGATTTTTACATTAAGCCTTTGCTTACTAAAACCGATCTAGAGTTTTAAGTTTTAAGACAAATAATTCATTTATTTATCAATCTAGTCCTTAATCTTATATTTTTTATAGGATGCTAAACGAGCTGAAATAAAGAATCGAAAGTTCTTTGAATTAGAACAAGTACATAACAATGTTCGATTGTTGAGTGAAATGCTAGATTCATATAAACCTGGCATTTCTTCTGAAGATGAACTTGAACTAATTAAGGAACTGCAACAAAGCTGTGAAAGATTAAAACCGACTGTATATAAATTAGTTACTGATTCTCAAGATAATGAAGATTTGTTAAGTAATATTTTTTGCCATCAAGAAAAATCAATTACTAAACTTGTTTTTATTTCTAGAAGAAGTATTACAAGTCAGTGATGACTTGGGACAAGTTTTTATTAAATACACGAACGTTATAGTGAAGGGAACCATTGTCTACAAATAGAAAAGAAGCCAATCTTGTTTGTTTATTGGATCTGGGATCTTCTAGCATGGAGGCTGTAGGAGTAACTAAGATGAAAACGGCTGTTGCAACTACTGATTCAAAGGACGCAACTGATATGGATTTATTATGTGATGTGTTCTCATCAACAAATGCTGGAGTGGCTGATATTTTAAAACCAATTACGTCCAACAATGTAGATAAAACACAAGGTGAAGGCTAATATTTTTAAATTGCCCTTTTTAAATTATATTTTATAGGAAATAACGAAGACGTTTCAAATACATTCAATAAGTTACAAGCTTTGGACGACCTTGATGCATTAGGTGAACATTTGCTGAAGGAAAATTTGGTTTCACAAAGAATTGGCAGTCAATTTAATAAGTAAGAGTATTTCTGCAAAGGGCATAGGGGGATATGCATGATGAAATCTTATAGGGTTCGATTAAGCCGCTCCTAACTAATATATTCTTCTATTTCTAAATATTTTTTTATTTGCTCAATAACACGTTGAGTTATATATCTGAAACTTTTGGAATCTTAGTATTTCGTCAAAGTGGCGATTATATATTCCCCGGTGGCAATTTCACCTTGCTTATCCCCTTTGTATTTTGATATTTTGTAAACAATTTCGCTGTAGAGTTTCAGATAAAATTCCTATGAATTTATTACTTAAACAAAATTCTCAAGAAAGTAAAATTACCAATGAAACAAACGGAATAAAATCTAACGACATAAGTTTGGATGGTGCTCTTAATTTGGATCTCAATTATTTAGTGGATAAGGAAAATAAACAAGACAGTAACATGCAAAAGAAATATGAAGCTGCAGGGGACGATTTTCTAGTTGACATTACTGAAGATGACATTGAAGTTGAAGAATTATGTAATGAAGTTGAAGCTAAAAAAGAGGATACGAAGAAAACAGCAAAGAATTCTCCCAATAAAGAATCATATCAAAGTCCGTTAGAAATTAAATCTGACATAAAATTGACCGATATATTCATCAAATTAGAAGAAATTAAGCCAAGTACTATAACACCACTTGTAGTTTTAGACGAGAGAAATGGAATCACTGTTACTTTTCATTTTGGGAAAAATAAACCTAGGAGCGATGTCTCAGTAATTGTTGTTACAACTATAAGCAAAAATGAATTGGCACTAAGTAATTTTCTTTTTCAAGCCGTCGTTCCAAAAGTATTTACATTGACTAAATTTTAATTGCATTGTAATTGTTTTAATTTGTAGACTTGCAAACTGAAACTCCAACCACCATCAGGAACAGATTTGCCAGCACATAATCCATTTCTACCACCGTCTGCTATAACACAAATAATGTTGATAGCAAATCCAGAGAACAAAGATGCCTCCTTAAAGTTTATTGTAAGTTATACAATGGATGAAGAAACAATTACTGAAATGGGCGAAGTTGATAGTTTACCCATTACTAATTCCTAATTAAGTATTATGCTAGACTCATAGCAAAACATTCCAACTTAATATTTATCTTATTAATATTATAGTAATATTAGTATGCAAAAATATATTTTTAATTGGGTGGTTGGTAAGTATTATATACCAAAAATTTTGCATTTAAAAAATAAGACTTTGGACGATCTATGTACTTAATATTTGTGATTTTTGTTTTACATAAAAAAATGTCTTGCTGCAGAAGTAAGGGAAGTGCCATAAATTAATTATAATAATTGGTTTCCATGCAACTGGGCAAAAATTGTAGTACTCTATTTAAAAATGAGATTAAATAATTTTGTTTAAAAAATAAACTATTTAATTAGATAAGCTTATTAGTATAATTTAACAGCAATCGTTTCTGATTACTGTAAAAGTGAATACTCACAGTCAATACGGTTAGTAAACATTTAATATTAAATCAATTGAATTAGCTTATTTGGAAAAATTATTTAGATTTTTAAATCAGTAATCTGAGAACAGATCTTTAGATTTTAAGTAATATTCATTGTATTTATGCAGCATAGTCATTTTTATTGTTGTGATATTTATTGTAGCATAGAGTAAAAGGATTTATATTAGATATCTCAAAATGGTTTTAATTTAGTGTATTGTAGTAGTATTATTTCATTGTATTTATAAGAACTCACTATTCATTATAATTCCATAATAGTACTGGTTTTAATAAATATGTAAAATGAATTTGCATTGCATGTGGAGGCTTCTTAGGAAAGTAACCCTTTTTCTATTAAATAATAACATTGTCTATTTGAAATACACCCATTTCATTTATAACAATTTTGTCGATTCAACATAAACAAAAAATTTTAAATAAACTGTTCCCGGCATCATTAAATAAAAAAAGAATTATCACTTACTTTAATTAAACAGGAACTAAACTGATTTTTATAT
Organism: Sinopyrophorus schimmeli; assembly: GCA_036325965.1. Taxonomy (NCBI): domain Eukaryota; kingdom Metazoa; phylum Arthropoda; class Insecta; order Coleoptera; family Elateridae; genus Sinopyrophorus; species Sinopyrophorus schimmeli. Next base: position 19,725 of record JARFIZ010000012.1, on the reverse strand, counting down.
AATTGCATCTCGAAAAGCTAATCCAATAACTGCTTTCTGGTGGCCTGCATATTCCCTTTCCATATTTCCAGTTTTTACATTCCATAACTTAGCATATCCATCAGAAGAAGCTAGAAATATATATTCTATAATAAATATAACAAGATAAAGTTTAACGCTTACCAGTGAAGACATACTGAGAATCTGAACTAAATGCAGCATCCCATACCCATCTCTGATTCTCTTGTTTTAGTTCTTGAAGCATTGTAAAATCACAAGTTTTCCATATCTTCGCAGTTTGATCAGCCGATGTTGTGACTAATAAACTAACAAATTCAATTAAGATTAAATCAACGTATAAAACAATCTTCGACACAAAAGCACAAATAATACATCAGGGTAGAGAATTTATAATAAGTATTAAGACAAAAATAACACGCTAAAACAAAGTTAGAAATTAAGAAGTATGGTAACAAATAAGTAATAAGTGCTCTAGAAAATAAAGCAATACAGTAGTAAACCATATAAATAAAATGGACGAAAGTAGATGGCCTAAAAGGGAACACCAATGGCAACCAACAGGAAGGAGAAGAAGAGGAACACCAGCATTAACATGGCATAAGTACATCCACAAATTCATAACAGATGGAGACTGGGAAGATAGAAGGATGTTGAGAGAAAAAACGGAAAAACATATAATGGACCTAAAGCTCAAGAAGAAGAAAAACATTCTTACGTGGAATCTGGACTGAATTTACATTTCAGTGCTTGTCTTTTGTGGGCATCAAATTTATGTTTAGGATTCATTTTTGTCGGTTCTCCATCTCTTCCAAACGTTAAACTCCAAATGTAACAGTGTCCTTTGCTATTTACAGCTGCCATATGTGTACCTTCGGCATCAACATCAATGTCTAAGATCATCGTATCACCCTCTGGAATCTGCAAAAAAAATATTATTATAAATATTAAACAAAGGTAAAGTACTTACAAACTGCTCATTGTGATCAGTTTTTAAGTCCCACAAATGTATGACACCACTTTGATCACCCACAAGAAGTTCTACTTGATTTGGATGTAAACAAACACACGTTACTGGTGCAGAAGTTTGGAAAATTTTTGCTGCTTGTGGAGATTTCAGTCTGTAGTCCCAAATTCGTGCACTGCAATCTTCCCCACCAGTATACATCCATTTGCCATCCTCTTGAAAACCAACTCCTGTTACATTCTTTGTTATCCCTTCATAATTCACTGTTGGATTTGGGTTGTTTGATGCCAGATCATACATTCGTATATGTTGATAACCTGTGGCTGCTAAAGACTGCTTGTCGGGTGTGATTTCCAAAGCATTTACTTGCTATTACCTTAGTTAAAGTACATAATCATTACCAGTAGTTCATATCAAATAAAGGATACAGATTCTGCATGTTGCATTGTCCTTTGGCAAATGCCTGTATGAGTTTGCCAAATCTTAATTGTGTGATCATATCCTCCTGTGGCTAATATTATTTGATCGTTTTCATTTGCAGCATCAACAACCATCGTAACTGTTGGATCTTAGTCTTCAATTGTAGTACTGCAGAAGTTTATAAACTCCTAAACTTATTCTTATAATTGAGGTTAAGTCATCCAATTCTAATGGCAACTGTAAATAAACAAACAGAAATGGAGGAAATTAGCTTTTGAAATAATTACATACAAATATTGTACATATTAGTCATTATAGTTATACTATATGTGGATAATAAATTAAATAGCTATTGTAATCACTTTAACAACAATGGTGTTAATTACATAAATTAATTGATAAAATTGTTATTTTGTTTAGAAGTGCAATATGACTTTAATAGATGGAGCATGCCTACAATTTTCTTAATTTTAAATTTCATTCAAATATAAAATTTGAAATCAATTAATCAATTTATGAAATATTATAATTACTTTAAAGGAACAATGTTTGATTTATCATCGCCGTTTCTGTGTAATTTTAATAGTTGTAGTTTTAAATCCTATTACATTTTGTTTCAAACTAGTTAGTGTGTAAGAAAAACAAAACAACCAAATGGAGGTAACTATGTATAGAAAAACATAAGGGTGAAGTTACGTTAGATTAAAGAGTTAGAATATTGTAATAGAATTTCTTAAAGTGTTTTTTTTCTTGTAGAGTATCTTAGCAAGTATGAATAAAGGTAATGGCATTGGCGATGCTGTTAAGAAGGCCACTGGTTCTGCGCTCACAATTGAAAAATGTATCAAAAGAAGTCTCAATTGGAACACATTTTACTTCGTCCTGATACATACATTGCATCCGTCGAATTTACGGAAGAACCAATGTGGATTTATGATTTTGATCAACAGAAGATGATACTAAAAAAAATTGGTTTTGTTCCTGGTCTGTATAAAATATTTGACGAAATATTAGTCAATGCTGCAGATAACAAAGTAAATTATAAGTCCACGACCCGTATTAAAATTGTAATTAACCAAGAAGATAATCTTATATCTGTTTGGAATAATGGACAAGGCATACCAGTAACTATGCACAAAGATGAAAATATGTATGTACCCACAATGATTTTTGGTCATCTTTTGACGTCGTCAAATTATAATGATGAAGAAGAAAAAGTAACTGGTGGACGAAATGGCTATGGTGCAAAGCTATGCAATATATTTAGTACAAAATTTGTAGTAGAAACTGGTTCAAAGAAGTATGAAAAAATGTTTAAACAAACTTGGACTAATAATATGTCTAAAACGACTGGGCCAAAAATTGAGGATCATTATGATGAAGATTATACTAAAATTACGTTTTCGCCAGATTTGTCAAAGTTTAAAATGGTTAAACTAGATGATGATATTGTTGCCTTAATGAATCGGCGAGCATTTGATATTGCTGCAACTACAAATGGCGTTGAAGTCTTTCTCAATGATAAACAGCTTCCGATAAATAACTTTATGGATTATGTTCGTCTTTATACAAAAGACAAGGAGAGTATTGGTGGTACTCAATAAAATTGTACACGACACTCCCCATGAGAGATGGCAAATTGCAGCTACAATTTCTGATAGCAAGTTTCAACAGGTATTAAGATTTTATTTTAGTCACGAAAAGAATTATTTATTTTTGTTTAAGGTGTCCTTTGTGAACAGTATAGCAACAACAAAAGGAGGAGAACATGTAAAATATGTCACAAATATGGTTGTAGAAGAACTTAGAAAAGTGATTGCGAAAGAGAACAAATCAGAATTAAACATTAGGTCAACTCTAATTAAAAGTCACTTATGGCTTTTCATAAATTGTTCAATAGTCAATCCAGTATTCGATGCACAAACTAAACAAAATATGACCACACAAATTAAAAATTTTGGTTCAAGCTTTTCTTTAACACCAAAATTTATTACTGAACTTGCTAAAATTGGAATTGTTGAATTAGTCTTAGCTATGGCACAAGATAAAGCGATAGTGGAATTGGATAAAGCCAGTGGTACAAAACGGAAAAAAGTCAATGTACCTAAATTGGACGACGCAAACGAAGCTGGAGGACCAGAAGCTTTGAAGTAAAAATAATTTTAATGCTGCTTTCACACACATTTTTAATTCTGTTTGTTTACAAACAATAATATCGTGTAGTGGAAAATCATTGTTCTAAACGCACGCTTTTACACACCAAGATGTAAATTGTAATCCTACACGGCCGTCATAGTAGCAAGGCTGGTAGACTGCAAAGACTCCGTGTCACAGTCATGTACAACAACAAAACATGTAAGCACATCACCCAGTCATTTGGAAGTAAAAAATACGGCCCCAACTGTGTTTGGCTAGGATCAGATTTTTTTTTATTGCTTAGAGCAGTCGAACTATTTAAAAATGAGTTATAGGGCTGGGAGGTGATGTGGTTTGAAACCAATATTAAAAATAAGGTTGTAACTAGGTTGTTTTATGCTCCGTTTCCGAACGAGTGAAAAAAGGACAAACCAACAAACACACTTTCGCATTTATACAGGGACCGCTAAAAAAATGTAAGTTTTAAGCGATAAAAAAATAAATTAACATATTCGAAAAAAACTTGTTAGACCTCTCGACTACAAATTTTATAAATCTAATTAAAAAATGATCGTATGGGGAACGATTTTTGAAATCGTCAAATCGCGACTGTATGAAAACTTTAGAACTGCCGAAATACGTATCAGGATAATATAATTTTTGCCTCCTTAAACCGCCTTAGCGCCCCAAATTTTTATGAGCTTACTACACCCTCTCCTACTGAAAGCCACCAGCGGCCTCGGGGGCGTGGGGGCGTTATCGCCCACACTCATGTATACATATACCGATGTATACAATATTTTCTTATATGTTTTCTCCTCATTATATGTTTTTAATTAATCATTATAATTTGAATTAAAAGTAACATCAGAATGGTCCTAAAGCTGGGATGTCATTATGCAAAACTTAAGGTACCCATTCACTTACAGTTCGCCTGCAGTCCGAAGTGCAGATTAGACAAGGTCAATTACATATACAGGCAATCGACACATGAGTCTATGGTAAGATTCACTTAAACTGAAGGCTGTAATCTATCGATGACCTGTACATGTAATTGCCCTTGACTGATCTGCAGTTCTTGACTGCAGGCGAACTGTAAATGAATGGGTACCTTTACTCGGGCAACAGTTTCGCGTTGTGGATACCTGTGACTCACCACAAAACGTCTTGCACGAAAATGTATAGCCGTGCGCCGACCGACTGCTGCTTTTGAAAGAGAATCAAAGTGTTTCGCACCGTATAAATGTTAAACATGAGCCATGGATGGCTCGCGTAACCCTTTCACCTCGTGTAAATAGTTAGAACGAAACAGTTGCGCGAGTAAATTTTGCTCAATGGAAACTCAGCTGATATGATGCGCGAGGCAGCTTGCATTCTAGTCAAAATGGACAGTTTAATGCGTGCCCAATTGACTGGATTAGAAATAAAAATTACTTTATTTGGTTTTGCTATTCGTACTATTTACATACAAAGCAAAGTTTTGCACGATACTACCAAGGCAAAGCTACAGCAAATAATCGTGTGTGTGAAAGCATCGCAACAGTCTTTTGTTCAAATACTAACCACTATTTCAATTATAGATGTACATTAATTTTGACTCAGGGAGATTCAGCCAAATCTATGGTTGCCTCTGGTTTGGGTGTAATTGGTCGAAATTATTATGGTGTTTTTTCGTTAAGAGATAAACTGCTAAACGTACGCGAAGCAACGATGGGACAAATACTAAAAAACGAAGAAATATGCTTGTTACTAAAAATTCTGGGTCTTCAATACAAAAAGACATATAACAGTGACTCTGACATGAAAACTTTACGTTATGGAAAAGTAATAATTATGACCGATCAGGATCAAGATGGATCTTATTTTAAAGGACTCGTAATCAATTTTTTTTCATTATAATTGGCCTGAACTTCTAAATCAAAACTTTTTGGAAGAATTTATTACTCCAATTGTGAAAGTAAAAAAGAATGCTCAAGTTATGTCATTTTATTCTCTCCCAGAATATGAAGAATGGAAAATGGCAACACCAAATTATAAATCCTACTCTATTAAGTATTACAAAGGTTTGGGTACCTCGGATTCAAAAGAAGTTAAAGAATATTTTGGAAATATGGAGCGACATCGAATTCCTTTTCAGTATTCTGGTCAACAAGATGACGATCACATTGTTTTAGCTTTTAGTAAGGAACATGTAGAACATCGTAAAGAATGGTTGACTAATTTTATGGTTGAAACGAAACGGCGAAAGGAGATTGGTTTACCCGAATGCTATCTTTATGAGAAAAACATCAAGTCTATTTCTTATACTGACTTTATAAACAAAGAGTTAGTTTTATTTTCGAATGGTAACAACATTAGATCGATACCATGTCTTGTAGATGGCTTTAAACCAGGACAACGCAAAGTTCTATACACGGTTTTTAAACGTAATGACAAAAAAAGAGGTCAAAGTATTGGAACTTGCAGGTTCTGTACTTGAACGCACGGCTTACCATCATGGAGAGACATCTCTTTGTTCCACAATTATTAATCTTGCCAAAAATTTTGTTGGAAGCAATAATATTAATCTATTGGAACCTCGAGGTCAATTTGGTACTAGACTTTGTGGAGGAGAAGACAGCGCTAGTCCGAAGTGTATTTTCACAAAATGTCTCCTTTGGCAAGGGTGATTTTTCATCCAGCCGATGATTCAATCTTAAAACATGAATTTTATGACGATATGAAAATTGAACCTGTATGGTTTATTCCTATCATTCCAATGATACTCGTGAATGGGGCTGATGGTATTGGAACTGGATGGAAGACTAAAATTCCTAATTACAATCCTCGTGAGATCGTCGCCAATATATTCCGTATGTTGGATGGGGAAGAGCCGGAGCATATGATTCCTTGGTATAAAGGTTTTTCTGGAACTCTTCAGGATGTTGGGGATTATCGCTACGTCTCCAGTGGCGAGATTGCTATTTTAAGCGGTAATAAGCTCGAAATCTCGGAGCTACCAATTGGTACTTGGACTCAACCGTATAAAGAAAATTTGCTTGAAATTCTTATGGCAGGTGAGTTTGTATTTTTTATATATGTTACGGCTAAAGCGTAGACTCGGCTAATTTATAAACTCATCAGCTAGTATACAAAATAACCAATCAGGTAGTTATTTTGTAAGAAACTGGATTTTCTGATAAAATACCCAGAGTACTTTGGCTATTTTATTAACTCACTAAGTAGTTTATAAACTAACCGAGATACGTAGGTTAGTTTATATAATACCAACAATCTTCATATATTATGTATATTAGCTAAAATAAATGTGGCTAGAAGGTATACTAAGGTATCTAGACTTATAAAATAACCATAATGGTGGCTAGTTTATAATTATTTTTTTACAAATTACTTTTCTTTATGTAGGGATAAAAAAGGAGAGAATTAAGGTATTATTTTTACAAAAATGACAACAATTTTACAAAAACATCAAATTTTCGAGGTGAACTGATTTTGGTTTATGTTGCAATAAACAACAAAATTTTAACCGAAATAATAAATCCTTTGTCCAGGCCCTGGCCTGTAGTAATAACAAATAAACACGTAAAATTTTTGTTTGATGGGTGTAATAGTTTTTAAAAAATTTTGGTCATCGCAACTGTATTTTAAAAACGGGTTCTATCGAAACGGAACAATACCCATCAACAGAACGTAGGATAACCTCAGAAAAATATATTTGTAAGAACATTTTGCAAACTAGCCAACATGATGGTTATTTGGTAAAGGTCCAGAATTGGGACACAAGTTTACAGGTTAGTTTGCACGATCTTAAGAGCAACGGACTAGTGGTCAATAAACGAACTAAAAGAATCGATGTTGACCAGGCAGTGTTGTCACGTTTTCTTTTTAAAGTTATTGGTTTAAATTTTAATTAAAGCAGCTCTTAATTTCAAAAAACTTCAAAGTTTCATCTTGATAGAAATAGGCGAATATACTAAAATTATAGTGCATTTATTTTGGTCAATATTTATTTAAAGTAAAATCATTTATAATATTAATTGAAAAAATATTTTAATAAGATATATATATGTAACATTTTTAGAAGAAGCATCAATTATTTTACACATAACTCTTAAATTTACTTTTTAGACTTTTTAAACTTTTCAGACTTAGAATTTTTCCACAATCTTATTTGCCACGGTATTAAAAACGTTTTGGAGCAGTTACAATCACTGCTTTTGGCACTTCCACGTTTTATTTAATGTCAATATTTTTTTAATAAATTTATGCATAGAGATAGTTAATAGAAACAGTATGAATAAGTATTATTAAGTTTAAAAAATAGAAAATAAAAATAAGTTTTAAACGCCTCTATGTATAAAACTATCTAATTTGGAATTGATATATACATATATATAAATAAGTTTAATACAATGTGTGTATTCTTTAATTTTAATAATTGTAAACGCTACTAGTGAGCTATCAGCATTTTATAATGGCGATAACTGCTGACAACACTGCACACCTTATTGCAGTATTCTTCAATATGTCTGATTTAGTTAAACCCACAACTTTAGAATTTCAAAACGGAAAAATTTTAAAAAACTATACATTTCCCAATCAAAAAAAAGTAATTTGCATTTTCTACGCGATTGCAGTTTTATATCTATACCAAATAGAAAAAGATTCGAGAGCGTGCCCCAACCCTAAACGTTTACCCTAGCGGGGTAGTATATAAATTAGCCAAGTTTACGCTTTAGCCGTAACATACCATATACATATATGGGGCATTCCAAGCCAAATCAACCAGTTTTTTGGGAGACTCCTTTCGATTTTTCTCTAAATTTTATATTTTTGAGACAGATGTAAAACATTTTCATGAGTGTTTTCAAATTTTTTTGGCCATCCGATTTTGAAATATGAATTTGAGTGTCTGTTTTTGAGATGCTTATAACTTTCCAAAAAATGCACAAATGACATCGTTTTTTAAAATTTTTTTTTTAGATGCTCTTTCAAAAAAAAGATTTTAATTTAAATTATTCCTTAATCGTTTATTTTTAGGTTAATGCAAAAAGAGTTTTTTTTTGCGATGTATTATGCCATATTCGATTTTTTGGAAAAAATCTCAGAAAAACTTCGATAAATATAAATTTTTTTTAATTACTCAGGTCGTGGGTAAACATTTATTTCTTTTTTTCTTAATTCGAAAATTAGGATTTTACCTATATTAAGCAAATGTTTTGAAAAATTGTAAAGCAATTTTAAGAAACATAAGGCACGTCGTAGTTTATACAGTTTTAATTCTGTAATGTTATAATAAAGTCTTTTTATTTAAATAGGTACAGATAAAACGAAAGCTCTTATATCAGATTACCAAGAATATGGTACTGACACAACAGTTAAATTTGTTATAACTCTTAAACCAGATAAATTAGATGAAGTAAAAAGACGGTTTACATAAGGTTTTTAAACTGCAAAGCATGTTGAATACGAGTTCTATGTGCGCTTTCGATCAGTTCGGTTGTTTAAGACTGTGAGTATTTCATTATTGTATATTTTTAAAATTTATTGAATGTTCTTCATATGTTAGATATGAATCAGTAACAGACATCTTAAAGGAATATTACACATTTCGTTTACATATGTATCAAAAACGCAAAGATTTTTTGGAAGGTGCTCTAAAAGCTGAAGCAGACAAACTCTTAAATCAAGCTCGCTTCGTTAGAGAGAAATGTAGTGGCGAATTGGTTGTGGAAAATAAGAAACGGAATGTTATTGTTGACGAATTGATAAAAAAACATTATGATCCAGATCCTCTAAAAGAATGGAAAGACAAAATAGATGCCGACAACGATAATGAAGAAAATGTAGAAGAAGAAAGCGGCGGAGAAAATGATGACGAAGAAGATATAACACAATCGAGTAGCAAAAAAGTTGACAAAACAGGTATAATTAACTTGTAACACGTAATTGTTTTGTTACATCGTAAAAATACTTTCAGATAGGAATGCTATAAATGCGAAAATGTATGACTATCTGTTAGGGATGCCTATGTGGATGTTAACTCATGAACATAAAAATGAACTTTTGAATCAAAAGAATAATAAATTGGCCGAATTGGAATTTATTCGAGGCAAAACACCGTCGATGATGTGGCGTGAAGATCTCGACGCGTTTTTAAACGAGTTGACTAATTTAGAAGACAAAGAAAAGAGGGACGCTGCACCCGTGAAAAAAGAAACTAAGGTAACTGATTTATTACAAAAATTCAAATTTACAATTAGAAATTTTGAAATTTTTTAGGGCAAAAAGAAGAATTTTCTCTTACATGAAATAATGCCCTCTCCTAATGCTCAAAGAGTTGTTCCCACGATATCAGAAGATATGAGAAAGAAAATACAATACGCCGTTAATTCTAAGGAGAATAGAAACAAAGGTGGTATAAAGAAAGATAATATCGCAGAAGTATGTATTTTCGAAAAATTAAATACGTCCTATGTATTTTATTTGTTTTGTAGGAAGAAACGGTGAGTTTGATATGATGGTTCAAAGCAAGAAAGTTTTGAAAGACAAAATTGGAACTCCAGAAGAAGTCAAAAAAAGAACAAAGCAAAGAAACAGAAGGACAACTTTAAGCAAACTAAATTAAATTTCAACTCTAACGGTGACGATAACAAAAGTAAGTAAATTGATTAAAATACAAACAGACTTAATTTGTTAACATATTAATTTTAGTTAATAGTAGAAAAGGCAAACAAAAAAAGAAAAACATTGATTCTGGTAGCGAATCAGGAGATTCTTATGCAGTTGTAGTAACTTTTCCAATTCAACGTGAAAGTAAACGTACAATTAAACCTAAAAAATATATGGACAGTGACTATGACAGATAGTGATATTTCTTCCGCCAATTCAAAATTTTAAATTGACCACATAATTTACTAAAACTAAAAATTGTTAATAATATTGCTAAGACTACAAAATTATAACATTTTAATTATTAACTTTAACTGCTCAACTTTTCCGTTAATTTCAATAAAAACCATTATAAAACATACTATAAAACAGAATAATTATAATATAGTAGGGGTGGTTAGCCCCATAAAATAGCTAAACATTATTATGTTCTATACGAAATTTAGATTAAGGAAGTTCCAATATGGTTAAGTACAATTCCACATAATATCAATAAAGTTTTTATAGAACAAAATATGCATTTAGAAATCACCTTTACAAAATTTTCTATTAGTTGAGAATGTAAGAATTAAAATGATTGAAATACGGTGTTCAATGTCGAAAGAACACTTAATTAATTTATAATTACTTTAAAGGAACAATGTTTGATTTATCATCGCCGTTTCTGTGTAATTTTAATAGTTGTAGTTTTAAATCCTATTACATTTTGTTTCAAACTAGTTAGTGTGTAAGAAAAACAAAACAACCAAATGGAGGTAACTATGTATAGAAAAACATAAGGGTGAAGTTACGTTAGATTAAAGAGTTAGAATATTGTAATAGAATTTCTTAAAGTGTTTTTTTTCTTGTAGAGTATCTTAGCAAGTATGAATAAAGGTAATGGCATTGGCGATGCTGTTAAGAAGGCCACTGGTTCTGCGCTCACAATTGAAAAAATGTATCAAAAGAAGTCTCAATTGGAACACATTTTACTTCGTCCTGATACATACATTGCATCCGTCGAATTTACGGAAGAACCAATGTGGATTTATGATTTTGATCAACAGAAGATGATACTAAAAAAAATTGGTTTTGTTCCTGGTCTGTATAAAATATTTGACGAAATATTAGTCAATGCTGCAGATAACAAAGTAAATTATAAGTCCACGACCCGTATTAAAATTGTAATTAACCAAGAAGATAATCTTATATCTGTTTGGAATAATGGACAAGGCATACCAGTAACTATGCACAAAGATGAAAATATGTATGTACCCACAATGATTTTTGGTCATCTTTTGACGTCGTCAAATTATAATGATGAAGAAGAAAAAGTAACTGGTGGACGAAATGGCTATGGTGCAAAGCTATGCAATATATTTAGTACAAAATTTGTAGTAGAAACTGGTTCAAAGAAGTATAAAAATGTTTAAACAAACTTGGACTAATAATATGTCTAAAACGACTGGGCCAAAAATTGAGGATCATTATGATGAAGATTATACTAAAATTACGTTTTCGCCAGATTTGTCAAAGTTTAAAATGGTTAAACTAGATGATGATATTGTTGCCTTAATGAATCGGCGAGCATTTGATATTGCTGCAACTACAAATGGCGTTGAAGTCTTTCTCAATGATAAACAGCTTCCGATAAATAACTTTATGGATTATGTTCGTCTTTATACAAAAGACAAGGAGAGTATTGGTGGTACTCAATAAAATTGTACACGACACTCCCCATGAGAGATGGCAAATTGCAGCTACAATTTCTGATAGCAAGTTTCAACAGGTATTAAGATTTTATTTTAGTCACGAAAAGAATTATTTATTTTTGTTTAAGGTGTCCTTTGTGAACAGTATAGCAACAACAAAAGGAGGAGAACATGTAAAATATGTCACAAATATGGTTGTAGAAGAACTTAGAAAAGTGATTGCGAAAGAGAACAAATCAGAATTAAACATTAGGTCAACTCTAATTAAAAGTCACTTATGGCTTTTCATAAATTGTTCAATAGTCAATCCAGTATTCGATGCACAAACTAAACAAAATATGACCACACAAATTAAAAATTTTGGTTCAAGCTTTTCTTTAACACCAAAATTTATTACTGAACTTGCTAAAATTGGAATTGTTGAATTAGTCTTAGCTATGGCACAAGATAAAGCGATAGTGGAATTGGATAAAGCCAGGGGTACAAAAGGGAAAAAGTCAATGTACCAAAATTTGGGACGACGCAAACGAAGCTGGAGGACCAGAAGCTTTGAAGTAAAAATAATTTTAATGCTGCTTTCACACACATTTTTAATTCTGTTTGTTTACAAACAATAATATCGTGTAGTGGAAAATCATTGTTCTAAACGCACGCTTTTACACACCAAGATGTAAATTGTAATCCTACACGGCCGTCATAGTAGCAAGGCTGGTAGACTGCAAAGACTCCGTGTCACAGTCATGTACAACAACAAAACATGTAAGCACATCACCCAGTCATTTGGAAGTAAAAAATACGGCCCCAACTGTGTTTGGCTAGGATCAGATTTTTTTTTATTGCTTAGAGCAGTCGAACTATTTAAAAATGAGTTATAGGGCTGGGAGGTGATGTGGTTTGAAACCAATATTAAAAATAAGGTTGTAACTAGGTTGTTTTATGCTCCGTTTCCGAACGAGTGAAAAAAGGACAAACCAACAAACACACTTCCGCATTTATACAGGGACCGCTAAAAAAATGTAAGTTTTAAGCGATAAAAAAAAATTAATTAACATATTCGAAAAAAAACGTTAGACCTCTCGACTACAAATTTTATAAATCTAATTAAAAAAAATGATCGTATGGGGAACGATTTTTGAAATCGTTAAATTGCGACTGTATGAAAACTTTAGAACTGCCGAAATACGTATCAGGAAAATATAATTTTTGCCTCCTTAAACCGCCTTAGCGCCCCAAATTTTTATGAGCTTACTACCCCTCTCCTACTGAAAGCCACCAGGGGCCCCGGGGGCGGGGGGGCGTTATCGCCACACTCATGTATACATATACCGATGTATACAATATTTTCTTATATTTTTTTCTCCTCATTATATGTTTTTAATTAATCATTATAATTTGAATTAAAAGTAACATCAGAATGGTCCTAAAGCTGGGATGTCATTATGCAAAACTTAAGGTACCCATTCACTTACAGTTCGCCTGCAGTCCGAAGTGCAGATTAGACAAGGTCAATTACATATACAGGCAATCGACACATGAGTCTATGGTAAGATTCACTTAAACTGAAGGCTGTAATCTATCGATGACCTGTACATGTAATTGCCCTTGACTGATCTGCAGTTCTTGACTGCAGGCGAACTGTAAATGAATGGGTACCTTTACTCGGGCAACAGTTTCGCGTTGTGGATACCTGTGACTCACCACAAAACGTCTTGCACGAAAATGTATAGCCGTGCGCCGACCGACTGCTGCTTTTGAAAGAGAATCAAAGTGTTTCGCACCGTATAAATGTTAAACAGGGCCCTTCCGCGTAACCCTTTCACCTCGTGTAAATAGTTAGAACGAAACAGTTGCGCGAGTAAATTTTGCTCAATGGAAACTCAGCTGATATGATGCGCGAGGCAGCTTGCATTCTAGTCAAAATGGACAGTTTAATGCGTGCCCAATTGACTGGATTAGAAATAAAATTACTTTATTTGGTTTTGCTATTCGTACTATTTACATACAAAGCAAAGTTTTGCACGATACTACCAAGGCAAAGCTACAGCAAATAATCGTGTGTGTGAAAGCATCGCAACAGTCTTTTGTTCAAATACTAACCACTATTTCAATTATAGATGTACATTAATTTTGACTCAGGGAGATTCAGCCAAATCTATGGTTGCCTCTGGTTTGGGTGTAATTGGTCGAAATTATTATGGTGTTTTTTCGTTAAGAGATAAACTGCTAAACGTACGCGAAGCAACGATGGGACAAATACTAAAAAACGAAGAAATATGCTTGTTACTAAAAATTCTGGGTCTTCAATACAAAAAGACATATAACAGTGACTCTGACATGAAAACTTTACGTTATGGAAAAGTAATAATTATGACCGATCAGGATCAAGATGGATCTTATTTTAAAGGACTCGTAATCAATTTTTTTCATTATAATTGGCCTGAACTTCTAAATCAAAACTTTTTGGAAGAATTTATTACTCCAATTGTGAAAGTAAAAAAGAATGCTCAAGTTATGTCATTTTATTCTCTCCCAGAATATGAAGAATGGAAAATGGCAACACCAAATTATAAATCCTACTCTATTAAGTATTACAAAGGTTTGGGTACCTCGGATTCAAAAGAAGTTAAAGAATATTTTGGAAATATGGAGCGACATCGAATTCCTTTTCAGTATTCTGGTCAACAAGATGACGATCACATTGTTTTAGCTTTTAGTAAGGAACATGTAGAACATCGTAAAGAATGGTTGACTAATTTTATGGTTGGAAACGGCGAAAGGAGATTGGTTTACCCGAATGCTATCTTTATGAGAAAAACATCAAGTCTATTTCTTATACTGACTTTATAAACAAAGAGTTAGTTTTATTTTCGAATGGTAACAACATTAGATCGATACCATGTCTTGTAGATGGCTTTAAACCAGGACAACGCAAAGTTCTATACACGGTTTTTAAACGTAATGACAAAAAAGAGGTCAAAGTATTGGAACTTGCAGGTTCTGTACTTGAACGCACGGCTTACCATCATGGAGAGACATCTCTTTGTTCCACAATTATTAATCTTGCCAAAAATTTTGTTGGAAGCAATAATATTAATCTATTGGAACCTCGAGGTCAATTTGGTACTAGACTTTGTGGAGGAGAAGACAGCGCTAGTCCGAAGTGTATTTTCACAAAATGTCTCCTTTGGCAAGGGTGATTTTTCATCCAGCCGATGATTCAATCTTAAAACATGAATTTTATGACGATATGAAAATTGAACCTGTATGGTTTATTCCTATCATTCCAATGATACTCGTGAATGGGGCTGATGGTATTGGAACTGGATGGAAGACTAAAATTCCTAATTACAATCCTCGTGAGATCGTCGCCAATATATTCCGTATGTTGGATGGGGAAGAGCCGGAGCATATGATTCCTTGGTATAAAGGTTTTTCTGGAACTCTTCAGGATGTTGGGGATTATCGCTACGTCTCCAGTGGCGAGATTGCTATTTTAAGCGGTAATAAGCTCGAAATCTCGGAGCTACCAATTGGTACTTGGACTCAACCGTATAAAGAAAATTTGCTTGAAATTCTTATGGCAGGTGAGTTTGTATTTTTTTATATATGTTACGGCTAAAGCGTAGACTCGGCTAATTTATAAACTCATCAGCTAGTATACAAAATAACCAATCAGGTAGTTATTTTGTAAGAAACTGGATTTTCTGATAAAATACCCAGAGTACTTTGGCTATTTTATTAACTCACTAAGTAGTTTATAAACTAACCGAGATACGTAGGTTAGTTTATATAATACCAACAATCTTCATATATTATGTATATTAGCTAAAATAAATGTGGCTAGAAGGTATACTAAGGTATCTAGACTTATAAAATAACCATAATGGTGGCTAGTTTATAATTATTTTTTTTTACAAATTACTTTTCTTTATGTAGGGATAAAAAAGGAGAGAATTAAGGTATTATTTTTACAAAAATGACAACAATTTTACAAAAACATCAAATTTTCGAGGTGAACTGATTTTGGTTTATGTTGCAATAAACAACAAAATTTTAACCGAAATAATAAATCCTTTGTCCAGGCCCTGGCCTGTAGTAATAACAAATAAACACGTAAAATTTTTGTTTGATGGGTGTAATAGTTTTTAAAAAATTTTGGTCATCGCAACTGTATTTTAAAAACGGGTTCTATCGAAACGGAACAATACCCATCAACAGAACGTAGGATAACCTCAGAAAAATATATTTGTAAGAACATTTTGCAAACTAGCCAACATGATGGTTATTTGGTAAAGGTCCAGAATTGGGACACAAGTTTACAGGTTAGTTTGCACGATCTTAAGAGCAACGGACTAGTGGTCAATAAACGAACTAAAAGAATCGATGTTGACCAGGCAGTGTTGTCACGTTTTCTTTTTAAAGTTATTGGTTTAAATTTTAATTAAAGCAGCTCTTAATTTCAAAAAAACTTCAAAGTTTCATCTTGATAGAAATAGGCGAATATACTAAAATTATAGTGCATTTATTTTGGTCAATATTTATTTAAAGTAAAATCATTTATAATATTAATTGAAAAAATATTTTAATAAGATATATATATGTAACATTTTTAGAAGAAGCATCAATTATTTTACACATAACTCTTAAATTTACTTTTTAGACTTTTTAAACTTTTCAGACTTAGAATTTTTCCACAATCTTATTTGCCACGGTATTAAAAACGTTTTGGAGCAGTTACAATCACTGCTTTTGGCACTTCCACGTTTTATTTAATGTCAATATTTTTTTAATAAATTTATGCATAGAGATAGTTAATAGAAACAGTATGAATAAGTATTATTAATTTAAAAAAATATAAAATAAAAATAAGTTTTAAACGCCTCTATGTATAAAACTATCTAATTTGGAATTGATATATACATATATATAAATAAGTTTAATACAATGTGTGTATTCTTTAATTTTAATAATTGTAAACGCTACTAGTGAGCTATCAGCATTTTATAATGGCGATAACTGCTGACAACACTGCACACCTTATTGCAGTATTCTTCAATATGTCTGATTTAGTTAAACCCACAACTTTAGAATTTCAAAACGGAATAATTTAAAAACTATACATTTCCCAATAAAAAAAAAGTAATTTGCATTTTCTACGCGATTGCAGTTTTATATCTATACCAAATAGAAAAAGATTCGAGAGCGTGCCCCAACCCTAAACGTTTACCCTAGCGGGGTAGTATATAAATTAGCCAAGTTTACGCTTTAGCCGTAACATACCATATACATATATGGGGCATTCCAAGCCAAATCAACCAGTTTTTTGGGAGACTCCTTTCGATTTTCTCTAAATTTTATATTTTTGAGACAGATGTAAAACATTTTCATGAGTGTTTTCAAATTTTTTTGGCCATCCGATTTTGAAATATGAATTTGAGTGTCTGTTTTTGAGATGCTTATAACTTTCCAAAAAATGCACAAATGACATCGTTTTTTTAAAATTTTTGTTTTTAGATGCTCTTTCAAAAAAAAAAAGATTTTAATTTAAATTATTCCTTAATCGTTTATTTTTAGGTTAATGCAAAAAGAGTTTTTTTTTGCGATGTATTATGCCATATTCGATTTTTTGGAAAAAATCTCAGAAAAACTTCGATAAATATAAATTTTTTTTAATTACTCAGGTCGTGGGTAAACATTTATTTCTTTTTTTCTTAATTCGAAAATTAGGATTTTACCTATATTAAGCAAATGTTTTGAAAAATTGTAAAGCAATTTTAAGAAACATAAGGCACGTCGTAGTTTATACAGTTTTAATTCTGTAATGTTATAATAAAGTCTTTTTTATTTAAATAGGTACAGATAAAACGAAAGCTCTTATATCAGATTACCAAGAATATGGTACTGACACAACAGTTAAATTTGTTATAACTCTTAAACCAGATAAATTAGATGAAGTAAAAAAAGACGGTTTACATAAGGTTTTTAAACTGCAAAGCATGTTGAATACGAGTTCTATGTGCGCTTTCGATCAGTTCGGTTGTTTAAGACTGTGAGTATTTCATTATTGTATATTTTTAAAATTTATTGAATGTTCTTCATATGTTAGATATGAATCAGTAACAGACATCTTAAAGGAATATTACACATTTCGTTTACATATGTATCAAAAACGCAAAGATTTTTTGGAAGGTGCTCTAAAAGCTGAAGCAGACAAACTCTTAAATCAAGCTCGCTTCGTTAAAGAGAAATGTAGTGGCGAATTGGTTGTGGAAAATAAGAAACGGAATGTTATTGTTGACGAATTGATAAAAAAACATTATGATCCAGATCCTCTAAAAGAATGGAAAGACAAAATAGATGCCGACAACGATAATGAAGAAAATGTAGAAGAAGAAAGCGGCGGAGAAAATGATGACGAAGAAGATATAACACAATCGAGTAGCAAAAAAGTTGACAAAACAGGTATAATTAACTTGTAACACGTAATTGTTTTGTTACATCGTAAAAATACTTTCAGATAGGAATGCTATAAATGCGAAAATGTATGACTATCTGTTAGGGATGCCTATGTGGATGTTAACTCATGAACATAAAAATGAATTTTTGAATCAAAGGAATAATAAATTGGCCGAATTGGAATTTATTCGAGGCAAAACACCGTCGATGATGTGGCGTGAAGATCTCGACGCGTTTTTAAATGAGTTGACTAATTTAGAAGACAAAGAAAAGAGGGACGCTGCACCCGTGAAAAAAGAAACTAAGGTAACTGATTTATTACAAAATTCAAATTTACAATTAGAAATTTTGAAATTTTTAGGGCAAAAAGAAGAATTTTCTCTTACATGAAATAATGCCCTCTCCTAATGCTCAAAGAGTTGTTCCCACGATATCAGAAGATATGAGAAAGAAAATACAATACGCCGTTAATTCTAAGGAGAATAGAAACAAAGGTGGTATAAAGAAAGATAATATCGCAGAAGTATGTATTTTCGAAAAATTAAATACGTCCTATGTATTTTATTTGTTTTGTAGGAAGAAACAGGTGAGTTTGATATGATGGTTCAAAGCAAGAAAGTTTTGAAAGACAAAATTGGAACTCCAGAAGAAGTCAAAAAAAGAACAAAGCAAAGAAACAGAAGGACAACTTTAAGCAAACTAAATTAAATTTCAACTCTAACGGTGACGATAACAAAAGTAAGTAAATTGATTAAAATACAAACAGACTTAATTTGTTAACATATTAATTTTAGTTAATAGTAGAAAAGGCAAACAAAAAAAGAAAAACATTGATTCTGGTAGCGAATCAGGAGATTCTTATGCAGTTGTAGTAACTTTTCCAATTCAACGTGAAAGTAAACGTACAATTAAACCTAAAAAATATATGGACAGTGACTATGACAGATAGTGATATTTCTTCCGCCAATTCAAAATTTTAAATTGACCACATAATTTACTAAAACTAAAAATTGTTAATAATATTGCTAAGACTACAAAATTATAACATTTTAATTATTAACTTTAACTGCTCAACTTTTCCGTTAATTTCAATAAAACCATTATAAAACATACTATAAAACAGAATAATTATAATATAGTAGGGGTGGTTAGCCCCATAAAATAGCTAAACATTATTATGTTCTATACGAAATTTAGATTAAGGAAGTTCCAATATGGTTAAGTACAATTCCACATAATATCAATAAAGTTTTATAGAACAAAATATGCATTTAGAAATCACCTTTACAAAATTTTCTATTAGTTGAGAATGTAAGAATTAAAATGATTGAAATACGGTGTTCAATGTCGAAAGAACACTTAATTAATTCTCTCTATTTACCAAAT